>KZ505669.1:1589546-1670211 GCA_002844005.1 Limosa lapponica baueri | reverse complement strand
CGCGCCTCGCCGGAGTGGCCTTGCGGCCTGCTCCGGCGGTCCCCCGGGAAGGCCCGGGGTGAAGAAAGGGGGTGAGACAGGGGTGCTGCTGGCTGGTTTTCTTTCGAAAAAAAAAAATATTTTTTTTTATTTTTTTCGTCTGCGCCTTTTCCACTCTCCTCCTGGCGGCCGTTAAGGTGGTGTGTAAACGGGTTCTGGTGTTCCCTGGGACGTGTTTGTAAAACAAACTTGGAACGGACCGAGCCGCTTTCCGGAGCACAGCCCCCGGAGGAGGGAGCCGGCCTTCCCCTGCCCACTGGGGTGGAGGTGTGAGGCTTTGGCCTGAACCTGACCCGGGGGGGAGCGATCAGGTGCGGGCTGGTGGGGGGAATGTGGGACAGGGTGACAGGTTAGGAATGAGAGGGGGACACCCTGAGCAGTGGGGAAGGGTGCAAGAGGGAGTGTTTTGGCTGTAGTTAGTGTATGTGTGCTCCTGACGGAAGCAAGGATTTGCTTACAGGTATCCTAGGTTTGGCATTTCTGTTCTGGGGTGGTTTTTTTTTGTGAAGTTACAGGTAACTTTGTTTTGGAGGTTTTGTAATATGAGAAAATGAAAATATCCTGATCTGCCTCTAACACAAGCACGTTTTCATTTCTGCCTTAAGTCTTAGGGAAAAACTTGTTTCTAGCTTTGCACTGTTTCATCCCCAGGGGAAGATAAGAACTTTTTGTGTCTCCTTCTTGTATATGTACGTGTGACTTGAGTGTGTGAAGGAGACATTCCTGTGTGCCTGCACGCCAGTAACATCTGGTGCTGCTGACTGGCGGCTAGTTTTAATTCTTCAGCTGAGGGAAGGGAGTTTAAGAAGATCAAACCTGCCGTCACATCAGTTAGTGGCAACTTTTATGTTTCTGGAAACTTGGGTATGTTTCAGACTGTTAAGACTTGTAAAGACCTGCAAGAGCAAAATAATTCTTTAGGTTTGTATTGCAAAGGCATCTTTGCTTAGACCTGGAAGAATTGGGGAGTGTGTGTCTGTTGATGTACTTTGAGTTCTCTTAGAGTGGGGTATGTTAATAGAATACAACTCTCAAGATCCAGTTTTATTACCTTGAAGACTATGTATGTATCCAATGGCTCCCCCCCCCGCCCCAACTTCCACTATTGTTTATGTTGAGAATTCAGCCAGCATGCTAAACTTTAAGGTGTTGACTGCTGCTGATTTTAGGAAGGGATTTGAATACTTGCTATCATGAGCTGACTGACTTGACTTGCAAGTGTATTTCTGTTTCACTTTCAGGAAGCTGTTGATAAAGTTAAGAGTGTAGTAGTAGATAAACCTTGTCTACAAGTCTCTTTTAGAAACTTAATATTGCTGTCAAAGTAGTCATTGTTATTGTAACCCATTTGTGTGTCAGGTCTACTGACAAATGAAAGCAAAAGCCCTTGGCTAAGAACTGAAAGTAAAAAAAATCCCTGGAATTTATAAAAAAAAAATTATTTGAATTCTCTTTAAAAGAATCTAGTCTTAGAGAATTAGTATTCAATGGAAAAAATAGGGCAGTGAACATGGCCTGCAGTTTGATGTTAAAAACTGGCTGTTTGCACCTGAAAGTCTTGGTTTGTACCTCAGCACCTTCATATGAAAGTTGTGTGCACCCGCAGTGGAATGGTAGCTCTCGGAAAGTTTTTCTGCTGTATTTACTATACTTCTAAATGTATTTTTTGTCTAGATAGACACTAGCTCTGAAATTGGAAACATTATTGCATTTTTACTCTCTGCTGTGGATTTTTAAAAAAAATTACTTATTTTTGTGTTGGTGCAAGGGTCTGTCTGTTGTGTAGTAACTGCAAAGTGGTAACCTCGTTATAGCTTTAAAGCGGTCTTGTATCGTAATTTTGTTTATTCAAAAATAACTTGCACCTTCTTGTTATTATTGACTCAAGAAGTGAATAGAACTTAAAAATACACCATAGTTTAATTAAAATAGAGGTTTCTTGCACCTGGTTTTCTGACTTTAGCTGGAGACTGAACCAAAATATTGAATTGCTTGTTTTGTTATGGGGTAGTATAGAAAGTGCGCGTGAGCTTCCAAGTACAGAATTTTGTTCTAAAGTAAGTAGATCCTTGTATTTAACTATTTTTAATTATGTCTTTCCTTAAAACTGTAATGTGCTTGAATATAGATTTTTTTTTTTTAAAGGCACCTTAAAAATGTGTTCTTAAAATAAAATTATTTTAAATTCTTGGCAGAATACTGCTGTATTTGTTGTGTGTGTTTCTAAATGTTAGTTTAGATAGAAAGCTCTGTGCCAGTTTATATAGAAGTACAGTAGTAAGTCAAACCAGTATTTTTTTTGCCACAGATTTAAATGGTTGCTCTCTAAGTGATAGTTTTTCCTTTTTTTATTTTAGTTATTAATAATACAGTGTGTACATGAATTACAGTGCTTGTCAAAAGCCAAGAAGTCCAAGTTAAGTTAACTTTGTTTCATCTTGGCTTTTGAGGTATAAATAAATAAAATTTGTATGTAGATGTTCTACACGACAGAGATTTGCTAATAATTTTACTTGAAATTTATCCTGATGTCTCAGATACCCTGTACTGAGCAGTTCAAAACAACCCGTTTCAGTTGTGTTTCCTGGATAGGGTTGACCTTTTTTCTTTTCTTTTTTTTTTTTATTTTTTTATTTCCAAATGTGCTTTAGCACATATGTTCTGTGTTTGTGTGTGTTGCATTGGTCTCCTGACCTAGGTTCCAGTAAAAACATAAGAGCAACTGAAAGTTTGTGGGTAGTCTCATTGACTTAAAAGCACCTACTTGCATGTTGACAGTTCACTTAGTGCATGAGAGTTTTCAGGATGGATGCTATATGTTGACAGCTAAGTATGCTTTCATTGAGCATTACAACAGCGTAGGAAGAATTGTGTCAAATTAAATTATTGCACAGTAGGATGTTTAAAATTGTTCTCATGGAATTATTTTGGTTTTAGAGAAAGTGTTTGCATACCAAACATGGTCTGTGCTAATCAGTAAGAGATTTCTATATAGGATTTAAAATCTTTTTGTGTTTGTATCAGCAAAAATAAAACAAAAAGTAAAATGTTCAGGTTGCTTTTAATTTGTATTTTATCTTTCACTTACAATACTCTGCTGAAGATTGAATATTTGTATTGTAGTGGATACTAGCTCAGCTTTTTGTCTGGTTGTGTAATAGGCCCCAAATCAAGGTGTAAATGATCCTTGCCAAAAGAGGTTACTGAGCCCTGCTGATTTGTCTTGAGATAGCGTTGGTTATCAGTAGTGTTACAGAAAAGTGTGCATTATTTTTCCCCTTGGCCTGCTTGTGCTGCCATCTGACCGCTCTTTACACTGCTAATATGTTTAATTTCACAACTCTCTATGTTTCCTAGGAGAATTCCTTTCAGATTATGCTGGTAGGTTAAAACTTGATTATAATTGAGACTTTTTTCAGACACATCCTTCTCTTGTTGAATTGCAATGCAGGCTTTGTTGATCAGAAATTCATTAGTAAGTAAACCATTGTTTCCTCCTGTTTTCCTTTTGATTTGGGATAATTTTTTAGGGGTATTTTTAAGTATCATCTTGTACCCCATGTTGCTCAGGATTCTTATTGGTTGCAGCGAGTAGTTTAATGAACTTCTGACGTGTTTTCGAAGTTCTGCCTTCAGATTTTTTTATGCATTTAAGATCAATGATGGTTGAATATAGTCAATGGCTGAGTCAATATGGCTGAGGTCAAGTTATTTATTAGAGGGATAGTTTATTTAAAATGAAAACTAGTATAAAATGCTGGTGTGTTTTTTGGGAAGTAAAATGGAAACTCCTACTCTCTATTAGTCTCACTGAGCGGACAGTAATCCAATGGATGAAGCGTGAGCCTAAGAGTTGGAGCTTGCTTTCTGTCTGAGTTACCTGCTGAAGTAACGGGTGACTCTGGGTCAAAGTCATCTAACCAATTTTTAGCCAAGTTCTAGTCTGTAGTAAGAGGATAATGCTTTCCTGTGTTTTACTTGCATGGTTCAAAGCTTCTGTGGAACTACATACCAGTAACAGTTAACATACCTAGTTAGAGAAAGCAATGTTAAAAACCCCAAAATGGTCCTATACCAAATTCAGTAGGTGGCAGTTGTAGTGTTTGTCCTTGCGTGTTTCAGAATTGCGTGTCCACAACATTTTCATTACAATCTAAATATGTGTATGTTTGAAAACAATAGCAAGGAGTTTCCAGGCACCAAAAAGAAGCAGTATGACTAATTACATTAAAACAACCACCAAGTATTTTAAATTACAAACTTTTAATGTTTAGATTTGTAGGCAACTTCTTGGCAAACAAGTTTTTCTAAGGCTGCCTTCATAACACAGACAATGTGATAATGTAATATCATATATTATCTTTTCTGTCTAAGAGCTGTGTAGGAAGATGCCCGTCCTAGTGCAAAATAAGTAACTAATGCTTGTGCCAGTGGACTGTGTACCTGTCATACACTTTATATGACTGTGTGGTTGGTTTTCTTTTCTGCAAGCTTCACTGGAATAGTATTTTTCCCCTTCCAGCCTTCTAAAATCTTGCAATGTTTGAGGTAGACTGACATTTTTTTTTTTAAGTATTTTTAATGCATTTTTTGTTCTAATTGTGAAAACTGTTCTTGCAAAGGAAGTGTTGCCAGAGGGTTATAACGATGGAAAAAAGGTCTGCCAACCTTCCTTCTCTTGCTCTGCTATGTAGGGAACTTGTTCAGGTATATGCTTGGAGTCTTTCACCATTCAGTAGTAATACAACTGGCGAGAAATTACTTGTTGCATATATTTTAAAAAGAAGGTATAAAGTGTGAAAATAGCTATGAAGCAGGTATTTTATGCAGTGACTTAAATAGGGTAAAAAAAATACAGAAAAATATATTTATAGAAATTTTTTTTTATAAAAAAATATTTGTACTTCTTGAGAGTGTGTACCATGCTTTGTGGTATGGAGAAGTGGGTTTCTGAAAGGTTTTCAAAAAGCTATATGCATTTTATGTATTTTCATCTGAGCTGTATGCAGTGCCAGCTTTTGAAAGACTGAAGAGAGGATGGGCAATTCTGAACGT
The DNA here is from genome assembly GCA_002844005.1 of Limosa lapponica baueri. Taxonomy (NCBI): domain Eukaryota; kingdom Metazoa; phylum Chordata; class Aves; order Charadriiformes; family Scolopacidae; genus Limosa; species Limosa lapponica. The sequence goes on along the minus strand of KZ505669.1, from coordinate 1,665,117 downwards.
TAAAAGTACTTTGTAATATTGTGTCCACTTGTAAAAGAGTTTGCAGTAAAAAAATCTTTTTATATGATATATTTGATTAATTTGTTGCAATGTTGGTACTGTTCTTGATACTTTGCTTTGTGGTGTACCTTTTTCAACATGTCAAAAGCATCATCAAGTAGAAAGGTACCTTACGTACCAATTTGTTGGCTTGTTTACTGGATGTGGATGTACTTTTCTAGTAAGTTGATTCTTCAAGATCAAATTCAGATTGGCATTATACATGAGAATAAGTATCTTTCTCTGTGTCATGGTAGAAACTGAAGTACATTTAGGTTCCTGTGCTATTATGATATGGAGTTAATATTATTTGTATTTTTTTTTTTAGGAAACTTTTTGGCACTTTCAGGATAATATGGTTTGGACAAGAAATATGTGAATTGTTTTCCCCCTAATTCATGGAAGTTTGGTTATATAAGAATATATACGTTGTGGGACCTCTATGATGAAACAGGAAGTATTCCAAATTTCTTGTAAGAATAAAATATAGTTTTCAAGAGATTGGTGCTCTTCTGAGCAATCCTTATCTCAGGTAGGTGTGTATTGTGACTACCAGCAGTATATGCTTGATGGCAAGTAGTATTTTCATACCAGTTTCATTAGGAATTTGCAAACATTGGTATTAGCTGATATTCTAATCTTTTATTTGTCCCCAAAACACACATAACTTCAGCTTAAATGACTTTTTTTAAAAGAAAAGCATCTGACAGTTCTTTTAGGATCTTAACTGCAGATTCAGTTTCAGGCCTTCCTTTCTTAAATATGCTACTGACTAAATTTGTTTTTATTGGAACAGCTCAAGAAGTCTTGAAAACTGGGATGGCCAAGTGTAGGTCTGGTTGGCGACCAGGAATTCCTCATGAGAGCAGGTGTCTTTAACTGTGCCTTTATAACAGCAGGTGTGTACGGCTGCTGGACTTTTTCATACTAGTGAATACCTGCATCTGCAGAGTCTGCTTTTTAAAACAAAAACATTTCATGAGGTACATTTTAAAACTATAGACTAAGCATAGTCCGCAGGCCATGCTGTTAATATACTTAGCAAAGAGCCTGAAGAGGAATAGCGTAGGCTGCAAATGAATAAACAGTGGTAGTAAAATCTGTTGGTAGTAGGATGCGCTTAATGGATTGTTTTATGTCTGTATCTGCAAGAATAGGGGAAGCAATATTGATAAATTCAGGTGGGGATGTTTTGAAAAGCAGTGTGATGCATGACCATGAAGTTAGCTGTGATTTTTTTGTTTTTTTTTTTAAAAATCAGTAAGAATGAGAGGAACAGTAAAAACCGGAGATGGTGAGGGAAGAGCAAACTTTAATCTAGGAAAATGCATGCTGAGTTCATTCTGCAGTATCTAGTACTGTTTAAAGAAAGCAAACACCTAGGAAGCTTTGATTCAGTTTTTCTCAGGAAATTGGATTTATAAGATTTAGTTTGTCTGTCCCTCCTCCCTCGTGTGTGTATTTATGTATGTGTATGTAAAAATTTAAAAAAAGATAGAAGTTGCGTTACCTATATATACTTTACGTATGAGTTAGCTCAGAAGTTCAGCATTTAAGTTAATTTATATTTATAAATATATTTATATATGGAAACTTAAATCAGAAAGAGGAATTAAGACTCAAATTATGGTCCTACAAGCCTCATAAAAATGTGACTAGATAGAGGAAGGAAGTCCAAATTAGTGCATCTTCTTGTAAAAGAGATAGTCCGATGTGATGTAGTATGTATTCTGTAGGATGGCAGCTGGTCAGGCAGCCTATGAGCACATGCAGACTTCCAGGGTGTCTGCACCACCATCTCTTTTCCCTGGAGCAAGGGGGTGAGGGAGTCATGAAGAGATGTGGAAAAGAAGGAAGTTGAGGGTTATCATGGTGTGGGAGAAGTATTAAGAAACAAAAGAACAAATCTGTAAAAAATTAGTTTTTAATGGTTCTGCTGTTCATGGACAAGAATGTGTCTGTAGTGTGGTTTTTTTTTGTTTTTTAATGAGCCCAAATTAACTTTTTTAGTCTCAGATGGTTCAGTATTTTGGGGGATTGGCAGGAGGGAACTCTAAACTGAACCGAATCTAATATTCTGCTCCAACTGAGCAATTGTTCTTTGTGCACATTGATGTAACTGTCCGTGGCTCTGCAACAGATTCCAGTGCAGTACTTAATTTTGTAATGTGCTTCTAAAAATAAGTGCATAGTCTTATGTAACACTTCTTGTATTGTTAGCACCTAGAGGCTTCATCCCCACTGGTATGAAGCGGAACACTTCCTACATCATTTGTGATTGTGGGTATTTACATCTGAGATGTTTTCCCTGTCAGTGTCTGTGGCCAAACAGTAACTTTGCTTGTGTTTTTAGGAATATCAAATATCTTGTTTGCACTGTTGAGTATGTTACTCCTCTGCATTTGCAGAGTTTTACGGTATTATTTTGGCATATCTGAGCAAAACAGCAGTTAGAAAGTGCTGTATATTACAGTAGACATTTGTTTCTCTAACTGAAAGAAGCCGAGTGGATTTCTGCTCACAGGTACGTGCACTTGGTATGTTGCACTTTCTCAGAGACCTCTCACATAATCTGGCTCTGTACAGTAACTGTAATAGTTCTGAAAGTCTGTGGATGTTGCAGACATGAAAAGGTGATGTTAGTTGTATTAATGCGACTTGGACGGCAAATTTGAAATACGCTTGAACATAAACCACTTTTTTCTGTATTTTAGGTGACATTTATGATCAAATTATACTGTTCTCTTAGCTGTTACACACCTCTTGCTGTAGTCTTAGCAATGTTTTGATCTCTTTAATGTGACTTGTCTCATGCTTTTTGAACTCAGGCTGCAAATACCATGTTAAATTAAATGATAGAATGCATCATGTCTTGTTGATAGGATGACACCTGTGAAGAAAAGGCTTGTCATACGTAAATAATTTAAGGGACAGAAAATGAATTTATGAAGAATTATAGCTTTATTAGAGAGTAACTTGATTCCCATTTTTCACCACTTTTTGAAGTAGGTGCTATATTTTTGTTAAGAGCACAGCTGAAATTTCAGACTAGAGGATCAAAAATTGAGAGTCTCAAAATCCAAGGCCAAAACAGAGACATCCATTGTTTGTTCTATTACTGTCCTTATAACAGTTAATTTTCTATAGTGTTGTTTACTGACATCCCAAGTACTTCATTTTACAAGGTCCTTGTCTTTCCCTGAGGGATCCTGTAGTTCAGTGAAGAGTGAATTCAAAGGGATCTAAGGTCTGAATAAATAGATACTTGTAAAACGAACAGGTATTCTCTTCATTAGGTCACAGCTTTAAGAATAAATAAGATTTTGTAGATGGTTTTAATGATTGTTTTATCTGAACAATTCAAATTATTTAATTTCCTAGCAGTGTTTATGTCAGGTATCTAGAACTTTGGGGCTGGGGAAGTACTGTCAACCCTCAGACTTCCTTGTCAACCATGGAGGTTATTTGTAAAGCTTGGTATGATGACACCAGCAGTCCATGCTTCAATATGAGGGTTACCCTTGGCAAGTGTGGGTTACCTTTTTGCTTCCTGAGGCCAAGCAGCATATTTGTGTATTCAGATAGGTAGATACATGCCATTTCTACATAGGTAAGTTTTGTTTGTAGGTTGGACTCAGGTTGTTCAGCGGGAGAGTGGGCAAAGACAGTAGGTGACAGCCTGCTGTAAGGCCTGTCATCCTGTGCCTTCTCTCTTGGCCATAGGTCCTAAGGAAACTCTCTTGACCCAGCTTGTGTACTAGGGAGAAGAACCCCAGAGCACTCCACCACCCTTCCTGGAGGCCTGTGGGCACCATCCCCTTATCCTGGTGATGGGGAGGCAATCCTTTCTGTTCTTGGGGAACCGATGACTATACTTGAGAGGGGAAGGAGCAGGATGTCCAATACGAAATTGTTGGTACTCAGCTTGGTACCCTTGTGAATAGCAGTGTTCTGAGGGTTTTTTTTTCCAGCCCTGGGCTGTCCAAAGAGCCCTGGGACACAGAGCACTGTGGTTCCAGGGGAAGGAAGGACACTGGTCTGCTGGCACTGAGGGACTCCCAAGTGCCATGGCTCTGTGTAGAAAGCCCAGGACTAGCCATGGTGGAGCAGGCACGTGTCTCTGGTAGGCCAGGCAAGGAGCAGGAGGGCAAGGGTGGGGGAAGGATCCCAGAGAGGAAGAGCCTTTGCAGGCTAGGCCATGTGGTTCTGTGCCTGGTGGGTCAGCCTGGGCCTGGCCTGTCAGCTAATACTGTGTGTGTAGAGGAGTGATGCAATGTTTTTATAGTAAGTATGTTCCTCTGTTCTGTTTGGTATTGTTTCCTCTTTTTCTAGAGTAGTAATCCAGGGAGCCAAACACAAGAGTACACATCGTTTTTTATATTTTGGCATTTATGTGCCCAGTCATTTTGTAAGAGTGTATCCCAGAGTTTCCTCAACACAGCTGTCTGTCATCTGTCTGTCCACTGGTAAGAGAAAGCTGCTAATGTCGAGAAAGCCCTGGCGGTTGTTGGTGTTTTATCACCAAGTCTTCTTGGCCTGGTTTGGGCAGGGCTGTGTCAGGAAACCGGTGGTATCACTAGGTTGACTGGGGGGTTGTTAGGGGAGGGGAGCCTTGTGAAAAGAATTTCCTATTTATTTTTGCCTAAAGAGTCAGTACATACTTTTTACTTTAAATGTTTAATTGTCCTGTTAATATAATTTAATTTTGTGAAGTTAGTGTGTTTATCCTACACTCCTTGTTATAACTTGATATTTATGAAAAGTTTTTGTGGAAGATGGTGTAACCCTCCTTCCCACTCTGATTAGATGAAACTTTCAAATTTTATGTCAGGTTTATTCTATGTCTGCCTTTTTGACTTGCAATGTATAGAACGAATGGATAGTCTTTTCATTGACTAACTCAGGGTCAGAATGAGATCACATCCCCCTAATGTTGTCCTTGCCATGGCACTCTATAAAACTGACTGGATGTGTTTTGATTCTGCTGAGGTATGGATATTTTGGTTGTGAACATGTTTTCTGTGAAAACTTAGTCACTAATAATTGTAGTGACACTTTAAAATATCTGTAACTGTTTTTACTGGAAAGTAAAAAAGCATATAAAACCACAAGAGAATGACAGATTTTGCCTAGAAGTTAAGCTTCTGAAATTGTTATGCATGAAGAGCATTTAAAATAATCCAGTTTTCATTGTTAAAGTCTAATACTGAAACAGGAAAAAAAGTGAAAATGGTCTTGCCTAATCAGTTGCCCTCATGCTTTCTAGTGTCAAACCCAGAAGACATACCAAGTTTTGCCTTGGTTAACAAAGGAAAATTGCCTTTTGTGTTGTGTTTCTTCTTTTTGAATGCAGCTACCACAGTTCTGCCCACATTATCCTTTTTTCTTTTTTTTCTTTTTTTTTTTTATTTTTTCCCTCTCCTCTGAAGAACCATTCAATATTTTTGTCTCAGTGGTGCAGTCCAGTGGTGGCAGGGTAAAGGGGCTGTCTTGGAACAAGAGGGACAGCTGCTGATAGGGCAGGTTCGGTTTGAGTTCCACAGCAAGGTCTTGTCATTCGCTGGAAACACTGCCAGGTCTTGCTCTTGTCAGCAGTCTGACCTCTGTGGACACTGTAAAACTGGCAAAATAAAATAGGCAAAAAATCAGAATTACAAATGGCTAATTACTAATAGAAATATGCCCTTTGAGTAAGAATGAGACTCCTAGTGATACCTTGTAATTGTACATTGTTTTGAGGAGCTAATTTAAATTTGGGGTTGACGTATGAAGTGATAGTGATGAAAATCTATGTAACACTGCTGAGGTGGTCATATCCCTCACATTAATTTTGTAATATTTCCTTTATTTTTTTTTATAATATCAAATATACTTTTAAATTGTAGCTATTAAAAGTTTCAGTTTTTTTCCCTTAGTGCAAGAAGCTTAGAATTGGATTACTCTTTAAATCTAGAGAGAAGTAGCTATGCTCCGTCAAGTGATGAGGATGTTCCCAGTGTTAGTAGAGGCACGTGCTGTGAACTTAATTTTTATCTGAAGACAGGTTTTTAAGTAAATGGAGAACACTTTAGCTAGCTGTTTTTGTCTCCTGTGCTCCTAGAAGGCCTCCTTTTTCTACCTTATGTATTCTTATGGTTTGTTTTTTTTGTCCCTGTACTTCTCTTTCACTTTTTCACCTATTCTTTTCACTCTATTTCTTTGCTTCCCCAGCCATTTAAGATTGAAAAGCAAAGTTTTGGATTACCTCATTGTTCTTCCCGATGCCTAGTCTTTGTATTGCCCCATCATAAACTTGTCTCATTTTCAGTTCATAAACTGAGAGGGGATGTAGGTCACTGCTTATATGAGCATTTGAAGTTTTGTTAAAAACAAACCCCTCCTTCAGTCAGTACATAAAACCCTGCTTCAATGAATGTTAAAATTGCAAAGTCAAGGCTATCTGAATTTAAGAAATGCTGGAATAAAGGTTCTCTTTCCTGTCTTAAGCCAGGTTCAATCTGCATATCACCATTACATATTTTTTTGATAAAATGCTTTTTTTCCCAGAGGTCTCTGGCCTCATGTGCTGCACAGGATGCATGGTGTTCACTCACTGAGGTTTTTGTTTTTAATCCCATTGTTCATGCAATGCAAATTTATCTCCCCAATTTCTTCATTACAGTTTCATGGAAGTGCTTTGTAATAAGTTTTTGAAAAAGTTATATTTTTATATTGCCTCATTGGGGTGACAGCCATGCATTACAAAGAGAAACTGAGGCATTGGCTTAGTATTCCATAACAGAAATACTTTTAATTTGCAGCTGTGAATGGTTAATGCTTCTGTATAGTCTCTTGAAATATTTCAAGTAGAAAGCACTTGTGAAAATCTTTGTAAGGCTCCTCCTCATTATTACAATAAAATAAATTAAAAAAAATAGACAAACCTTAAGAGACATGCATAAAATTGGTTTATATATGTGATATTTAAACATCTTAGCTAGACACATTGTTTTCTTTCTATAGTCTCCGCCTCATTAATTAGAAGAGGATACAGGTATATCTTGACAGTGATCCCTGTACTGTCTGTACACCAAAAGAATGAGGAAATCCAGAAATGGTGGGTATGAGTCCAGGATCTGAAGCTCTGCGTGCTGTAGTGGCTGGGTTTTTGGGACTATCTGCTTTCGCATCAGCATCTTACACATCTGTGTCTTTCTCTCTGCAGTTTCTTTTTCTGTTCCTGTTCTGAACTCTAATTCCTCTTTTGGTTTCCTCCTCCCTTGTGTCCTAGCTATCCTCCTGATGGCACCCAATTGACTTTTAAGAGAATTAGGGTGTTTCTCAGTCCTACGATGAAGTGTCCTTAGCTATCCTGTGGCTAGGCTGACATCCACACCATTGCACAGATGCCTCGTGCAAGAAGGTGAAATATGTGTTGTAGATTAGCAGAGAGAAGTTGTGAAATTCTGTACAATCTCAGTGTGACGTGTGAGTGGGGTGGTGTTGCAGATCCTTGCCGCTGAAGCAAACTTGTGCAGGTCTTCCTTGTGATGGTATGCAGTGAGTACCTTCCTAAGACAAGAACATGCCCTGCTTGTCAGCATTGGGCAGCATTCAAGTGCTAGAGCATCCCAACAGACTAGGTTTTAAAATGTTTTCAGCTGGAGGGGGGATACTTTCCTGTTTAAAAACATTCAGAAATAGTTGAACTGTCTTAGCTACTTCAAAAAAATAAATCTGATCAGTTTGGCCTGAAAGATGGTTAAAGAAGGTATTTGGGCATAAAAGGCTTGTGCAGTCTGTAATTTGGCAAAGTGAATGAATATGGTGTCTAAAAGCATTGACTAAGATTATCCAAGACAGTATTGCTGTCTGTAACAATGTAAGTTGCTCTTGAAAGTGAAACCAAATCTGTATGTTTTCATAGCTTTTTTTTTTTTTCCAAGTAGTGCATTTGAAGGCAATTTTGAACAAGGCCCAGTTCAAAGTGCATTTCATGTGCGTGCAATTTATTGTGCAGTTCTCTCAATACGGAAAATAAGAAGACCTTTAGAAAATTTCTGGAAAATCATTAGTCTAGAAGTGTTGGATAAACCTCAAATTACAGGATTGTTTTCAGAATTCCTAACTTTAAAGCATGATACGATTTTCAACATGAGTTGTTTGCCCACGATTTGTTTTGAAAATGGCACTGGGGTTAAATGTTTTCAAAATGTATTTTTGCTATCTTGATTTTGTTGTTGTTGTTGTTGTTTTGTTTTCTGAAAATAAGCTTCACTTGAGGAGAGAAGTTGTATTTTAAGAAAAAAAACCTCGGCCTGTAAATCCATTAGGAAGATTACTGGCATTTATGAGAATGCACTGAAAAGCGGGGGTTAGCTATAACTTCATCGTTAAGGAATGACAATCAGTGATACACAAAAAAAAATTGTGTTGTAAATGAAGATACTTTAGTTGTAAAGGTATAGGAGGGTTATGTAATGGGGAAAAGGGTGAAGCAGTTAAAAGAGGAAGTGTTTTGTTACAAGAGGAGTGAATGTTCTCAGATGCGGTGAAGGTTTTAGTTTTATTCGGTGTGTTCACCTACATTAAAACTATTGTGAAAATAGTAAAGATGTCTATTCAAGTAATATATGACTCATTTTCTCTTCTTTGTTGTGTTTTACAAGTGAGGCAGTTAATACCCAGACTTAGCTGTAAATCTTTGGTTGTCAATTTAATATGCAGATTTATCCCACATATCTCCCTCCACTTAATGCTTGAGGTGAAATTTTTCTCTTCTGACTTTAGCTGTCTAAAAGGTAGGCATCTAGGCCTCTGGAAGTCCAGGGAAAGAACTGGAAGAACTTCTTACGTATCCTTGAAAATACGTGCATGTACCAGAAATGAGCATTTGCTCACTGAATGAATAAGCGTAACTGAACAGAGTACGCGTGTTACTGTAATGTGTCTAAGACATGTTGAAGGGCTGCTGTACTGTTTTTCTCCTTTTCAGACTACAATTGTGGCAATACACGTATGGCAGATCTATATGTTAATCAAATACGCTGCAGATAATGAACATTCAGTAATTTTCACTAGGGTGAACTTAAAACGTGTAACTGTGACATTGTGAGTTGCTGGAGTAAAACTTTCCCCCTTTACACTTCAACTTCCAGGTAGAGATATTTTTTTCTTATTATGTGGGTCTCGTTTTCTGCTTGTAACCCAGAGTTTTCGTAAAAATCTTCCTATATAAATAGGCAATAGCGATGCTAGATTTGTGCTAAAGTGTAAGAACCTAAATAAGTCTTGTGTTACTATAGCAATTACAGTATAATGTATTAACAATTGTAAAACCTTTGAATAGTCTTCAAAAAGCAACCAAACCAAAAAGCGATGTATAGTTACTAGAACCCTTAGGATTATGCATTTTTTGGAGACTGCATCTGTGTGCCTGTGTGAATAGTGTTTATTAAGACCGCAAATGAGAATGTGGATAGCATATTTTCTTGTGAGGGATCAGTTCTGTACTCATGCTTTCTTCTCTCCCCTTGTTCAGGCCTGTGTTGTGGTGCTTGTCTGTCTTAGTGAAGGGCCTGTATTGAATTATGGTTTGTTTACTGGCTCTTCTGACCTCAGGCACAGCGCCTCTAGGATCTTTCCTCTTAAACCTTCTTTGTCTGGGAAAACCAGAGTCTGTAGTTTATAAAGTTTTATAAAGTTTATTTAGATCCTTCTGGCTGAAAATTGTGACAACTTTTTAGTGTATAATTCTGTAATTATGTATAGTGCAAGTGCATAGTTTTGTTAATTTTGCAGACTCTTAATGTGTGCTTCCCCCTTCAGATGTATATATAAATCATTGCTGGATTTGACTAAAAATATGTTTGATTTACAGTTTTCTCCTTATTTTTAGAGAACCAGAACAGTATAAATTGGATTAGGTGTAAAATATGCAGAATAAAAAGTTTGTGACCTGTGCAATTGTGTCGGTTTCTCACACTCAGTAAATGACTCACTGTCCTCTAATTTTGCACTTCTCTTTAGATCGATTGTGAGAAAGCCCTTACTGGGCTGCCATGCTAACACTATGAAGGTAGCCCAAGGTACTGACCTTGCTTGTAAAAACCTCCTTAAAATATGAGGTAGGGTTTTTGTCACCAATTTCTGTGTCCTAACAAAGTTAAATTGGGCTACGCCGCCTCTTACTGGTTTTGGTTTTTTTTTAGTTGGTTTTTTTTTTAATTGAAGTTTTGTTTGTCTGTGTCAGGTATGTAACATACTTGAGAATCACTAAGTTTCAGTAGTGTTAAAATTGATCTTTATGATGTGTTTGTTCTTTAAATTGGCTGTTAGACTTTACAACTGTAGAAATTGCTTGATACTGATGGACTTACTGTAAACATTTACTGTGAAATTTTTTTTTAAAAAAAAAAGAGTTCTGGATCAGTAAGAAATGTAATGGTAAAAATCTAATTTTATGAAAAGAGGTAGATATGGAAGTGGTTAAGGGAGCCTCTGTTAGGGCAGCAGAAATATATTACTCCCATATACATCATGTAACTGACACATGTTAATCATGATGCACTTCAAAGGAGTAAACTACTGAAACCATTTCTTTCATTTAGGCTTTTATCTTGAGATGTTTGGTCGTAATTTAGGAACGCTTTACTCTGAAAGAAAAGTATGAGTGAGTTAATTGTATTTAATTGAAGACTTTTTCTTAAAGGATTTTTTACAGTGGAGCTACACTAAATGACATTAAATGGTAACTATGCCAGTTAGAAAATACGATGATCTTTCATACTTCAGTTAAAAATTTTAACTTATGTTGCGTGTGGTTTTGAAGATTCTTGAAGGGTCAGTTCTTCTTAAAAGTGAAATTTCTTTTGTGTTAAACATCAGTATCACTGGATTTAATTTCAGTATTAAAACCTATAGTTTCTCAATATTGCAGATAATAGATTTAATACTGAAGGTTATTATTTTTTTTTTTTCTTCATCCTGTTACAGAGAAGTCTTGAGATTTCTGGAATGTTTCTATTTTTTTTTCTTTTAATGCTGTAGTGAAAAGTATATTTACTCCTGATTTGCAAACATGAGTTGCAGTCCCCAGACTGATACGGAGCCATCAGATATATATTACAAAACTGGGCAATTGTTTTTTCACATATGGATTAGTTTTGAGGGATAGTACAGCCTGAGGCTGTGGCTTTGCTACATTTTACATTCTTGCAGAATTCCGTAAGTAGTTCTTAAGTGAAGTTCTTCCTTGTTATGGGAAAAGTAAAATTTAGGATTGCATATTGAAAAGTGCCTTAAAACATCTCAAACCCACAGCATCACTTTCATTAAACAAAGTTAATAGCTCAAGTTTTAATCCTTCTGAGAAATAGCAAATTAGACCACCCCAGTCTAATACAGAGCGGAGAAATGCCTGTGATATGACTAGCTGTTGCAGAGGACTCTGGTCCTGACCTCAAGATCAGAATGGTAAGAAACGGAGATAGTGAAATTGAAAGTGTGATACGCATTTAAACTCATCTTTAGCTTGTGTCCAGATAGGAGACTGGCAGTACTGTTTTTAACTTGTTTCAAAGCACACCTTGGTTAAGCAAACACTTTGGATTACTGGGATACTTAAAACTACCTAATGGATTTCCTAAGTAATGTATCTGTTAACCCTTTAAGTAAATAATGTCTCTGTTAAAGAGTTAACAGAGGCATTACATAGGCATTAAGTCTAGCTTTCCTCGATTAGCTCAAAGGACCTTCCCAGAGCGTTGTTAAGGAAAGTAAATGTCCATATCCAGGGATTCTCCTGCTGCGGCTGAGTTAGGTGAGGCACAGCTGATTCTGAATCTTCTGTCTTGGAGGTCAGTGTGGTGGAAGGTACTGCTATTTGTTAAACAGGTATTGTACAAGGCTGTAGGAGGGTGTCCCCTGAAATGCTGTTTAAGGGTTTATAAAGTGGAAGTCATTAAACTGTTCTTCATTTATATGATTTCTCCAATTCCTTGCAGCTGGTCTTGCAGCTTGCCGTTCAGGGGCATAGAGGAATAAGCTCTGTCTCTTAGAATTATTTTTCCTTCTCTTTCTTGAAAATGCCAGTGTTAGCATTCATAGGCTGCAAAAAGGTGTTTTATACAGGAAACAAAAAGCCTTAGATTGAGAGATTTTAGAAAATGCGGGAATGTAAAAAGCAATGAAGGTCTTGGACGATGTAGGCTGTTCAGGACCACGTTATGTTTTTCTCTCTTGGAAGCAAGAGTCAGAAGCCATTTGTGCAAGGTGCTCGTTTCCCCTAGAAAGCAATGAGGGAAGAACGATCTAAACCTATTCTGCTTTATTTTTGTGGTGTCAGCCTTCCTAGTAGAATGTCAACTGCAAAGCAACAGCTTTGATACAGCCGTGTCTGAGCAAACTATTTATGATCGTCACCTGCACAAAGTGCTTTGCTCTTCCTTTTTCTTCTTCATTCATAAAAGCTTCCTGGCAAACAGCGGTCTGCCAGCACAGGTACTTGTATGACAGGCGAATGAGCAAATAAACATAAGCCCAGGAGATCCTGCCAGTAGGTAAACTGGCTACAGAGTTGCTGTGAGAACCAGTGGAGAAGTTGGTTGGCAAAGCCTGCTCTGATAAATCTGGAAGTCGTTTTTTTTTTTCACAGTTCGTTGCTAGACAGGCTTGCAAGCGCTGCCTTAGGCTCTAACAATTATCTCTGATTTCCAGCAAGGCAGCTGAATTAGAGAACTGCTACATCAGGGAAAGACAGGAACAAGTTTCTAAAGAGATATTTCAGGTAGTTTGCTGGGCTCTTCTCCAACTCAAACGTCATCTAGGAAGCTATTGGTGTTTTTGGTCCTTCTCACAAAATTAGATTTTGGAGGTCATAGATGGAATATTTCATAGATGGAGCAAGATCTTGGCTTGCCAAGTAATTTAAATTTGTCATTGAAGTAAGATGTTGTGTGTCTGTTCATGATGTGACTAATATGATACTTCACAGAATAACCATTTGAAATTGCATGAGTCGATGTGAAGTCTGAGATCTTTTGTGCACAGGATGTCTTTTTCTGTAACTGCCTGTAGCAAGTATACTTTTGCCCAACATTTCCAGAATAATTTCTGCATTTTTTTCTACTTGGATGCCTGCTAAAAGGTGAGTATCATGCCAGTAAGCAAATGGGTAGAAAGGTCCTGTTGTTTTCTGTGTCTGTCTTTTTACAAAAGTCACTTGGTACGCTACTAACCAAAAATAGAAAAGGTCTGTTGTGGCCAATCTGCAAAAGGAATTATAGTAAAATAAACTTTATGGGGGAGATACTTCAGACCTATAATCTTGCATTGCTCTAGGCTCCTCTGTTTTCTTCGTTTAGTTTTTGTTCTGTTTTTATCTACGTGCCTGTCTTATCCAAAGGTAGCTTTTTGATAGTTTCCTAACAGTCAAATTACTTCTCGGCTTCTTGAAGTGTGTCTCTTTCCAGGAGCCAGACCATCCGTCTTTCTAGTAGCAAGTCCTAAGTCTGGCTCCTGGCTGCTGCAGTCTGAGTATACATCATAATAGGCTCATAGAATTAATTTCTCTAGGAATAACAGTTTTTATAGTAAGTTCTGTTTGTCTCACTTCACAAACTTTAGATAGAGAAACAGAAGCTGCATTCCTTGCATTCTATCCATAGGGAGGGAATGAAGGAGGGAACCTGTGCCTTTCCGTAAAGAGTATAAACCTGGGATTTGCTCTTCTATGTAGTAGCAAAATATGCTAACAATTCCCCATAACTTTTGTTTGTCATACTACTCTCAACTAGTTATGGTCTATCCAGTACTAACAAATATTCAGTGCAAAATTTTAGCTTTAGAGACTCATTGATATGCAGAGGGAGGAAAAGTAGAGTAACTTGTATCATTTTAATTCTCACTGTCAATATTTGATAATACTTTCAGCCCCATTTTCCCTATCTGTTGCCTTTGGTGTTTAAGTGGTTCTGTCTGAGACCTTTGGTTTTTTTTTCCCTTGCCTCAGTTGTTCTTTATGCTCTTGTCAGAAGTGAGTCAAAGTGGATATAGGGTATGTCTAATTCAACTCAAAGCGAACTCTAAAAGAGACATAATATTTAGTTGTCTTTTTATCTAAACAAAGTGTTCTAGTATGCTTCTTTTCAAATCATTTATTATGAGAATGTATTGAACTTTCAAAACAAGTGTTTTGCATATTGATACTTAAAATATATTCAGAAGTCCAGATATGTACAGGAGCAGAGATTATACCAGCATTATTTTTTAATTGATTTGTCTTGGAAAGTTGTCAAATTTTTTTTTGTTGTTGTTGTTATTTTATTGTTACAGGAGCTATTTTGAAGGGATGAAATGCCAGCGAATACATAGCAAGAAAAATTTGAATGTGAGGCAACCTGGGGATGATACTATTGGGAAAACTTACTTAAAATATTAAATATTTTTGTATTTAAATCTATGTAAATATCATTATCTCTAGAGTTGACTTTGGAGCATTTTTTTAATGTTTTATTATGCATGCATATCTTTTAATCATAATTACATATAGTCAGTCAAGAAGATCTCTGGGTGCTCATTCCTAAAAGCTTAATTAATTTTAAATACTGCAAGAGATGGGTTTAACATACACAGTAACATTTGTAATACTGAAATTTGATGTAAAGCCTTGAGTGTTCTAATGTACCTTCCCTTAAAGGAATGGTTCTAATATATTGTAAAATAATCAAAGCAGTGCTCTGTATAGCTCTATTTATGAGAGTGCCTGTGTAATGACACATTTTTAATTACAAGATCCTTGTGCTTTCAGATATATCTGTGCTTACTTTAGAAGGTGAGCTTTTTGTCTTTAGCTGTCATCTAAATAGTACTAGTGCCTCTTAAGAACTGATGAGTGGAATTACTGTTCTGGTTCATCAACAAATTAAGAGTGTGGAGTGGCACAGACAATACTGAAACAATAATTTGACCTAACGAGTTCTTACATTGTCATCTGCAGTACATCAAAAGAAATGACGTTTAGCTTTTCCAATTTAAAGAGCAAAAGGCGGAATAGTTTTCTGACTTGAGAACTGAGCATGTTTATGAGAGAGGGGACGAATAAGCTTCATACTGTTCCTAGGTATTTGGATTGACCATTCAGGAATAAAGAGTAGTTTTCTAATTGAGGGCAAAAGAACCTGGACGCTGAGCAGCTGGAAGAGATGTTAATTGACAGCGCTACTTTGCTCCTTCTTATAAAGGGAATGTAAAATCTGGATGAGCCTTAGAAGGAGTAGTTGTAGCCATACTTTTACATGTTAAATGCAATTGGATTTTTGTAAGTTTGCTTGATAATTACAGGTACTCTGCAAAGACTAAAATGTTTGAAGACTTCTAAGTTGTTCCCTATTTCCCAGTCTTGAAACTTAAGCAGTGAAGTCCAAATTTTTAGTGTACCTGGCCAACGACAGTTATGCAGGTGAACATTCAGTTATGAGAGAATATGCTATATTATTTAATGTGAAAACCAGCTTTTCTCAAAATTCCTGTATGAAGGATATGTTAGTAGTGGGGAGTTGTAGATAATTGTGCTTGTATTTTCTCCTTGAATTTTTCATCCTTGCTGTCTATTTAAAACAAGGGGAGGGAAAAATGAAGGGAGAGGGGAAAAAGCTCTTCTACATCCCTCTTTCCAGCCTTAAAAAGGGAGGGGGCAATTTAGTTTTCAGATCTTAATTTGGAATAGATTAGGCCATGTTGGTATCGGTAGGATTCCCTGTGTGTGAAAGCACCTGCACTGGGGGAGAGACTGGCCCCAATTCCACAGTAAATGTAGCTTAGAGTTTCTGATTTGACTTCAGTGAGGCTAATTGTGTATGTAGTGTTTCAAGTTGAGAGTTACGATGTATAAAAAGAAAAGAGAAGAGTGATTGAAGGGACATTGCTGATTGTTTTGACATTTTCTAGTACCACATTTTGAATATTGTACCTTGAGGCCGCTTTATTTATTCAAATAATCTTTTTGCCCCGCATCTCTGTTGTTGATCTACAGCTCGCTGCAGCAACTCTTTTGCATGTCAGCAAAGGTATCTTACTGGTCTGTTCTCCTCCTCCTCCTTTTCATGCACCCTCTGCTGCTGGCTCTTCAGGGACAGGGTTGTTTCTGCTGTTTGTTGCTGTTGGAGGCTGCGGTCGGTCTGGGCGTGCAGGAGTGCACCAGCAGTTCACAGCATCGATGGACGAACCAGGAAGTGCCATTAAGAGTGAAACCAGTGTTCTGCAAAGTGCTCTCAAACCAAATGAGCAAAAATGCTCACAATATTTTGAGTAACTTTCGCTGATGATTAGGCATTTGTTTGCAGGCAGAGCTGACAAGTGCATAAACCACTGTTTTGTGGCTTTATCAAAGTCCACAAGAGGTATTTATTGAAGTCATGTACTCTTGTCTGTCTAAGGAGTATGTGTATGTTAAGGGTGAAGGCATGTCTCCTTATCCTTGTAAGTCCTACTTAGGAGATATGTAGCTGTTTATCACGAACTGCACTTTTATTTTCCTTGGTTGTTGTTGCTGCATTACTCTAAAATTGCTGTACTGGCAACCTAAAAATAAGAGCATTTTGGGATTATCTAATATCCATTTAAATAGCAGTAGATAAAATGCTTGAAACGTTCATGGGATATTGTACTGTGGTGTTGGGTTAAATGGAAAGATTAGGGGAGAAGGATACACCTGTGTCTGAGCTATGTTGTGTGCTTCACTGTGCCAGACTAGCACAGGTGTGTGTTTGTAGCTCCACATAAACATAAGATGCTTGAAGAATTAAGGAGAATGAAACTTAGAGAAATATAATCCATTAGATAGAATAAAAAGCAGTTTCACTGTAAAATTTGATTTAGCTGCAGTGATGTATGCTGACCACCTTCAAACAAGAAAGCAGGAATAGTGCAGGTGTGCTCAGATGGGTGATGTCAGTTACGCTGAACTCCCGCTGTGCAGAAGCTGAGTTGTTGCTGTCAGGACTGTCTCAGTTCCGTTTCCACAGACACTGGGCCAAATGCTGCTTGTGCTGTAAAGCCAAAGCTCAGGCACTGTGTCCAACAGTTCGAACAATTTTTAGTTAACTTGCTAATATCTTTGCCAAAAACTTCTTCTTGAACTTCTTTCAACTATACTAAAAAAAAAAAGTAAGTTACTTCTGCAGGTTTCTGACAGATGTGAGGATCATTTTACCTTTGAGGCATCAGCCACATGTGTGTTTGCACGGAGATCCTTGTATGCCCACGGCTACTTGAACTGGAGACCTCTTGCCTTTGCAGTTGGTGTTTAGCTGGAGTATTTTGGTGTCCTCCCCTGTTTGCTGACAACACTTTGCTATTTTTGTTTTTCCCTGAACTGCGCAGTTTTTCACTCAGAGTTTCTAGCCTTCAAATCTGCTCGCCCTACTTGTCATTGGTATCTGTTGTAGTGGCTTGATGGTCTCTTCAAACTGTGTGTGGTGTAGGGCCAAAAGATGGTGGCTAAGTGCAAAAGCTTCTGTTAACTTTTTTCTTAAACAGCAGATGCGATGGATGCCTGTTAACTTAACCTGTCTGGGCACGTGCCCCAGGCTGTTGGACTTGTGTAGTACGTTAGGTGATATCTGTCTTCCCCGCATAATTTGGGAGTAAAATAACTTCTCTTTAAAATACAGGTTCTGTCTTCTGCCATCTTTGTCCTTCAGAGTGATCACCACTTCCAGGTGCTAGTGGGACAATGGTTGCGCTTCTAGAATTTAGCTGCAGGCACTGCAATGTCCTGTGTATTAGAAACAGAAGAGGGACGGGAAGCATCCCACAACCTCATGGATGTTCTGCAGTAGCTGGCAGTAGCGAGGCCGTACTTACCTGCTGGTATGGCCAAAGCACAACTCTGCTTTCCTGCAGACATCTGCTTCTTTGGCTGATGGAAAGAAAGGTCAGAAGTTCCAGGCTCCTAGGAAGATATTTTTGGTATTGCCTTCATGCCTGGCTGTCTTGACACAGAGAAGCTTTAATAGTCAGAGTTTAAGAATAGGTGTTCTAAAAAAGCCTAGGATATACAAGAATATACCTGTGTTTTGCCAAAATGCTTGTATCTGTTATAGAGGATCTGCCTTTTCATAAACCTGTGCTGTTTGTCCTGAACAGATGATCTTTCATTTTATCAGGGTTTCTAACTGACAGTGGCATCCATTGAGGATCTTCTGCCTCTTTATTTTCACTTTTTTTTTCCCCAAATAAGGTGGCTTTTACACTGCTTGAAGACCTCGGCTTCATCTTTTCCTTACTTACTGTTCAGACTTGCAGAAAGTCAGAGTAGTTGAAGGCTTCACAAACGTTGCCTCCAGTACCTGTGACCCATCTACATTCCCTCTGTTGCTATCACTCTAGCTGTTCCAGCAGGTTCATATCACCTGCTTTGTCCCCCCTGCCTACAGTTTCCTTTCTCTAAATAAAAAAATAAATACGCACACCCCCCAACACCTCCCCATACCCAACAAATTCTCTGTTTTTGCTACACTAGCCACAAGTATTACCAGTCATGCCACTACTGTCCTACAGTTGATCACTACCTTTCTTTGCTGGAGTCAGAGTATGGACTTTCACTGTATACTAGAGAAAGTTTGCACTGCAGAGGGAAAGGGTTTTACAGCCTGTTCTTCTAGTATCAAAACAGAGGAGAAGATGGAATAATTTTAAACTTAAGCACTCAGCTTCTCCCCTCCTTTTTCTGTGGGGCTCCTGGCCTGGCTGTTCTCTTGGCCAGTCAGGAAAGAAATTGGTGCGTCTCTTGATTTCAAGATACTGGAATGGAAATATGGAAGTGAGCACCACAGAGAAAGTATCTGTATTTTTCAGTGATGAAAATCTGCTAACAGTGAAGTATCTGGTTGATTGGCTTCTTTATGGTTCTAAGGTATGGTGAGGTTATCTCCTTTCTTTTCATGATAATTGAATAGGGTTCTCTTAATTAAGAGACTCAAAAAACTGTATTGTTGACTTGGAATGTTTGGTTTTTTTTTTCTCTCAGTGGAAGACTAAACTTCAAGGCCAGTGCCAAGAAATTTTGCTTGTGTCCTATCCGTTGGAGGCAGCTGACTGGGGTGATTCTGGACACAGTATCTTTGAAGGCTTTTCTGCCTTGGTGAATTTAGAACCATTAAATCTTGATCTACCACCTAGAGTGAGGCCCTTAGGATTATCTTCAGAATGGGTTCCTCCTTCAAATTTAAAGTGTAATTTGAATTAGTTTTACTTAAACTAGGATGGGATAGACGGATCTTGCAGTTTAGAGTTGCTCATCCCAGCGAAGCAGAAATGTCACATCAACTTTCTGGAGATCTTCAGTGAAGCAGAGTGGCTGACAGGTCTTTGGGTGACAGTGATGGTGTGTATTGCTACAGTATAGCAATATTGAAGGAAATATTGTGAAGACACATGGTGTTTACCAGGATCAAATAAATTAATGTCAGGGGTTGAGTTTGCCTTTAGTTTGTTTTCTGGATGTTTAGAGTACCTTAGCAAGAGTCTGAGTCACTTTATGGCTTTGAGCCTGAATTGGGAGACTTGGACCAGTATGTTAGAGGTGCACATCTACAGATGGTTCTCAGCTCTATTACACATTCATAAAAATTTTTTTGAAATATCTATTCTGTTAATTTTAGTGCTGTGGTGATGTGTGTTGGGATTTGCATGCCCTAGAGAGCACAGCAGTCAAAATTTGCCTCAAACCAGTGAGGAAGTTGGTTGCTCTCTTAAGTACTATCCATGCTCCTGTTTGGACCTGCTTTTGCATCCTGTTGGGAACCTGAAGGTACTTTTCAGTTTCCTTTTTCCAGCAGTAATATCTTCCAATTTTTAGGATAATATTAATTTCTTGAATTAAAATTTGTGATTAAAATAATGTTTACCTACAATGGATATTTTGAAGTGTCCTTTATTAATAAGAATTCAGAACCACTGAAAAACAACTCGAATGGTTTGGGCAGCTGTAATTTCTAGGTAATGAAACAAATATATGAGACCATAAACACATGTGATATCAACAGGAAATGGTATAATTTCATTGATATTGTAAACACTTACCTATACTTGCCCAAACTAGGTAGTTACTTTTTTTTTCTAATTCCTTTTTGATCATATGCCCATTTGAAGTTCCTTTTATTTGCATGTTTATTTATAGGGAGTCTGTGTTACGTCTGTGCAACGTGGACCAAGTCAGTGTCTTTGGAATGCTGCAATTTTATGCATTTTTGTGGTGACATTTTCTTGCCCTTTTTAATCTGTTTAGATCATTGACAATCTGAAATCTAACTAAATGAATACTTCATCATTTTTAGTCATCTTTATTAAAAGTAAGTAGTCTTCCCATAGGAAATTCACTCCTCAGATGAAGTCTTCAGTGTATATACCCATCCCAGATACTGAGGAAGACATCACATAAGAGATGTGGATTTTAAAGTTATGTTCTTAGAAGTGCAACATGAGGAGAAATTAAAAGTGAAAGATTAACAGGAGTTGTCAAGTCATACAAGCTAATGAAGAAATTTGAAAGGAGCAAGTTGAAAAATGTTACTGAATGTGAATATTGTTAGCCAGAAGCTGAGTATCTGCTTGTGTTTAATGACTTTAAATATACTTGAATACACTTTGAATGAACTTTTCAGAACGAGGGGGGTAAAATGAAGCTTATGTTATAGGAGTCTTATATTATCAAATTAAAAAAAAAACACCAAAAAACAACAACAAAAACAAATGTAAGTGCTTCCAGTTCATAAAGCTTTTGAAATCTTTAGTCTGCAGGGAGACCTTTTTATTGAGATATGCATGTACACACATTTCTGTGTGTGTATGTGTGTATATCTTGATACATGGATTGCTATACCCCTGCCCCCTAACTTTGGTGAAATGAAAGTCCTTGTTCTGCTAGGGTTGTTGCAAGTGATGCAAGTGAACAAGAATGTGGTTGCAAGGTGCCAAGTAGAGAAGTTTATTTTTTTTTTTAGTGTCAAGTAAACTGGACGGAAAAGTATGCAGAAATCTGAATACTTTAGGATGATCTCTCCATTAATATGTTAGAGCTATTAATTAAAACTTTCCTGCATTGATTTTCTTGGTAATAGTCAGATGGTGACTTTTTCTGAATGGAAACCTGTTATTGTATTTTTGAGTGTTATACAGAAAGAAATGTAATCTTTTTATTTTGAATTCCTGAAGTGGTTAAAGGGGAAACTGATACTAGAAAAAGCTTCAATTATTTCTTTTTCCCTATTTCATTCTACCTGCATGGTAGGAAGTTTAAGAAGCCTTACTCGGAAGTTTCTGTGTGTCTGTACTTATCAAGTGTGATGCTTGGGTCACATAGGTGAACTTGTCTGCAAAATAGCAGTGGTTCTGCTTTGATAGCTGTCTCCCACTGCAGTTAATAGTGGTAGTCTCCATGGTAAAAGATAATTCAAGATTATGGGTCCTTTGTGTTTAATGTTTGTTTTCTGTTAACTGCCTTTTGTGTAGTTGTTTTGTGCTCCTGCTAAAGTTCTGCACGTTTGAGCAGTTTGTAAATAATTTTTGATTGTTATAAGTGCAAATTATTGGTGCCTGTTCTACTTCAGGCTTAAAGTGCTGCATCCTGAGACACTAATGGCAATTTAGAGCTGTCTTAGATGAGTGTAAGATGCAGTTGAAACAGAATATGTGAGCGCATAAGTAAATGAGCTGCAGATAAATACAGTAAGTGGTAAATTTTATTTTAGTTTATTGTACATGGTTAATTAATCATTCCTTTTAGATGGTGGTTGCATTTCTGTGTGACAAACAAAAATTATGATATACCCTTTCACATGAGTCATTAGAATTCTGGCGTGACCAATTTAGGATTATTGGTTTTGTTCCAATCAGTAAGATCAGAAGAAACGTAAAGTATGCTCAGCTAAATGCAGTGAGTAGGTCTGTCTTGCTTGTATTTAATTACTAAGAAGTTTGAAATCTGGTTCGCCTACCTCTTCAGGCTCCCTTTATAGTCAGTGGAGAGAGGTCACTCTAGGGAGTGATTCCTCCCCTGATACTTCTCTTGACTGTTTATAAAGCAAGCCAAAGTGTTGCTTTTGAAAGCAGAATTCTACATGCAGCTGTCTGCTTCTGATCTCCTCCATTACTGACAAAGACCTTGTGCTGCAGATTTGCTTGGTTTGGTGGAGGATGCAGAAAGGCCTCATTACCTAGAGAAAACTTTCCTTTCTGTTTTAGCATTAGTACAGACAGGAGGGAGCTATTTCTCTGTTTTTAAAAAAAAATAATAAAAAATTCTCTCAACAGTTTGTTCCTGAAAATGACCTGAAGTGGTTGGGATTAGGATCACTGATCAGCTGAAGGTTTTGCAAGTATGTAAAGTCAAAGCAGTGTAGGAATGTCTGAATTTGAAGGAAGATGCTGAAATAAATTTAATTTTCAACTTGAGAATAGCAAATCAAAGTTGGAAGTAATGAAACTGTTAGTCAGTCAAGACTGATGAGTATGAGACTACAGAGAAAATATCTTCCAAAGTAATTCTTTTATGGGGGGAAAAAATGCAGGCAACCTACTCCTGTATTCAAAATGCAAGTATTAAACTAATGTATTGCAAGTAGAAGCAGACTATATTATCTGAACTTGGTAGATAGGAAATATTATGCAAAATGACATGCATGTTTTAATGTGTTTAAGTATAAACACTGTTTTGACATTTTTTACTGGGATTTGTAAATTAAATAATGAAGCCTTTCCAGTAGTGAAATACTTACCGTATCAAGAGGTGTCGAGGTTTTAGCTTTGCATTAATCCATGTTAAAGTTTGGAATGCTTGAAGAAGTATTTCCCAGTTTTCCTGGCCGCTGACGTGGGGTTTTTTGCTAGGATTTGTTTATGTGGAGACAGTTGTCCAAGCTGTGTAGTCTGGAATTCAGAGGGGGACTGGGGCTACTGCATAGTGTTTCTGAAAAATTAAAGGAGGGGAAAAGCAAAAAGGGAAGCTGAAGTTTGAGAAAATGATTGAGTTTTGTGTAGTTCTGTCAAATTTATCAGTAATATCAATTTTATCTTATTTAAAAGAAAAAATAGCTTGTTACTTATTTTTCTGTGACCTTTACTCTTCTGTGTCTAACTTTCTTTTAAAATAAGATAGTTATTAGAGTATGTTGTCTTTGTGGTTTTTGGGGTTTTTTTTTTGTTAATGCTTTTTCTCAGTTTGTGAGAATGGAGGGTTAGTCACTTGGTTGAGGTTTTGGAAAACCTAAACCTATGCTGTAGACTGAATTTGACTTGGGTATTGCTCTTGAAACTTAATCTGACAGAGATTTAGTACGAAACTAAACTGTGCTAAGCCAATCCAGTATCCTCCTGTGGTGGAGCAGAAGATCTGAGTAGAGGAGAAGCGGTAGATACTGTGTATTTTAAGAGCTTTTGGCACATGGTGGTATGGTCTGCGTAACTTAAGCTAAGGAGATATGTCTTAGATTGAAGCTATTACAAGTTGTCTGGAAAACTGCAGTGTAAGTGCTTCACTGAGAAACAGTAGAGAAACTGTAGGTTTCATATGCATTTTCTTGAGTTTAGTACTTGTCGATGTTTTCGTCAATTATTGGATGATAAAGAGGAAGTAAATGTACTCATTTTGCATAAAAAGGCAAATACAGAGATGACAAACAGTGCAAATGTACAATGAGGAGTACTGGTTAATTAGCAGGGAAGGATGTAGTGCTTGTAGCGTGTAATAAGCCACTCAGACCGGCAGTATGTTGTTGAGGGAGAGAGAGGGAAGCAGATGCTGTTCCAGGATGTATATGTAGGAGTGCCTGTATCCAAATCATAGTGAAATACAGTTGCTGTGTTTGAAGATGTTAGGGCCTCACATGGAGTACTGTACTTACAGAAGTACATTAACCATTAAAAGGTCTAAAATGGAACATGAGTCTTGCAAAGATGGCCTGGAAGAGCGGGGTAGAAGAACTGGAGCTGCTCTCCTCTGGGAACAAGTACAATGTTGTGCCTCGTGAGTGCAAAAGGAGAGGGAGAGGAAAAGCTGTTCTTTGCCCTCCGGGAAGTGATAAGATCTTCATGATGTTTGTATGAAGGGGTTTTTCAGAGATCGGAGGGACTTTTGGTAAGTACGGTCAGACGCTGGCATAAGTTCCTGAAGGAAGTTGTGTAGGGTAGGTCTTTCATAGGTGCGAGAGGCAGTAATGGTGTTATCAAGCAGAGGATGGCTCCTGCCTTCTGCAGAAGTGAAAGCTCAGCGGGAGCCAGGGGCTGTCATCCAGGAGATGGTAGCAACTGCTAGCCTCTCTTGAATACAAGGTGTCTCTTGGTAGGGAGAATTTCTCTAGCATTTCCTGCAAAATTCTTAATCAACAAATTAACATCTAATTTGGAGAAGAAGAATACAGCTTGATGTATTCTTTGGCCTTTGGGCCGAAGAATTCTCATTTCTCATAAAACATGTAGAACAAAACCCCTGTAATGAGGTGGAATTACAGTGATTTTAATCAGTATAGAACTTGTGTGTATATATGAAATAGGCTAATATTTGTATTAGCATGTTGTCTTCTCAATATAACATTATATACATATGTAACAAAATGAAGATTGACATTTTCTCATTCAAAATGTATTTAATTTGTTTTAGCCATGTCCTGCTCAAGTCATATTTTGGTACTCGACCAATGTCTTACTCCTGCTTTCTTATTCCCTGTCCCAGGGGTGGTAAGGTTGAAGTGTTGCAGAATTTCATCAGTGCTGTTTGAATTGGCCTGGTAAAGATTGCATTACAATGTCATGACATTTTTCTTCTGCTGGAACTGAACACAAAGCTGCTTTGGTGTCATTGATGCTGTGAAGAGATGAGAGAGAGGAGCTGAAACCCAGCTACTTCTGTGGCACTGCCTGGAGAGGCTTTGCAACCCAAGTCGTTTCCCTTCTTGCCAGGGAAAGATAAAGTCTGTGTTTGTTTTTTTTCTGAAATTACTTAGTGATTATACACTAAACCCAGTTGCTTATGCTGAGACTAACTTTATAATACCTCTTCAGGAAAAGAATAGGACCCTTTCTCTCTAATTTCTCTTGTGATTTTATTATATTTGCATGTCAAGTATGGTGCATTTTCCCAACAACAGGTTTATAGGGTTGGATAAAAAGAGCCATTCCATAGGTAGCAAGTCTGAATTTAATGAAATAAAAGAAACTTAATACGGTCTGAATTATTAGTGTTAGAAGAAATACTTTATACTGTCAAGTGTATGGGTGCTAGAGCTGAAATCATAACATTTTAAAGCAAATAAAGAAAGCAGCATTCCTGAGTGTGGAGTGATGCATTCTGAGTTTAGAACCTACTGCCTAGAATAGTGTTTTGGAAACTCTAAAGTTTTATATTTTATGATGTTGGAGCTCTAAGGACCCAGTCCCTTGTCAGGCAGAAAGGATCAGTCTGCCTCTAAGACTTCAGGGATATAATTTGTATTTTTGTAGCAAACATAAGTCTTATAAAAATCCCTTCCTCAAAAAATGGGTTTTCCACAGTATTTGGTACCACTTCCATTTTGTCATGTGAAGAACCAGATGTCAGACACATCCTTGTAGCCAGTGGTGCCAACTCCTACTCGCATCGGGCAGTGCTACTGCTGGCAAAGGGAGAGTGTCTCTGGGTTGTCTGGCCTAGGCATTTGACATGTGAGGCCTGGCCTCTTCACAGAACCAGGGGAACCTGAAACTTACTGCTGACTTTATTGGTGGTATGTATTGACTTTGTAACCTTTGGAAGTGGAAGGAGGAGGACAGCAGCTTGCCTGGTGTCCAACAGTTTCTTTGCGGGGTGTGACGGGGGCTGGGTGTGCACCAAGGCACCATAGCCATGCTGTAGATAGCAGCCTCCCCGGCTCTGCTTCCTCCCATCACCCTACCATTGGCAAACTATGGCTTTGGTTGTGTGGTGCAGCCCTGGCACAGGGGCCACACTTGAATTGGTCAGGGACCACAGGGGTAACTGCGATGGGCCTGGGAAACCTGGTTGCTTTCTTCAGACACTTAAGTCCATGTTCACTTTGAATAGGTCAACTAGGGTATATCAGTGATACTTTCAATGAAGTGTTTTTGTTGAATTGCTTAAAGCTGAAGAAAAAGTTTTGCAGAATAAGTGTACACAAATTATTTAGCAAATCTACTTTGAAATTTTACTGCTCTTCTGAGGTTAGGAACCTTAGGAGAGTATTGTGAGAAGGGACGGTGCAAAATGCTTGGTGGAGTGTTGTCCTATAGCTGCATTAACCACAAGTGGTTGTGCTGTGCCTCTTCTGGGCATCACTCTTAACAGTGTGAATGTGCTTTTGTTTTTTTTGGTGAAAAAAATTTACAGCTTTATCATTGCATGCAACAGTTGGTTCCTTCACTAGCTTAAGGTCCTCTGTGTTCAAGGCTCGGGTGATGTGGTTTTTCACCAATGTAGTTGTTCATTTCCTGTACCAGTTACAGCCAGAATATACTGACTCTGGAGATCCAAAGAGGTCAGAGCTTCTGCTTTCCCAATTGTTTTTGGTGGGTTTTTTTTTTTGATTTCTCATTATTTCTTCAGTAAACTGAAATTTCTGTTAGGAATGTTTTTTGTTTCCTTCCTTTGTCTTTGAATTTGGAAACGTGGATTCTGTGTTCCCAGCTTTTGGTTGTGTTTTTCCAGTCATATCTGAAAACTGTTAGGGCATGAGATTGTGCTTGTTCCTCTGCTGTCCCAAGCAGAGGAACATTTCTATATTTCTTGTAAGGAGGCAAAGTTCCCTTTAAGGTGTACAATAGAAAGAATCGGCCTGTATTATTTTTAGAATAACTTGTCTTTACAGGATCAAGGCATCTGTGCCACTGTTTGGACAAAGGATTTGTAGATACATTAGATCACTGTACCCTTTAAGTTCATGTTGTGAATTCCTTTCTTTTTCTGGGGGGGGGAAAGCTTACTATGGATTCTTTTTTTTTTTTCTTAAGTCTCCAAAAGAGTACTAATTTTGTTTTCAAAATGAAACTTTGTCAGTTAACGACTCCTGCTTTAGTTTTTATGTGATTATTCCTTTTTACTGCATTTGCTTTTTGCTTTAAAATTACTCAAAAGCTTTTTATTTTAAGTTTATTTTTGTATTATTTTCAGTGCACAAAATGTTCTTCGATGGATTTTTTTTTTTTTTTTCCATTTATGGAATAGTAAGAATTGTAAGAAGATAATATATTTTTACTAATAATGTTTTATTAATCTACTTCATTTACAGGAAGTGGTCATCGGTCAAAACTTGCTTACCTCAGCAGAGACAAAAAATTAATGGGCAAAAGTACAGTGTCTAGGTAGGTAGCTATTTTCAGTGCATTTAAGGTTCTTCAAGGAGAACCTTATTCTGAGGGAGTGGGATAGCTATCAAAATGTAAGTTTTTGCTCTTTCAGATATTCAGGCAGTATATTCAGCAGTGAGATGTTGAAGTGGCTTTGAAGTTTACTGATGTACTCCCTACTTTTATGAGAGTTTATTAAAAAGTGCCTTGGAATGATACATATGTGCATTTGTGTGTTAGAGAGAAATTGAAAGAAGTTTACTTTTATATGTGCTTTAACATTTTTTTTTTTCAAATATTTTTCTATAAGATTTGTGAGCAGAGTGTTCTTTTGGATAGTTTTCCCAAATTTTTGTGGGAACATAACTTAGCTAATGTAGGTTATAAAGGAGATGGGGTGCAGGCATCTTTTATTTTGTTGACTGTTGATGGTTTACAACGTTCAATGCATTGAAATGTAGTCCAGTAAATGTTACACTTTAGTATATTCTGTAATTATACTACACTTAAGTATATTCTGTATTCAGTAGTCTGTAATCATAACAAAAGTTAGTTAAAGTTCCATGATCGTAACTTTGCAGCAGTAGTACTATACAGTGGGCGGATGAGTTCTGCATTTTGGCATGTAAATAACAATCACATTTTATTTATCACCTTAAAAAAAGAAACAAAATAAATCATTGATTAAATTATTCATATCAACATAGTCTGCTCTGCAAATAAATGTTCTTTGGAATCCCTAGTGCTCCTTCAGCTCAAATGGCAAAGCCTAAAAAAAATCCTCGAAAACAACTTGGTTTTGTTCATACAGAAATGTATGTTGTTAATAATTATATGGGCTATTTCAGGATAGCATTGCATTTAATTCAATAAAATAATCTTTGAAGATATAAGCTTCAGTTTTAGGACTCTTTTATCTCTATATCGCTAAAGTGAAAATCCAGTGGTGCTGTTTTTTATTGGAAGTCTCAAACTGTGGTGCTGTGTAATTTAGCCAGTTTTCATATTTATGGCCTAAAAGTAGAGTAGGAAGGAAGGAGGTGACATTCCTATATGGTGTATTATGCCATTTTCAAAGTAAAATTTGTTAAATTCCTGTGAGTTAGGAAGGAATTTCAGTGGACTGCAGACTGTGGGTTTATTAGAGCCTACAAATTATTTGGGGCTGAGGGAGTGAATGTGATAAGTAGACATGAAGTTAAAAACATATGAGTTAACTTTGGGGTTTGCCAAATAGCATGTTGAAGTAGCATAGACACGTTCCCAGGAACATGTCATGACATGCTTAAGATTCATTAAAATAAGATGAGCAGAAGAGTCAGTAAACCTCAA
The DNA here is from genome assembly GCA_002844005.1 of Limosa lapponica baueri. Classification (NCBI taxonomy): domain Eukaryota; kingdom Metazoa; phylum Chordata; class Aves; order Charadriiformes; family Scolopacidae; genus Limosa; species Limosa lapponica. The sequence goes on along the minus strand of KZ505669.1, from coordinate 1,636,431 downwards.
GAATAGCTTGCTTTTGTGATTACTCTGTTTTACATTTTGGCAATATGTATTTGAATTTAGTGGTACGCTGTGAAAAGTCCCAGAAGTAATTTTGAAGAGTTTTTTTCCTTTCATTTGTCATGTGTTGTATGTTGTGCTCAGTTAGGCTTCAGTTTGAGGATTTAAATGCAAATGTGAACTTTTCTGCTATGCGCTCCTAGGTCTTGTCCCAGAATCCCAAATTGGTTGGAAAAAAGTTATGCTTGGCACAGGTTGGTTTCTTGTTCTTCAGAATAATTTATCAGTGTGTTGCCTTTGCTTCTAAGGCAGTCTCCAGATCATTTTGGCCTTCCTAGAGCAAAGCTGGTAAGTAGTTTACCATTAGAGAGCGTGCCTTTTCACTAACAGTTTCTGCGAATTTTTTTTTGGCTTTTTTTTTGTGGCAAAACATGTTTCTCCTAAGTCTCCCTTGTAGTGCTTGAAAGAAGCTGAGATCTGAGCAGCCTGTAGTGTGGAATTGCAGTTCCTCACACAGGTGAAGGCTCAGCTTTGAGAGCCAACATTTAAAAGTGTAGCACTGGAGTATATGCAGACTGGTAACAAGGAGTTTGGGAAGTTGCAGTTCCAGATATCCTTGGTATCAGGAAGACAAAAGCTATCCTGACTTAATTGCTGTGATAAGGAAGACAGGTGACTGTTCTTGTTTATGAATTTATTCTTAACTAAGCAATAGGATCACTTCTTAAAGCCAGAAATCCTTGAGACAGATGCACACAGTGGGGTACTGGGAGTAAGGACTGGTATAGCTTGAGTGCTGCTAGGTGTGTGATTCAGGAGTGGCAGTGCAGCTCTGCTAATTTAAATTTGGACTAGATCTGATATTTTATGAAACAGTACCAGACAGACCTGTTTTGAAATACTGGATTCACAGATGAAAAGTCATTAATTTATTGAGAGTAATCTTCAGCTCTGTTCTTTTTGAAGTATTAAGATGAGTTTGTCTTATAAAAGAAAGCCGCTTTGGTTGTGCACTCTTCTTTCTCTGTTGTCTCTCTTTTCCAGTCTCTAGCACTTTTGATACCAAGAAATTTTACAGAAGCTTCTCACAGAAGACTATACCTAATGTATGTTTTGCTTGCATTAATAGTAGGAGTTTTAGAAAACAACTTAGAACAGAGGGATGCTTTTGTGAGAATGTTTTCAGATGTGGATTTTTGTTTGTATTAAATCCTTGAGATTTGTTGCTTTGAACAAGAATGAGAGAGTTATATTTCAGAGACTGTGATTCAGAGGATGTCAGTCCCTAGGAACACATATGGGGGGGAGGGAAGAAACTGTAAAATTCTACTTTTATAATTGTTCTTGCACTTTATTTTAAAAGTTATTAGTCTTTACAAAAAGAAACTTGAGAATCCTTATGGAGAACAGCACACATGTTCTCCTCTTGATGAAAAGAAATTAGGAAGCATCAATACAGAGCAAAAGATCAGATGAGAAATGTTGGAAGTCACAAGGTTCCCAAAGGGACTCATATTTTTGTCCTTATTACGCTAAGCACCAGCTTTTCTTCCTTAGAAATTTGTTGAATCACTGTAAGTAATTGAGATTTGAAATATTTTTTCCTCTGAAATTAATCAGAATTGTGGTAAGAAAGCTGTTAAACTGGAAAACCATAATAAAAGGAGGAAAATAGAACCATCCAAGGATGCACTTTCCACCCAGAAGGTAAAAAGCCTAAACTAGTTCCATTTTGATCTTTTGTCAATCAGTTGGACTATAGACTTCACATGAAACCCAGAAAGGTGAATACATAGAGGCTGCAGAGAATACTTGGAAAGTTTACAGGGCCATAATATACTGAAAATCATTGAGAATTACTTTGTTCCTAAATAAGCTGAAACATAGAAACTTTTAAGTCCTTTTTTAAAGTTTATCTTGTAAAGCAAAATTTGCAGCTCCTCAGTTTTATCTGCTTAACTAGGGCTATGCGTGCCCACACTAGCTATCTATGCGTTTAATCTGAAGTTTAGCAAGTTTATCTTTATTTAGAAAAAAAAAAGAAGTACTTCAAATCATGCATCTTTTCTCTGTATGTTCATCATGGCTTGCTGAGAGATTCCTTTCCTTTAGCATTATTTTCTTATAGCACACTTATTGTACTACCTGATTCATAAATTAACAGGCATTGGTCAATATTTTGGTTTTTTTTTCAATTGAAATTTTAGACTGAGGGTTAACACTTGGCATGACATGAGAAGCATGAAGGTAACAGTAGTTAAGATCTTTTAGGATCTCTGGCTTTATTAGGGTTTTTGTTGTCGTTCTTTCCCAATGTAAAGGCAATTGAGCACATAAAGGAAAACAGGACATGCAGGTGCTGGGTGGCGATGGCACCCTGTGGGTGGAAGTGGTGTGCTTTGTGTGGTCACCACCCTCGGCTGCTTTCTTCCTCCTGTCCCAGAGGTGGTTGTACCAGCCGTAGGGGTGGTTGGACAGGGTACGCAGCAAATCCTGCGCAAATTTCAGTATAACCTACCAGGAGTAAATTGGTGGTAGCTCAGTTGCTACTTGTGGTCTGCAGCTTGTCAGCAGCCCCTGGGGAAGGGGCATGATGGAAAAACCTAGGATGGGAGTTGTATCGGCCACCCTAGTTCATTCCACCACTGCATGTGGGTCAGTTACATACTGTGCTTGCTTAGTAGTGTTGTCCATTATAGGAGGATTCATCCTTCTGCTCTGGCTATTATGCTGTCCTGCTGGTGTGGTGTAACCATGGCTGTAATGATGTAGCAAAACTGCACCTAGGAACCAACTGGCTGAAAATTTCCAAGCCAGCTAGGAGCAGGACGGTGACAGTAGACTTTGCTGCTGTGAAACCTTATGCTTTGTGAAAATGCTGCTCAGTGATGATTCACACTGGAGTGAATCTTTGATTATAAAAAAAAATATATATATAAAAAAAACCCTGCCTATGCAGCCCCTCAATGGAAGAATTGTCCAGTGAAGGCTTCTCTTTGTCACTTCAGAATCCAAAAAACTTGCTACTGTCACATTTTTGTAACTGCAGCCTGCAGTGGATCATGGTTATGTGTTTGTATTCCTCCCTCCCTGTAACTGATTTTCTGTCATTTTTAAACTAATTTTAGAGTATCCTAAACAATCTTCCTATTCTCAAAGAACACTTTGAGTCTTAAGTAAACTGCTTTGTACCAACTATCAGTAGTATATCTGTTTTGCCTTGTTCTGCTTTCAAAGCTTTCATCAGGTATTTATTTTATTGAGTCATTTAGACCTTTCTTTGCAGCTGCTTAACAAAATTCTGGTCAGTACTCTAGAAGCAGTGAGTGCTAATGGAGCCTCCCTTCCAGGAATCTGCAGTTTTGGAGGCATATGGTTTGTCTGCAACAGAATTTGCTTGATAACTGTTTAAGTTCAGATTCCTAAAAAAATCATGTGTGACTGAATTTTTTTTTTTTGCATTTCACTTAGATGTGGGTGATCCAGCAATCTCATCAAGTTTTTTTTTCTGTTAATAAGTAGAAAGCTTTTGATGTATGATGTATATATCCAGCCACTATATGGAATTTGTGGGTTTTGAAAGCTAATTATCATACACTTCCTGTCATTGAAAGAGAGATGTACTATGTGGGTGATGTTTTGTTCAATTTAAGAATAGTTACAAATTTATGTAACAGGTAGCTTCCTCCAGTTATCCAGTATATAGGTTCATGATGAAATGTATCACCCTTCATATTCTCACCAGCCTGATGGTCAGAGAAAGACATATCCATGCCTTTCAAGTATTCATTTGGAATTTGAGTGTGAATCTTACGTTTGTTTTTTCTCAAAAAAATTAATATATAGATAAATACAGTTCTCTGAAATGTATTGTACATTTTGAAAACGTGGTAAAGAAATTAGTCTTTCTCCGTCTTTCCTGAACAGGATTTAATGCTGGAACAACGTGTCTTTTTAAAAGAAAAACTTTTAAGGGTCCTGCTTCAAAATTATGCAGGGTGGGGGGAGGGCAGGGAAGGGATTGTATCACTCAAAAAGCAAGAACTTCTTCCAGGACTTGGCTGACTCTGAGAAGACTTGAAAGAATTTGGCATCAGATTGTGGTGTAATGATTTAAATCCCTGTATTTTCCCCATCTGCAGTACTAGTAAAATGGGTTGAGACTAAAATTTATTTGAATGTTTTGCTATTGCAACTGTAGATGAAAGTGTAGTAATGCTGCTGTCAGTGTGGTAATGCTGGTCAGTATAACTTTAGTATCTTATGAATCAGCTGTAGGAAAAGAAAAGCCGTCCTGTCTTGGAGCTCTAAATACATGTGGCTATTTTCTGAGAAACTCTGGGGAAGGTAAGAGATGGAGGGGACCATCCCATGTCTGGGACTTGGGCCAGGTCTAAGCAACATTTGCAGTCTGAGCTTAGACTGCCAATTTGAGGTAGCTCTCTTTTAAAATGTTTTGGCGTAAAGTCTGTCACTTCAAAGGGGGATTTCTTCAAGATGAAAAATGACATGTTATTTCAGTTCCTGATAATTGAACAAAGTTTACAGTACATACTGAGCCAAAGTTTTACAATATGGGAGTCTGACTGAAGTCCACATGCTTAAATGAGAGAGTGCATAGCTAGATTAATTAATTTCTTGATGACGTTAATGGAGAACAGAATGATTGAAGAGGTTTAAATTAAACGTGTGGAAGATTAGTAAAGTAGAAAGTCATGACAGGTGCATTTACTGCTTTCTTAATTTTACTTGGTGATTGTATTTGTGATAGCATGGTAGGGATTTTGGAGTCTGTAATTTATCTTCTCCAGTGTGGAATAGTATCTAACTGAAAATTCTTTACTAACATCAATTAACACTTAATAATAAATCAGTTAAGAATTGCAGTTTAGCAAATTGAAGTCTTAAGTAATTCTATTCTGGTACTTTTTTCATTATCTTTAAAATAAATTCCATCTTTTTTTTTTTTTAAGACTGTTTGTGTCCTCCTTCCTTACGTATGATGTAAAAACATCAAAGTTGTTTTGTCATACTTTATTTTGTGCCTGAACCCAGTACAGCTGTAATCACAACATAGCCTATCTGCGTAGTCAGAAGGTTACAAGAAACAGGCCCTGGAATATTTTGAGAAACATGCTTCCTAAAGTGTCTCAAGGCTTTTATTTTTAAAAAAAAAAAAATAAATAAATAACCAAAGAATAGAAGCCTTTAATTTTAACTTTGCATTTTTGTGCTGCCCTGAAGAGTCACAGACTCTCTTAAGAAAGTTTTAGGAGGACATGCTAGAAAGCCACGCATGAATTTAACTTTAACCTGTCTGTGCTCTTGGGAAATGTTTCTGCTTTTGCAGAATGTACCATTAGTCTGGAGAAGGAGAGTTACTGAGAAGCAAGTATGCTGCCGGGAAGTTGTGGCAGCTCATAAATATTTCTTTCTCTTCAAGGGTTCAATATATTAAACATACTTAATGTTTTGAATTTTCCAGTTGTGTTTTAATGTCAGACAAGATGTTTGATGTGCTGTGTGTGCAGAATGACATTTTGGCCAGAATATTCTAACCTATTTCTGTTTTTAGAATACTTCTGGAAAAAAAAAAAAAGGAAACTAAACCAAAAGGAACCCTGTATTTCTTAAAATTCAACATAAAGTAAAAACAGTGTTCTTACCTCTTTCTTAAGGATACTTCAAACAAATCGTCAGCAGCTTACATTGAATACTGTATATGTGAATGTACTGTTAGATAAATCTTTAAAAAATAGTTGTGCTCTTTTTCAGTTGTCCTCTGTCTTGTGATTGCTCAACGCAAAAAAAAACCACAACAGCATCCTTTTATTTTTTCTTTTTCCTGTGGCAAAAGCTGGAGTAGAAATGGGTCTAGTACTGATTTACTTAATGTCAACAAACCCCATCAGACTAATGAAATAGAGGAAAAAAAAAATTACTGTTGCTATTCCATTAGTCATGATCTACATCTGACTGTAGAGTGCTTAACTGCAGGAAACGCTTGGGAAACCAGTGCTTATTTAAAATACAATATTTTAGATGAACCAGACATGAAAGTTTTGGCTGTGTCCAGGAGAGAATAGGTGGGCAGTGCTGCTGTCTTAAAAAGTTAGTGGAATCGGTTGTTATGCAAAAAAAAGGAAGGGAAGGAAAAAAAAAAGGTATCCGCAGTATTCCTGGAAAGAGGAGTGAGTTCAATGTCAATGTGGAAATGTCCCAGGTGGAGTGATGGTTACCCTTCTTTTAGCTGAAGCACAGATGCAGAAATCTGGTCTCCTGGCCGAGAGTCTCAGCTGAAAGCAAATAAAAAGTCAAAGAAGTCCTGTTCTTTATTTTTTTAATCTTTTATTCTTCTCCCACAGTAGATGAGATTTGCTATGTTGAAAACATCTAAATCCCAGGATCACGAACCACATTTGAATTACTAACTTTAGGTTTTTTCCTCTCGGTTTATAAGCTTTATCTCACTGTCTGCTATATAGTGCAAAAGTTTCTAAATGCACTAACAAAAGTTAGTGTCCAGTGAAAAGATACAGACTACCTAATAGTTATTGCAACACACAAATTTAATAAGGCTTAATATTTTGCATAAGTACAGATCTAGAAGGCGTATCAATGAGCATTTTTGGCTTCAACTGAATCAGGTGTGTAGGAACTGTTAAGGAATATTGCTTGGAGGGTATGTAAGGTAATGACTCGACAGAGTAAGCTGGAGGACACTTAGCAGATGAAATGATACCAGCTTGGCTTAGATACTATATAAGGGACCACATCAAGATCAAGAGAAAGGGAAAAAACACTCTCCCAGTGATAGAGTGTGCACGTGGTCTTCTGACTTGCTCACTGACAAGTGTACCGACACCATCCTCCTAATGCTGCTTGAGTCGCTTCTCAGCTGTGCTATCAGCAACAGTCTTCCCTTCCTTTGCACCTTCATGTTTCCAACTCATCTACTCCTGTCCCCATGCAACCACCCCCTGCCATTGCTGATGGCCATCTTCAGTTTTGTGTCCCCTGGAGGGATAAAGCCTCCTAAGACCTTTGGGAGGGCGGGTTGTTTTCTCTTTCCTCAACACTGGCTTTCCTTGTAAAACTTGGGAGGAGCGTCAGCTATTAACATACTTGTTACAATGGGCATAATTGAGGAAAATGGTTACCACCTTATTTCAGTGTAACAGAAGGTTTACATGTTACTCCACCAAAGGTTTTCTTTTGTTTTTATAACTTCTTAGGGGACTCATCAACATAAGAGGTTTCTGAGATGCTCCTTATTAATGAAACCCTTATAACACTTCTGTAATACTGGGAGTTATTATCTCCGCTTCACAAGTGCGACCTTAGTGAGAGCGATTGACTGGCTTTGGCTGGATTAAGACCTGGTTTTGTTTTCCAGGCTAAGGTCTTTTGGTCCATCATCTGATTTTTCTGTTGTTTGTAGAAAAAGGTGTTGGGTGGCCAGGAGTGATGCCAAGCATCAGAGGTGGCAAAGTATGTCATGTTGATACTGAAGCTGTAACACTTGAAGAAATACTTTAGCATAGCAGATCTCTTCATTGTGAAGCTGGAGTCCAACCTCCTTAATCTTACTTAACTTCCGGTTCTAATTGCTATTAAAAATATTTTTTGTGAATATGTGATGCCTATTGAATAACAATGAAGAATGAAAACCTGTTAATTTTTGTTCCCTCTTAGACTGTTCTGAACTTTTCTTAAAAAACCATACTTAATTTCTCTGCATATTTTAAAATATTTGTCCTGTCTGGAGATTCTATGAATTAAGATGCTAGAATTCCAAACCTGGTTTACTGCCTGTCTGATTATCACTTAATTTGCTTAATTCCCTTCCGTATATGTCCCTTGAGGATCTTCTCTCTGCTGTATGCCCCCACATGTATCATGGAACATATACTAGTGAAACAACTGTCCTGTTTCGGTGTGTTCTAGCAGAGGGGGAGTACAGTAAGGAGAGTTGATAGTGCCAGTTCTCTGACAGCAGACTGGCATTTCCCTGTTGAAATCCCCTGTTTTCTGTTGCTTATACAAATTGCAACATTTTTTTCAGGATGAAATAAATGTTCCCTATATCTGTTTCACCTCATTGTCTTGGCACCCCCCTTTGAGTTTTCAGCTGAAGTTACTTAAGTTGTAACTAGTTCTGCAACCTATTTCATACAGAAATGAGTTTTTAGAGTAGGAAGTGCAAATTTCTTTAACTCTTGGCTTTTTTGTCACTATTTTCTTCTCTTCCATGAGAAATGCATAGAATCTGTCAGTTCTAAGTCTTTGAGAAGAACAATTTGTATGTACTCAGTATGATGTTATTTTATGGATTCATTTCTGCAGTTACCTGATCCAGCTTTCATACTGTGCGTACGTCATGTGAGTTTGGCCATACAAAGAAGTTGCTGCAGCAGAATTCTGCTGAATGCAGAAATTGCATTTTTATCAATTTGCTTGAAGTATTGCAGTGTTTAAGAAAATGCTGAATTATGACTTCTTTCTCTGGGGACTGGAGGAAATGGTAGGACTTTGTTATTTCTGAAGAACTTAGTGCAGTAGCTGATTTCCTAATATTTTAAAGCTGGGCTTTACCATTATATATGCCCTATTAAGGAACTCTCTAGAGTGCATCTGAGCAGATCTAGAATTTGTAACTGAGTCAAGTGCCTCTTTAATAAAAAAAACACACCACAAAGCAAAAAAATTAAAAAAAAAAAAGGCAAGCTGAGGCATGAAACTGGAGATCAAATTCAAATAGATTAATATACTGAATTAGAGGATACCTTACTCTAATTTGTTATGAAAGGGTAACTTCGGAAATACAGCAAAACTTGTTTTGTCTACAGCAAAATACTCAAAAGCACTAATGCAGGCCTTGCAAACTGCAGTGTTGTTCAGCTGCAAAATCAATTTTTAGTTAAAACGACATGTAGTTTTCAATCAGTGCATTCCTGAATTACCTAATGGGATGAGTCAAAGTTTATCAAACAAAAGAAGGTAGAAAGTTGTCATTCCGTTGTCTTCCAATGGCAATTTTTCTTATGGTTGAGATGCAAAACACTGGTTAAGAGAAGCTCACAGAATAAACTTTTGAGGAGCCAAGAGAAGTGCCACTGTACTAATGAATTTATTCTGAGAATATTTGAAGCCAATTTTGTTATCTTTGCAGAATGGAATTTTGTCTTTTGCTTACTTATTTACAAACTTGACAGCTGAATTTCTCCTTTCTAAGACTGATCTATTTTCATATTAGCCAGTTTTCATAGACAGGTTTACTGTAATAGTTACAAGAAATGCAAGTTTGCCTGTCTGTTATTTTATGTGCTTCTTTGCTTGTTTGTTGAGTTTTATTTCGTTTTCCCATGACAAGATAGGTACTTCAGGAGCTTGTTTGGTTTCTGAACTTAATTTTGCTTAAGGCTGGCTTCTTAGCAGAACTGATCTCTTCTTTGATGGTTTGATTGACTATTTCCAAAAGTCAATCATTAAATAGATATGATGCATATATTATATATATTTAGCTGATAAATGTCTTGGGGGGATCATCAGCTGAGAACATAGTTTAAAAGTTACTTTTTGTTTACAAAGTCATGTAGTTTCTTTTTAAAAAAATACTATGACTCAGGAGTGTCTTAAGTAGGTAACAGGAATATGCCGGTACATCATTTATTTTTAAGATTCTTGCTGTTGTTCACTGTATGGTTACTTAAAATAGCATTGAATTAAAAGTATGATCCAACACATTGGCCCCTGAAGTTATTGGCATGATTGCCCCGTCTTTCTAAAATGCAATCATGTTTTGTGGTGAAACCTTAGAGTTGAAGGGTGTTGCACAGCCAAACATAGCGTTCCTCACTTGCTATTGTAAAACACTATGTTAAATTAAATCTAGAACCCCTCTTAGTCTTGAATGGACTGTAAATACTACAAATGGCTGGAAGCATCAAGAAGAGAGGAAGTGGGTAAATATACTCATATTTTGGATAGGCTGTTAAAGGTTGTGTATTGGTTTTGGTTTTTTTTTCTTATTATTAAGTAAATAATATTATTTATAATACTGTCAGACAAATAGTAGTTTTTCCTGATTGATAAAATTCTTAAACCATGTCTTTGACAGATCATCTAGCTGTGTGTTCTACAGTATGTGTGTGGGTACACATGTGCGCGGTTAGGCAGGACTTGTGACTTCATTGCCATGTGAACAAAGGACGTGCTCCTGCTTCTTCTCAGGTCACATCACTAAATAAGGTGGAATGCATCTGGCATTTTCTTGGTTTCTCCCCACAGGTGCTGTAGGTGGAGTGCTGATTTGTTTGCTCTTCTGGTCACTTTTGCAGATCCTTTGCTGCCTTTCTTCTCTTTGAAATGTCTTTCTTGAGTGTGTTTGGATTTGCTGAATGGCATGTCCAAAGATTATTTCCTGTGTGAACATCTCATTGATAAGATCCATAAAAGGCACCCACACAGCTTAGTGCAAAGTCACCTGCCCAACCACTGTTGGTTTCTCACATCTTCCAAATCTTGGGCCTGTGATTAGTAGGAGTAGAACCTGCAGGAATCTGCCCCAGCGTGGGCATGGTGGCAACCGTGTTACGAAACCAAGTGGAGGTTCTTGTAATCTCAATTTTCAAGTTTAGCTTTAGTAATTTCAATGTTGGTTTATTTTAATTTTAATGTAGGATAGTTTTTCTTATTCCTCCTATGCTGTTTTATTTCAGAAGTGTTTGAAAATGTTCATTTCATAATAGTTAAGGGTGGTTAAAGGTTTAAAACAGTTAGCATGTAGATCTTGGTCAAGAGAATTTCTGTGGCTTTTCTGTGGCTTGTTTGATGTTATGGACTGCACTTTCCTGACATAGTTTACATGCAGCAGAGATTCACAGTTTTAGTGTAGCTTTTGAAAGCATTATTGTACTTCATGGAACACTTGAAAATTTTTTCCTTGTAGATAGCTGTTCTTGAGAATATGAGTGGAGGATAGTCTAAAATCTTAACTGTATCTTCTTTATTTCCTTCATGCTCGAAATTTTTGTCTGGAGTTCCTGCATAGAAGTTGTTATGCATCTCATATGTCACAGTATTTCCTTTTTGAAAGGAAAGACCATGCAGTGTTTTAAGGAGACCGGTTATACCTTGAACTACTTTGAGACATGACCTAAACAGTTCTGTAAATCAGATAGTGCTTTATGGCTGTTATTTTCTACAATCTGTAGAAATTCCAAATTCACAAGTCTGAATTTGGAAAAGAATCAATTTATGAACCATATGACACAAGTACTATGAGATTATTCTAAAAGGTATTCAACCTTCAAGGTTTTTTTGGCAGATTTGTGTCTCATATATTGTGGTTGTCTTCATTTCAATCTTCCATATTTCTGAGATTTAAACTTAAAAATACTTACATAGGTTAAAATAATATTAAGCCAGTTGTTAAAGATGGACAAAATACCTGTTTTACTATTGTACAATAGTATAATGGTGAGTACAAATCTGTGCCAGTATTAAGCTCGTCAAGGAGAAAGACTTTTTAACAAAAAAGAAATATAGTGAGATGTTCCATTTTCCATGATTATGTGTTGTTGATACTACAAAGTTGTTTGAAGTGCTACTGTAGCGTAAGCATACAGTCTGCTGTTAGAGGTTATCAGTCACCTTGGAGAAATGGAGTGACTGTGATTCTGGAATGAAAGGGGGGAACAAAGGATCTCAACTTCTAGTTTTGTTTTGTCTTTCATCCTGAAAATAAAATCTGCTTGTACCAATGTACTTTTCATAGTGGTTTTTGATAGCTATAACTTATCACTAAAGGGTTGGGATTTTGAGAGATCATTTGCATCTGGCAAGTTGGTACTGTATGTTCTATTGTATATCAGTCCCAGTTAGGGCCGAATAGGAATTATCTTTGACACTGAGAAATAAGATTATAAACAGTAGCAGTTTTTACTATAAAATGGGATTTACGCTGTATTTTCCAACTGTTGGAATTCCAAATCCTGTATTTTGACTTAAATTGCAGGCTGATTTGGTGATTACCAGCATGTGACTTTTGTGATAGACTTATTTTTTGAGACACTTTTTTCCTTACTGAAAGCCTCGTTAAGGGTCACTTCTGTAGATACTTTGGATATGCAAGTATGTTACCTCATGTGAAAACATTGATTTGTAACAGAAGGAAAAAAAATAGAGTAAACTATTAACTTTGCTTGATAAGGCCTAAAGAGCAACATCAGGAGCCGTAGTGTATAGATGGATGGAAGCTCTGCAACACCAGACTGAGATTACAACTTTTAATTACTCTCACATAATGATAGTGTGCTTGTTGGCAAATACCATAGTCATTGGAGAAACAGGAAAGGGAAGATATTGCTACAATTCCTAGAGTAGTTTCTCTTTTTTTTAACCTGTATTACTGTATATTGTTTTCAGCTCTCATAAAGGCGATGAGTTTAATCAGTTGTAATGCAATGATAGTTTTTTCTGCTCTACACAAAATTAAAAATATTCATTCTCCAGGGAGACTTCATAGTATCCTCTTAGTTTAGAGTTGTCTGTGTTAATGTCATGAGTGAGTTCTCCTTGGGCACAACCTATAGTAATGTTGCAAAACAGAAACATAATTAGTTTTCATATTTTAATATCAGAATTTGCTTCAGGCTGTTAAACTAATTTAATGTACAATTGTAGCATCACTTTATAAGTGATTATAGAGAAGATCTTTTTGCAGCTTAAGATGACAACATTTTTAATAGGTTTTCCTTACAAATTCTGTGTCAATAACGTGTTTTCAGTTTTTTGTTAACAAAATGCATGCTAAAGTATGCTATACCACAGTGTTTCTTGTAATGAAGAGGATTTTTCTTGAAATTTGTTGTTTTGTTTGTTTTGGTTTTAATTTTTTTTTATTAAATAAGTAATGTTGGTTGTTGTGTGTTACATACTCAGCTGAAGGATAAAGGTCAATGACCACAGCAAACTGCTTATTGGATGCTTCAGGTTCTTAAGATTTGTAGGTGCTTTTAGTTCCCTCGTAGCAGTTGTTGTTACGAAATGTTCCACAGAAGAAGTTAAAGTTCTTGTCAGACTTGGGACTGCATTTTGCTTGGTTAACATTAGCTTGAAGTTGTGGGCAAATTTGGTTTTTAAACATGATGTGCTTGTGCTTTGAAAGAAGCGCTTGTGTTCATCTGAACAGAATTGGGCATGGTTTGTGGCAACGTGGCTGGTTAGTTCTCTCAGCTCCATCCTAGCATGTAGCTCCTTCCCTTTCTTTCCTCTGTTACCACGAATATTTTCTAATAATATTTGTACATGGGTCTGCCAGTGGGAGTTATAAGTACTTTTGCAATATTATGCTAAAGGATGAATTGACAGAAGTGCACCATTTTTGCATTTTTAATGAATGGTTACACTGCCAGCATGTCTTGTGCAACAGAGCACTGAGTTCCCACAGTAGAAAAGGAAAAGTAGTTACAGGATTAGGAGAGGGATTTGTATGAAATCAGGCTGAGTAGACAGGAATTCTTTACTTAATAAAATTGCCACGCAATTGGAGTACCACTTCTGTGAGATTGTGTTGGCATAAGCGTGTGTGTGTTTGTATATAGGTGTATACGTATGAATGAGGGACTGAAATACAAGAGCTGTTTTCTACCTTTCATCTCATCAGTCTAGGCTCTTTGAAGGTACAAAACCTCAGGTCACTGTTACTTTCCAAAGGGCTTAAAATGTATTTGTAAGTGCTGCATGAACTTCGCTGTACGTACTTTTGTAGCTGGTTGGATGCTGATCTATCAGCCTGTGAAAAAGGAGCTGTAGTCTTTGTTTATGAGGTTTCCTGGTGGCTTCTTGTCCTAAGAAATAAGCAACAAAGTTCCATCTGCAGATCTGCCTATGTTTGGCAGAGCCCCAGTTACTCTCACACCTTCTTACAAGCAGTACTGCAACAGCGTTTTTTCAGTATCTGTGTGTATGCTTGTAGCATGACTGACTAATGAGTATGTTAGTGAATACTGGAATAAGTTAATGTGGATAGGAAGATGCGTATACCACTAACTTGGAAACCATCTGACACTTCCATTACGTAAACTTGCTGTAATATTGTAAAAGTCTGTGTGGGGATAGGTGCTCCAATTCAGGAGTTTGCCTGCTGTTTACAGTCACTGGTGACTACTGGAGAGTAGATAAATTGGCTGCTGGTGTTAGCCTAAGAACAAGCAAGAAGTAATCAGCCTGGCTACCGCAGCTGCAACTTCAGTCTCTAATCCCAGTTCCTGCTCTTTCGGTTACTGGTCTTTAGCGCCTGCCTCATTTTATGGTGCTGTTAGTTTTGTAACAGGGCCGGATAGCAGTGTGAATTGCAGCGCCACGTTTCTCTGTTGTGATCTGCGCTGCGGTTCACCCTGAGAACAAGCGGCAGTTCTTTCTGCTGAAGTGCAATCCTGTTAGGGGTGCAGGCAGCTGCCAGAATGCCCTCCAGCGCCTGTCCCGCTTCCCTCGGTGGGAGCGCAGACAGCTTGAGCGCTGCATGCGACTGCTTCGCTTGGCAGCATTGAATGGCACAGCATTACAAAACTGCTGCTGTGAAGAAGTGTCAGTCTCTGCAAAAAAGATTTTTGAAGGCCTTCAAAGCAGTCGGGCACAGCGATGCAGCTGGGCTGCAGGCAGGGCTCCGGCCTTCCCCCCCCTTCCCCTGCAGCTGTAGCCTGCAGTGCACTGCTCTGCTCTCTGGAGTTCATCAGCACAGTCCTGTTAGGCATCGTCTAGAAATATGGGTTGCCAATAAAAATATCAATATTTAATCTGTCTAATTATTAAAAGTTTTCTTAGTTTCTTTTTTTAATATCCATGCTCTTGTAAGACTCCATATTAATATCAGTGCACTTCATCAGTCTTCAGGGCATAATCTTGATTAGGTTTTGGGCCAATGTCTTCTACAATTATCAATATAGAAAATAATCTTTTAGACAAATTTAGTGGAGGATATTTAAAACATCTTCTAGCGTTTCAGTATTTAGACTTCGTATTTGCACATACTAGCTTTCTTGCAGCAGCTTTAGACGTATATTTTGAGACTGAAAGCTCTGACCTTACCCAACTGACTCAGAAATCTTTATGGTGTGTGTGTAGCCAGCCATGTGTAAACCTTTCCGGAAATAAGATCAAAAGCTACTGGGTCAAAGACACAATCGTTTTTTCCCTTTACACAGTTCCTGTACTGTAGTTCAGGGTTAAGTATTACATTAGTATAGTATGGTGTACCTCAGTGACTCGCTTTCTATCACAATTAAATTTTGTTATTCTGATGATGTATCGCAAGAGAAGGTTATGTGGCAAAAAAAATTTGTCTTATCCCAGGTTTTGTTAAAGGAACACCAAAAAATTCTTCCGGACTTGTGAAAAGCTGCCTTTTGCCTTCTCAGGAGCAGTAGTTGAGTGAGATGCTCAGCTTTGTCCCATTGCTTGGGATAGCTTCACCAAAGCATTTAATTATCCTTTTTACAGTGGTTAAAGGCAACTGCTTGTCTCTCTGCACTTTACTCAGGCAGAGCAAAGGACAAGATAATCCCCTTAGCCTGTTAAATGCTCCATCCCATCTGGTAGGTGATAATTGCATTGTAAGGGGATTAGCACAGTGGGATCTGCTTATAGTGTAATGAAAGCTTCACTACAAGTGTGAAAGTCAGCTGAATGCATTTGAGCAGTTTGAGACCTTATATTTGCACATTTTTGTAAATATCATAAAATATGAGTTTCATCTGGAGAAGATGCATCTTACATTTACATGCCTTCATATGTCTGTAACAGATTATAAATTTGTTTTGAGACCTCACTAGTCTAAATACCTGAAACGCTCTTGTCGGAGTAGTGGAGTAGACTTTTGTTTAGCTGGACGTTTTAGGGCAATTCTGTGATTATAGCTGTATTAAATGCATCCCATGTGTTGACTTTACTTTCACTCAAAACTCCTATGACTTTGAAATCATGAGGTTAAGTTATTACAAGTATAGGAGCACCCACGTTGCCAAACACTGTCTAGAAATCTTCATCAGTAAAGGTGAAATTTGAGTAAGCCTCACTGTGAGGAATATCAGAGTAATTTTGTATCAGTAGGGATAAGAGGATTTCAAGCTGAAGGTAACTCTCCTTGCAGCCAACCAGAATAAATGTTTTGAAATTCCAGTTTTAAGCATGAGTGAAAGATAATGTAAAATGACTCCTGAAAAAAAAAGAAATTAAAAATTGTCTGATGTGGTGGTTTGGTTTTTTTTTTTTTTAAGTTTAGCTAGTGCTGTCAGTAGTGAAGATAGTCAATCTTAAGGCTCAGAGCATTTCATAACCTAACTGTAACTTAACTTCCTTACTTTTCCAGATGTTAAAGATCTGTTTGAAGGTAGGTTATATAGGGCGGTAGCTCAGGGTTGATTTACCATCCTTTTGGTTGCGCTCTCTCCCGTCACCCTGTATGGTACAAGAAACTGGGTGAGTTGCCCAGTGCTGACCAGTATGTGACATTGCTCTGGTTTGAACATTAACCTGTTAGGTTAAAACAGGGCTTGGTTAGCCCACACTGTGCTGTGATAGTGTTTCATAGCCAGATAGATTAGGAACTTAACAGAGGTGTGTGTATTTTTACGTAAATAAGAGTCAGGTGTATAAATATGCACTGCATGCAGTAGATACTGCAGCAATGTTGTATGACCTTGCTGCGGGATTAAATTCTTTAATAAATTAAGGTTCTGTGACCAGCTGTGTGGTTGCTGTTTCTTCAGTTTCCATTTCCTGACTTAGCAGCTCTGTCTGTGTGTGTGTACGCCTCTGGGAGTAAGGGCAAAATAAAATCTAGTGGTTTTTTATGGGCTGTCTTCAGTAACTTTGCCAGTTTGTGATGAGGTTGTTGAGTGTGGTTAAGCTCAACCTTCTCATACTTAATCATGGCTCTGAGTACACAGGGTTGAGTAGAAAGCTGCTTTTCCAAAGTTGTGGTGATGAGACATGGGATTGATTTTACAGATACGTTTTTTCTTCCTTTCTTTATTATTATTTCTTTTAAGGTGGCTGAGCTCTAAAGAACGTTCATTAATTTTCTTCTTTTAGATGGAAAGCGTTTACCTGAGGAGAGGAAAATCTGAGAAATTTGCTGGTTTTTTGTCTGATGTTCTGTAATTTTAAATAAACCTGGGTTAAAGGTCATGAGATTCAAAAAATCCCAACGAACAAATAACACCCGTCCAAAAAAAATGAAGCATGTTCCCTCTCCCCACCCCATTCCTTTCTGAAATATAAGTTTGTAAGATGAAAATCCCACTTGGAAGAACTGTTACGTTGGCAATATACAGAAAATATTTCTGAAGAGGAATTTTCAAATGTTTAGGAGCAGGGTTGTTTTTGACAATCCTTACATATATTTAAAATATATACTCTTATAAGTGTGTATATACATATATAAAAACTAAATCATATACATAATATAATCGTTTTTCTTCTTATTTAGGTGACAAACAGCATGTTTGGTGCTTCAAGGAAGAAGTTTGTAGAGGGGGTTGATGGTGACTACCATGATGAAAACATGTACTACAGCCAATCATCGATGTTCCCACATCGGTCGGAAAAAGATGTAAGTTCAATAAGCTTATTTTTTCCCCTTTCAATACTGAGATAGTTTCAAGTACGTGAAATACATGTGAGGAAGGGCTTCATTTAGCTTTAAGCTGTGAATAACAGTGTTTCCAGTGGCAAGTGCTTTCATTTCAGTGAGTTTTATACATGCAAACTTCAGCCATATGCATGCCAGGGTTTTATTTTTTCATCTTTAAGAACTGTAGTTATAACTTAAATTGGCTTATTGATTATATCTTGTGTTTACATATTGTGTCTACAATGGTTTTGTTGTGGCTTTGCATTTTACATCCTCAAAGGTTTTTCCTTTTCTGAAAACACCTTGTGCATCTTGTTTGTCTGCTCAAGTATTCTGATTTAAGTATTTCTCCCATTTGTAGTGACACAAAGTTACAAAACCAACTGTTCCTAAACATTTTTTCCCCTTGGTAATGCATTATTTTATGTTAGAATTGTATTGGCATTACTGAAGCTGTGCTTATTATTAAAATAAATAAATTAGCCGGTAAAATATTTCATTCTTACATGGAGTGGCATGTAGAAATATATGGAAGAGTGAAAGCATGACTTGAAGCTCATGTCCCCTGCAGGTCAGTAATACCATCTCATGACAGACTTGCATTTGATATGTGTAAGCAACATACATGCTAGATTTTTTATAATTTATAGAACAATTTAAAAATACCTTCAGACTTTCAAAAAGGTGTCATTGCTTCGAATCTGCCTCCATGAATGTCCAGAAATAGAATTGTGTAATAGCAGGTGTGAACATAGCCTGTATAGACCTTGACCTATGTAAACATAAACATTTCCTATAGACTCTTAGTGGAATTTTAATCCAGATTTTTAAAGGTATAAGGAAATAGGTTTAGAGTAGAAGGCTTTTTAAAACAAAACAAAAGAAAAAAAAATGCTTAAATGCAGCTTTCCAGTTCAGTTTCATAAGTTATTTTGATAAGAAATTTGAGGGGAGCGAGCAAAGGATTAAAATGTACTACAGTGTAAAGAAAATTAAATAGGCTGCTCTTTTCTGTTTATGCCCATTACATATGTACGTGTAGCACAGATGCACACAGACAGAATGGATTATTTATAATGTTGAACATACTTTCCTTTTTTTGAATGCCAAGAGGTGCAGCCAGTGCTCTCATAACCAGTAGACGCTATTTCTCCAAAGTGATTGTTAGATGTTCTTAGATATTCCCACTTTTAGATTTGATGCAGTGAGGGAGAAATCATTACAGTGTAGTAAGAAAGATAAAGTGAGACGTATACGCAGTGAAAGCTGATGCTTGGCATGTTGTTGACACAGTGAATGAGTGTTTTAGTTGCCTACTCTTTCTGTAGGCAATGTTGCAGAAGTGGATCTTAGAATGGGACTTCAAGAGAAGGAAGGTGGGTGTTCCAGACACCGGGAATGACAAATGAGAAATCGTGAAAGCTTGTGGGAGAAGTGGCCAAAATGGGGCATAGAAGCTGCTGTAGTTGGCAGAAGAGTGATGTCGTTCCAACAGGAAATGGAAGAGTGATTTTTGTAAAAGCTTTTAAAAGTTTTATTTCCAAATCCTTGTTAAGGGATTCCCCCCCCCCCCGTAGCTTCACTATCAACCATTACAACTTTGAGTTGATGCTTATGAAGTCTTAAACCATTATATGCTATTGTAATTATTTATTTATTTTAAAGTTGATCAAAATAAATATACATTGGTGATATTGACATTGTCTGTACACCTTTGATCACTCATGTATAGCTAAATGTATATTCTGTATTATGTGTTCCTTTTGATAACTCAGTTGGCTCACGGTAGATGAGAAAGGTTGCAAAGGTGGTTGTATTCTTTTAGTTTCCAAACAGTTTTGTGGCTTTGAAAACCTTTTCCAATTGAAAACAAACGTGTTTTCAAATAGTCTTTCAACTGGAATTCCACTGAAGATGCTGTTCTGTATATGAGAACACAATAAATATATTGACTGTGTTGTTGTTTGGTTAATACTTAGTATTGACAGACAAAAATGAATTGGCTCAGAACTTTCTCTGCGTAAGCTAATAAAGACTAATGTTCAAAACCTGGATCCAGTTTTATGAATACCGGGGGGGGGGGAAATTTCCAGCATTCTAGATCTTGAAACATTTGGAATCTTTTTCTCTTCACATTTGTATTGAAATGGAGTAGGTAAATGTGGGGGAAAATAGAGGTAGAGGAAACCTTGGGGAAAAGAGTGAATCGCTTTTATATTCAGAAAATCTGACTGGTAATAAAAAGATTAAATGTAGCATACACAATCTCTTTGTTAAGCTTACTGAAAAATGGCAGTTTGTACCTTTTTATAGTAGAATTGTCTAAACAAGGTGCAGTTTTACTGCAATTTAAATTATTCCTTTTCTTCATTTTCAGTATGTCTTTACTGAGAGCAGGTAAAATTAATGTATTGCAAGTTTTAGCAACAAACCAGTAGAAAATGAATTAAATGTTAATATTTTTTCTCTGTTGTATCGGATACACACCTGAATCCTGAGTGCTTCATTTATGCTTCATTTATCCTCTAGAGTTCTTCAACTGAAATAGTGATTCTGAGGGAGGCCCTCTGTGAATGGCCTCCTTAAATACTGCTCTTTGGGAAGGATTAAAGCTTGTTTAGTATTTATCCTCATAATGGACATGACAGGTGTTTTTCTGCTTTTCCACTTTGTTGAATTTTGTAGAAGTTAAAAGTTGCTATTTTCCAGGGAATTGTTACTGCACATGTCTATACGTACTCCAAGCAGAGGAACATACAGAATGGTGAAACCTTCCTAAAATTTAGAGTAGATTAAGGACTATTACTGCAAGCCTGTTATTTTGTATAAACTCCGAAATCTATTTTTCACTTCGCTTTTGCAGGAGGGTTTCTGTCCTTGTGAAGAGACATTGCCTTTGGGTTGGGTACAGTGGATGACTTGCACACAGTTTGACTGGGTTGGGAGTTTTTCAGCTTTCTGCCGCCTTTTAACACCTGAGGTGGAGGTTTTAATTTTTTTCAAATTATATTAGGAAGTAGTTCTTCACTCAGTAAGTTAAAAAGGAATTTATAACCTATCTGAAAAAGATGTGAAAAATTTATACCTTTTATTAAACAATGTTCATGGCACTTACTGATGTGGTATTCTTGTTTTGGTATTTCTTGGTTTGGCTAATTTGAATTTTAAAAGAATTTCCTTAACGCAAAGCTAAAGTGACCTAAGGCTGCTTAAGTCCTGTCTTAGATTTTGAAGACTTTTTACAAGTGGGAAGAAGTAGCAACAAATAGTTTAGGACATGGGGTTTGTTTTTTTTAGTTCAGAGCCTCAGTGTAGCTAAAAACTAAAAGCTTTCTTGTAACTCACCTGGTTTTTCACTAGGGAATACAGTTCTAGACAGTCAGGATTGATGTGATAATTGAAATGGAAGAGTTGCCTGTTACTTGTGCACAAGTGCTTCCAAAATCATATGGATGCTGTTTGTGTCTCTTGTTTTAGGCACAAAGTTGTGGTTCCTTAGATGAGATTAGGTCTTACTCAAGCCATCTAATCCTTCCTTCTTACTAAATGAGTGGCTTTGCCTTGAGTCATCACAAACCTTGCTGTGTTAAGTAGGGAAGTGGAACAGAGTAAATCCATGAATGCTTCATGAATGCTCTGTCTATGAATTCTGCTGCACATAGGGTCAGTGCGTGATAACCAGGTCAATAATCCTTTGGCAAAGAAATTAGGTATTTTATAGAGTTTGCCGAAAATAGAACTGGTTAAGAAAATGATTTAAGATTTGGCTTGAAACAAATGTGGTTCTGTAACTTAAATTGACAAGATGTGCAATGGGCCCACAAAATAATTGCAGAGCTTATTTGTGGCCAGTTTCACCAACTTAAAAATTGAGCTGTCTGTGCACTCAGCAAAATCATTGTGATGAAAGGGACACGTGTATTTTTATTTGGACAGAGTGATAATGGTAGAAAATGGTAACTTTAAAGCCTTCATTTGCTGTTGAACCTACTGTCTTCAAATGAGCAAAAAAAAATACGGCAGTGTGCTTTGAGAAAAGATGGGACCTCTTCAGTCTGAACTTTGATTTCTCATGTGTAAGAATGTAAGAAGTGCTCTTGGAGAAATGGAGACAGAGATCCAGAATCTTGCTAAGTTAGGGAAACTAAATGTGTAAGGGTTTAATCAATCCTCTGGAGACAGCTTTGGCTTTAGGGCTGCTGGATACCGTGTTGCACCAGATGGATTGTGTACTTTCTAATGGCGTTTTTTATGATTCTAAGGAAACCTATGCTATCTCGTTTCCCAAGGCATCTTGCTTGGCATTTGTCTTAGTCATTGCATGAGAGTTTGTTAGCTTAGTCATAATTTAACTTCAGATGCTACGCATGGAGTGGTGTGAAGTATTTAAAAATTCCCATGGAATCCTCTTGTATCAGAAGCAGTCACGGCATTCACACTAATGCTGGCTGGTTGAATAGAGCTACTTAACATTAATGTAACTTTTCATAGTCTGAATAGTTTTAATCTGTTTGTGGAGGGGAAAAAAAAAGTAAAGCTTATTTTGGCGAGAAAATAAATTCATGTCTTTAATTATAAATGGCAAATGAGTATTTTCATATGCATTACTTTGCATGTAAACATACTTGTAGATTTGACTGAATAGTGGGTTGGTTTGCCCTGCCTGCTTTCTTGAAACACTTGGCTTAAGCTTTCTTCTTTGAAGTGTGAATTGCAAAGCAACAGAATTTTATTAAAAAAAAAAACCCACAAAAACCCCCAAACAAACTTGAAATGAATGAAAATTCCAGTGCCATTAATTGAAAACAGTTGGAAAGTATTGCAGGGGATGAGATTAGAAACAAATTGAGGGAGGTTTTGTGTTTTAATGCAGTATACCCTTTCAGAGCCTATCGTCATTCTACCTGTAGCTTCTGATTTCATAATGAAGTTACACAGTACGAAGAAAGAACCAAAAATTTAGAATGAAAAATGCAGCCTTTTACTGTCACATATAAGTTTGTACCTAGATGAGTTTATGAAATAAAACAATACATGATAAAGTAATTTTACTTAGAGAGGAAAATGTTTTTTTGTATTCTGTCACACACTTTGTGAGAGGTATATGTCTGAATTAAAATTATTTTGCATCATTTACTTTACAATTTGAAATTACATCACAAGGAAATCAGTTTCACTGTTGATGACTGTAGTGTGTAGTTTTTGCTATGGTTGAGTTTGTATTTACTTTTTTTATAGAAAAACTAAGTGACTGTGGAAAGTGGTGTTTCTGTACTTTATCTAAAAGCTATATTTTACTGCATCTCTGCTTAAATCAACAATAGATAACAGTTTTTGTGTGCCCGCTTTACTGTATGTAGTGATTCCTTGGACCAGGTAATTCCATGCATAAAATCATTTGCCTTTTCTAGAAGGGGGAGGTTGTGGTTTCTTACACAATAATTCAGTTCACTGAACGTATTGTATTGTAATATTGGTAGTTTACATGCTCAGTGTGTGGGTGGTTTTTTTTTGTTTTTTTTTTTTTTTTAAGATTTTCCTATGCAACTGGTTATTTAATTGAAATAACATATTTGCTTTGTTGTCCTCATTCTTAATTTTTTGTAGCAGCTCTTGACAGGTTTTCAGTAATCTTTTGGTTTGTTAGTACGCCATACCATCAAACTGAGCATCTCTACACAGGGAGAATTTGTTTTTAGAGTTTTACTTTAATAGCCACGTTAACTTCATGTTAATAATGTCATTGTCACTGCAAACAACATCATGCATTTAAAATCTTGAGATGCTGCTGCCAACAACAGTGCAGTCCTACCTCCTTGTGCTTCCCAGGTGCCACAGGAGGCAGGAGACCACAACCGTAAATGATGAAATCTGGAAGATTGAATAAAATTTCATTTCTTTTTCAGTATTATATATGGGTTTATATTCAGATACAAATAATTTAGATCAGTAACAATTTTCACTTGCAAATAATACCCTGCAGTTGTCAGGCTGTCAAAATTTCTTCATTGACCTCTGATTTTGAGGTTTGGAAGTATTTTCTTATAATGGAATTTTGTGAGCACTGTATTACAAAATGGTTTGTAATCTAGAGGAGGACTAATAATACTATTAAAAAATTGGCAGACTATAGAAAAATCTGTATTTTTTTCACCTGTTATCTGTTAGCCTGATTTATTATTATTTTTTACATCAGTATAACACTTCCTTCTTTTGAGGCTGTGGGTCAGTTGTTTTATTATTAAGTAGTACAGCACAGAAGGCAGATACAGCAGAAATAAAATAGTGCAAATACAAAATGATGCTGATGTTTGCACCTGTGAGAAACCCATTGTTTATCAGATATTACTCACTGACTGCCTTGCTTATTCTAACGTTGTTTTGCTTTTAGTTGACTTTTCTAGCGTTGCATTGATGCGTTTTAACTTCAGCTCACTTTGTCTTCAAGAAAGTAGCCTTAGGCTATAACTGCATAATGTAGCAGCCTTCGCAGAAGTGTTGCTTTACTGAGTTTTCTTGGTGCCACCGTGCTGAGGTGTGCTACCACAGCAGTTATGGTGACAGGCGGCTGTCTCCACGGTAAGTTGGGGATTTGCTTGAAAGATGCAGGATGCTGCAGTGCAGGGGGGAGGCGGGAACCCCATCAGTCAGCTCTGCTGCTGGGCTTCCTCCCGCCACCTCCCTCTGCTTTCAGGGAGGCTGCAGCCTGTGTTCTCCAGTCTCCCGAGAGGGTTGTAAAACGCAGCAGTTTTTTCACAGTTCTGGCAAATCTGAGCAATTGCTGGTGCTGTTTTTTTTCGAGACTTTTGGCACTCTTAAATGAACTTACTGGAGTAAACCTATCAAGAGTTGCAGTAAAATCTCGTTCATCACTAGGGGAAGGAAATGGCCTGACAGCATTTTACAGCTTACTGATTTTCGTTGTAGACCAGTGCAGAAAAATGGGGCCATCTGCTTGGATCAGTTGGTTTGAGTTTAGAAGCAGAATCTTCCATGATCAGAACTGCACTGTGACTATTTGAGACTTGTGAGTAAAATGATGCTCACATCTTAGTTGTCATCAGCTCAGTCCTTCAGCCTGAGTGTCAGTCCTTCTGTAGGCCAGCAGAATAAAGTGCACCCTTCATGTTACACAAGGTCTTGCTCAGTTGTCTCCTTGCCCTGTGGGAGAGGCAAGTCTTAGACCTCCTCTGTCTCCTAATGTGTACAGGGAAAGCCAATTGAAATAGTCTGTCAAGTTCAGTCATACAAGGTTGGAAGAGAAGCTGAAATCCCATGCTATTTCACCATTGGATTTTGTAGCTGTTAATCACTGGCAATTTGATTTAAATCTAAATGCCAAAGTTTGAAGAACGGATTTTTTTTTTTTGGTATGTCCAGCAAAAGCTATAGGTGTCAGAAGCTTGTGTAACAATTTCCTTGACTTGATCAAAGATTATTAGTCACTTGTTTTAAAAAGCTGGTATTATATATGTACTGCTAGAACATGCAGTTCATTGACGGATCTCAGTAATTTGGTACGTTTTTTGGGTTTGTGGTGTCTGTGTTTGGTTGTTTTGTTTTTTTTTTTTCCAAAGGTCATTACAGGTATAATTGTGAGCATTTTTTCCTAAAATAGACATAATTGGGTAAAGCTTAAAAGATTTTTACCAACTGGAAGAGGCTTTAGTGACCTTAAGGGTTAGACTGGTTTAGTTTTTATTAAGATTATCATTAGCTTTGACTATTAAAAACTAAAAGAAATTCAAGAGTAACTTCCAGCCACTGTTGCAAGTACACTCTTGGAGAGTTGTTTTATTTTGTGTGTCGTGTGGGTAGGAGTCCAGTCAGATAAAATAATGATTGCAGAATGCCAAAAGGAATGTTTTTAATAGTAGTAATAGTGTTCACCTTGAGTCTTCGTTATCTTTGGTAGACCAAGTTTGAGTAGACTATAATAGTGACTCAGAGGTTGTGAATGCAAATAAAGATTCTGGTAGTATAGGTTAAGGTTTTGGCTAATTCATTTGTTTTATTGTTGACCTAAATTATATGGAAATAATAGAAAAAAAAGACAAAATTTTAAACTTACTCCTTTCTGTCCTATGACAGAAAGAGGTATTTGATGCTGAGGAGGGTTTTTTTGGCATATTTCAAAATAAACTAGAGAGAGAATAAGTGAGATTTGACAAATGCTGCGGTTAATCAACTTGGAACAGATCCATAGAAATATTTATTTCTTCTTCAGCCTTGTTATCTTTGATGTTTTAAGTATGTTATGACTTTAAGACTAGTTGTTAGACTTACTGAATTTAGTACTTGGCCTTTATTATGGTTTTTATAAATGTTTCTCTACAAGTCATTTGCAATTAACTTTTCATGTAAAACCAAATGACACAATACATGTGACCTACTTTGCGGTGTTTCAAAAGAAAATCCAATTTCTAATAAGCAGTGTTCACCAAATATTATTTGCTATTCCTTTTCCTTTAACTGATTTTAAAAAGTGAAGTAGTTCTCAATATAGAAGAGGTGGGATTCTTTTTCATCTCTTCCAAGTAATCTAGTATCTCTTAGGTCTGTGAATTTTTTAATATATATTTTTGTATCCAAGTTAACAAAAATAAAAGGGTTTTATGCTGAGGTTTGTACCATCCTTTGCTTATTATATCATATGCCATCACAGCAATTTTTGAATGCCCTGAGCAGCTGTTCTTACAGGATCTTCTTTTTGGCTTAACTGTTTTGCCTACCTGTCCGTTTTCCAAAGTTAATGGTACTTTTTGGCTGCTGTTTCTATCTCAATGTCTGGGTGGTTTGGTTTTTTGAGGTCTCTTTGCTTATGTGCCCTTGTCATTGTCTCTGAAGGTGTCTCATAACTTTTTTTCTCTTTTTTTGTTTTTTTCCATGGAATCACAATTTGCCACACCTTGTAAAATATTCTCAGATCTTTCAATTTGTCAAACTTGCATGTTGGTTTGTTGTTTTTACCTCAACATTTTGTTTTGTCTTTCCTTTCTTACAACCACTCTTGTTTTATCAATGTTTAACAAACATCGTTTGTTAGTTTGGGTGGGGAGTGTGCTTTTGGAGTCTGTCTGCCAAGTGTCCCCACTTTTTCGTGTTTGGGTTGTGTTGTGGAGCAGTCTGGATGTGAGTGAATGTGATTCCTTCTGGATCAAAATAGACTGGAAGTGATGCTCCGGGAGTGCACCAAACATGTTCTGCTCACTAATGGGCAACGAGTCCATGGCATCAGGTGTTTTAGTCACGGCTAACTCTAGTTAGAAATGCATATTGTATAGTTAGGCCCTCAGGACCAACTTTTTTGTTTTACAAATGCACTTCTCTCTGGTGGTGTTACTTGCTGGTACAGATGTGGCCTGTGAACTTCGCTACCTGAGTACTGACCTGAAGCCACTGTTAAGTTAGTTAAAATGTTCTTTGGTTCACAGCCAGTTCTTTACTAAGAAAGGAGAATGTCGGTCCAGTTTGGCATGTATTTTAGTTACACCTTTTTCCGCAGGAAGTTTTTGTCTTAGTATTTCAAAACCCTTGCATATGCATGTTTCTTGCTGTAGTTGCTTGCTATCAAATACATGCAATTTGTTCAAAATATGAGTATATAGCATTTTGGATTGATATTCCTGACACATTTTCTGATGGTCTACACTAATTACCTGCTGTAATTTCTCTTCTCATGCCTTCTGTATGTAATCAAAAATCATAAATACTTTGTGATTTAAAGACATGAATGCCGCTTTTGATATTTAGTGTCTACCCTGCATGTCTTCCTTCTCATTTCTGCCATCTAGATTTGGCCCCAGTATAGACAACTAGCAGATTCAGTTTATAAGGTTTGTTTGAGTTTTACATCTGTCTAGATTAAATCAACAAAGCAATTTGCAATTTGTCACAGTAAAAAGTTATTTTGATTTGAATTCTTTACTCTCGAGTTGAACAATTTGAAGTCCCCTTACGCATAAGAATCCAAACATTCCTTTCCTTGAAACCATCCTAAAATTCAATCCAAGTGCAGACTGCTACACCAAACAAGCCCATGGGTTAGTAAGTACAAGTAGCATATTCTGTTGAGAGCTGGATTAGGTCAGCTAATACCCCTTCTTGCTCCAAGGGACAATCAGCTATACTTAATGTTGACGAACATCTAATCTGTTCTGTAAAAACATCCATGGATGGATGTTCTAGTGCTTAACTGTACTTAAGATTGCAAAGGGCTTTTTCCCCTGAAAATATTTAGCCTAAATATCCTGTTTCTCAAACTTATTAATACTTTCCATTTCTGCAGTGGCGTGGAGAGTAGTGTATTCTTTTCCTCTTACAGCAATGACTGGAAGTCTGGTGTCATGTCCCTGCCCTTAGTTGCCTTTTTCTTTGAGTATGCAAACTCGGATCTCAGTCTTTCTTCATAGATCACAATATATATTTTTTTTAGATCTTACTCTTCTCAAGAATCTCTTTAGTTTGTCACATTTCTTGTGTGATGTCTGAAAGTTGACAAGATTTTAATGGAAATATTTAGTAATACGTGATGCCTCTAAAGTGGACATAATAGAGCAGGAAAGATTACTTCAGACGTTTGTACATCTTGCCTATTCATATGGTGTATACAAGCATGAAGTTGGCCCTTAGGGAGGTACATTACACTTTAATACTAGAATTTATCTGAAGTTCATATCTGTTTCTCTATAACTGCTGCTACCTAGCCACTCATTTCCCACCTTTTGCTATTGTAACTGATAATATGAAACTTTGCACTTGCTGTTACTACATTGAACAGGAATTGGTCTGTTTGTATGATGCATGTTTTGCAGGGGAAAAAAAAGCCCTATATCTGATTTAAATAATGGTATTCCTTCTTTAAAGATTGATCTCTTAGCTATAAGGGTAGAAAAGCTGAAAGCTTTTGGACCTCCTTCCTCTATGCTATTTGTTACAAGTAAAAGAAAGTCTGTTTACTATGTAAAGTCATAATTTTTTTATTGACATGTAATATACTGTGCAGGTATTTTGGGAAGCTTCTAACTCTGTTGATGACTTAAAATGAGTTCTCAGTTGCTGTTTTGGCTTTTTTGGCAAAACAATATAGTGTTGTCAACTTTGAGAGCAAGATAGCATATCTTTGTGTTTTTAATAACCTTTTATTCTTCTTACGTTTTAGATGCTGGCATCACCATCAACATCAGGTCAGCTGTCTCAGTTTGGGGCAAGTTTATACGGGCAACAAAGTAAGAATTCTTTTTATTGATATGTTATTTTATGCTAAATCCGTCCTAATTTCACGCAATTTGGATAGAGAACACGCATATGGCTTTGTTTTCTGATGATTTTAAAAAAGAAAGTATGTTTCCTCATTTGTGTGATTCTTATTTTTTTTAAGATATATTTTTGCTTTGCTCTAGTATGCGTTTTTGCAGTGTTTGGTATGCAAAGTGTCATATATATTGACACTGTATGGCCGTTAAATACCCAAATATAATTTTCCCATAAAGAATGTCTGTGATGTAACGGTGACTTGCTGAAGGAAAAACTAAGGAAAGTGAGTTGGGCCAAAATGAGCCTAGTTCAGAAAAATATCTAAGGAATAGAAGGGAATTATCCCTTAAATTATAACTGATATTTCATGCTCCACATGAGCAAATTAAATCTTGTGTACGTGCTTGACCACTCGCATTTGGCAAAGAACTATGCCAGTAAGATTATTGCCTTCTGCACCACTTTTTTTTTCTTTTTCATACCTTGAAGATCTTTTTTTCTGTGTCTGCCAGTCTTGTGTGTACTGTTGCAATAGAAGACCTATAGAGCAGCAGGCACAGTGTGTAACGCTGGTCACCTAACCTAAGGGCCAGCGTTGAGGACTGAACCTCCTTGTAGCTGAGAGGTGCATCCAGAAAGTGACTCAGAGTATCTGAGTTAGATACAGTTACACAAGTAAAACAGGTTTGTGAACATCTCCCTTTTATCTCTGTACGCTTTTGAATGTTTGCAACTTTCTTGCCAAGTGCATCTGACTTGAATTCTAAGAAAAACTGTCTTTAGAGAGCGTGAACTTTTTTATCTGGACAAACTAAAAGCTTTGACTGCTAGATGCATGGCCTTCGCAACTTCTTTCGGCTTTCTTCAAATAGTTAAAAAAAAGTAGTGTTTTTTTTACTATCTCAGTGGCTGTTGATCAGTTACCATGTAATATAAACTGGCATTTGATTATGCTGCTGAGATTTCTATGAGCAGTTTCTGGCCAGTCTGAGAGTCGTGTTTGGCTCTTGGCTTTTTGGGTCCTAAATCTGGCACTATTGAACCTTTCAGACTTAACTGTATAAACATATTGAAGTAGTTTATTCATTCTGTTTATCACAGTTATTTGTTTATTTTTAAGGTTTAACTCTTTTTATCAACTTTCTTGTTTATTCAGTTGGTTGTGGTGCCTTGGACATAATCTCTTCAACATGGAGACATGCATGGCTAAAAACTAGAAAGTAGATATTATCAGGGTTCAGTTTCTACCAAATGTTGAGAAAAAGGGGCAAGAAACTTCTGTGATGAAGTCAATGCTTACGATTAAAATACTTTGAGGAAAAACCAGAGTTGATAATGCCTGTGCAGTTGTAGATTGGTCGCTGTAAGTCATTTAGCAAAATATCATTTTCTAGAGTGAACATAACTTAGACTTAACTGTTAGGAAGGAAATTGGCCACTTC
Source organism: Limosa lapponica baueri (assembly GCA_002844005.1). Lineage (NCBI taxonomy): Eukaryota > Metazoa > Chordata > Aves > Charadriiformes > Scolopacidae > Limosa > Limosa lapponica. Next base: position 1,606,098 of record KZ505669.1, on the reverse strand, counting down.
ATAAGGAAGCATAAGAAAAAAGATTATTCTTATTTTTTGTTATGGTGAATATTTCAGCTGCCCCTACTTACCAGCCACAAGAATATAGTTCTACTTCACTGTAACAGTCCTACTCATTAAAAATTCTAGTTTAAAGAAAGCCAACAACAAGAAATAACCATCAGCGTAAAACTGGCTTTGCTGAAACAAATGCTTGCGTAAAATTAACCTGAATATTGTAGTCATTTTCAATGTACTGTATCTGGTTTGGAAGTGTATGTATTTTTTCTTTACCATCTTATTTTTAAAATTCCACCTAATTGTTAATCAGTGTGAAATGTTATTTATAATGTATATTTATACTCATTGAAATTATTCTGATGCAGCAAATTGCCAAAATATTTACAGTGAACACCTTGATATAATCAGCATTTAATGAAATCTTAGGAGGCTTGTTATAGCAAGTCACACCACCTCTTAATCTGAAGGTATAGGGATAAATTTGAATGTTATGAGAACTTTGAGTGTTATTGCAAGTTGTAGGGTAGGATATGAACAGACAGCAGCCCTAAAAGTGTGAGAGCTAAACAACTGGGAGGTTTCTTCAGACCTTGTCCATGTTGGTAACCTGAGCATATGCTATGTCTGTACTTTGCAATTTTAGCACTTAATTGTGTTATGGACTGGCATATTCAGCTCTTCTTCAGGGGTGATTTACTATGGGAGAGTGTTGTTTCATCATCACTTTTCTTCTGTTTGATATGCAAGGATAAAGTTTTGAGTTCTGTGAGTCTACCTCAGCAATCTTATTCCAAAGCAATAGGGACAGTTACTTAAAGCTATTGCATTTTATGTGCTAAGTTTGTTTCTATTGATATGTTGCACTAAGTGACTTTTTCTTGTCTTTGAACATCATTCCTAAACTTCGTAAGCACAGAAAAGCGATGTGAGAATGATGAGAAACTTCATAAAGGTTTTGGACGTTTTGAGACGAGCAGCAGCTAGTCTTTTGCTGTTCTGACTTGAAGTGATTTCTTTTTTTTCCTCACTGAAGTGTGTGCTTCTGTCATATCCAGTTGTTTGTGTAGAAAATACTTTTGATCATGATGTTAGAAATCTTCTGTACATTTTTAAATGCTGATAGAGGGCAACTAAAATTCTGCTTGCTTTCTTTTCTCAAAAGATTGAACTTGACCTGATCGTGGACACCGAAGTGCTTTTATCAAAAAGAAGCAACTTAAACTTTACAGAGAACTGGACTAAAAAGTTGCTTTTGTTGTCCTAAAAGCAATGTTACTGTTAAGCAAATATTAGTAACTTTTTTTATTTTTAATTAATGCGTAGTTTTTAGCAAGACAGATCAGTGTTCTAAATACTGGCCAAATATATACCACTTTATTCAAAAGTAATTAACATATTTCTTGAGTGCAGTTATTAATTTTCTGCCTTTTTTGAGGTAACTTGTAGATTTCTACGTCACCCTCAAAACTAAAACCTTTCTCCACAGTATGCATCTCAAAGGAAATTTTGTTAGTGACTCAAGTACAGAAACTCTTTAAAGAGCCTTTCTGAAGTTTAACAGAAATGGGGCTAAATTTGAGATTATTTGGCTTCTATTATGCAAACAAGGACTTAGGTTCTTAGACTGCACTTTCCTTCAGTCTTTACACTTTTTTGTAGGTTGTCAGCATAAGTTGTTTCCATCTACACCAGATGGAGAAGACTTTGTTCCTGATTGCTCTATATCTCCACCCCTCTGAATTTTTTTTCAATAGGTGCACTAGGCCTTCCAATGAGGGGAATGAGCAACAATACCCCTCAGTTAAATCGCAGCTTATCACAAGGCACTCAGTTACCGAGCCACGTAACGCCAACAACAGGGGTACCAACAATGTCACTTCACACGCCTCCATCTCCGAGCAGGTATTTATTGATAGCCAATGTTTCTGCAATCGTGTCTTTCTGCAGAGCACTTGTTAAATGATCTGCATATTTTGCCTTGACTACTTTACAGTCTGATTAATTAAAAAAAAAAAATAAAAATAGTAGTTTCTATTGAAATTGTGGTAGGGAAACTACTGTAAAACAGTAAGATAGAACTTACTGTAAGACAGTATTTGATTTTTGTATGTAAAGGACAAATTACTGGCAAATTCTGCTTCAGAATGTAAGAGGCTGGTTTTTGGTTGTTCTGGTAAATGTACGGTTAAATTTTTTATATGGTTGTACACTGTGTAAGAACATTAAGGTAGTAGGTCTGAAGCGGTCATTAAAAAAAGAGCTGTAACACCTTTTCAAATGCATAGAATTTAAGTATTTATCTAAACCTGACCAAGGGCTTGATTAGTATGTAATAGGTCATTCGGTGTTTCTGAAGAAATCCAAAACTACATTAATTATAGAGAGTAATCCAAACATGCTGTGTTTTGACGCTAAGCACAAATTAAGTTGCAACAGCTCAGAGTCCATCCTATGTTAGTAATCTAAGTGAGTAACCAAATACTATTGTACAGATTCATCTCTGTGGATGGCTTTTTTCTCTTTCAGGGGGATATTGCCTATGAATCCTAGGAATATGATGAACCACTCCCAGGTTGGTCAGGGCATTGGAATTCCCAGCAGGACAAACAGCATGAGCAGTTCAGGGTTAGGCAGCCCCAACAGAAGCTCTCCAAGCATAATATGTATGCCAAAGCAGCAACCCTCTCGACAACCTTTTACTGTGAACAGGTAAGGCTGTTTAGTGAGACTGTCCCTGTACAGCCACGGACATGCTTAAATGCTGCTCTGGAAATCTAGTTTTTATCCATTAGAATAAAGCTTGAAAGTGCTGCTTCGTGTGTTCTGATCTCCTAGTAATAAACTTTGAAGCTGCTTTTAATATTCACACAAGCTTTTTGAGGCCTTTAAGCTAAATTCTGCTTCCAACTACTGAATTTCTGCTGCTGCTTCTTTAAGATATGTGATGTTTCTCATGTGTTCCTGAGTTTGTTCTTGAAATACGCATTGACTTTTGAGTGTATGCCTCCATTTTAAGACTATTCATCTATGAGTTTGGGAAGAAGTAAGGCAATATTTAAAAACACAATAGTTATTCTGGAAGAATAGTTAACTGATTCAGATGCAGTAGGGACCTAGTGTTTTACTTCTTTAAATTCTGGAATAATATGGAGAACAATGGTTTGCCATCCGTTTAAGGATGTGGTGCTCACTTAGATGCCAAACGCTTCTCGATCACTTCTGCTCTTTTTCTAACAGGGAAAGATTATAAGATCATAAATCATTAGGCTTTAACTGCATTTTGGTGCTATGTTTATCCTTAGTTCATACTGATAAACTTGTAGTAAAAAGTATGTTGATTCTAATTATTTAATGTGTGTGGTCACAGCTTCACACACCTGACTGCTTTCCAGGCTTCATTCCACAACTTCATGATCTCTGTGCTCCCAGTTTCATCCTTTTTTCTCCCTTCAGGCCCTTCCTTAGGGAACTGACTCTTACATGGAGCGCAAACAAGCTCATGGCAGTCCGGTGCCTTCTCCTAGTATTTTACAAAATGGATAAAGGAAGATGAAAACTAATGTTGTGGTTATCTGAAATTTGGTCAGGCTATTTATTCCTATATCATAGTGTGAAACTAAAGAACTAAAAATGCTTTTCTCAACGACAGCAATAGAGATTTTTGTAGTAGCGGTTTAGGTTCTTGGAGTGTGAGAAGACTTTGTATCTTGGCTCTGATTACATAGAATTTGCCTTTTCTTTCCTATGATGTATACTGGCAAGCAAAGGAGATGATAATTTAAAAAGATAACTTTACATTTTAAAGTATTTTTGAAACTTGAGCATCACAAAAGGTTGAAATAGTAATATACTTAAAAGCTCTACATGCAGAGGACAGTGGTTTTGGAAACTGTATACGTATAAAAAGTACTTGTTTAAATATCATTCAGTTGTAGGGTGGATAATGAAATCCCTGTCTCTAGGAGCATTGCACTTTTTGCATTGTATATCTCATTTTCAAGAAGCTACAATTTTTACACGCTGAGAAGGAAATATCATTGGAACAATGACAAGTTCTTATTCCACAGTTTATTAGTCTACAGAAGTATAATAGTAGTACGTATCCAATTGTTAATTGAAATATTTAACAAAATTTTGAATACTTGGGAAAAAAAACTTCATGTTTCCTTGACAGGTGTATAAATTATCCAAGAAGTGTTTTCTGAATGCTTGCTTTAGTTAGAGCAATGCAAGTTTTTAGGTTTTTGGACATAAAAAATACTTCACTTTCCCTTGCTTAGTTACGTTGGTAGAACAAGTGACAAATATTTGTAGGGAAGTATGCATTTTGTGGCCTAATCCCTCTCTTACCGCTGAAATTCTTAACATGGTTATTTCTAATTACTTTAAAAGCAAACAAAAACCCCCTTGCATGAGAATACTGTCATCAGGCTAGATTGTATGCCCTCAAGTCATCTCCTGTTGGCGTTCTCACCAGGTCTAGAATTCACAGATGATCCCAGGAATGTGTTTCTTCAGATGCGTCAGGTGTCCAAGATCTGGATGTCTTTCAGATACACCACCTTGGAGAAACAAAGCAGGACAGGACCAGTCTTGCTAACTGTTCCCTTTCTTGATGTCTCAATCCAAAGTGAAGCATTTGGGTTTATTTCAAATTGGAATTAAATGCTTCAGATTTGTAACTGTGGAAAAAGTCTGTCTAGGTAAAATTTCCACTAGGAAAACGTTTGACATTTTTATTTACAGGAGCCTCTAAAACATTAACTTCCATCCTGTTACAGGGGAAAAAGGAATGTTGTGATTTTCCACAGGGCAGAAATTCAGAATTTCACTCAGCTGGGGCCTGCCTTTGGGCTTCTCGACATCTACAGCTCGCACAGAATGAAGTGGATCATTCGTGACGGTGTCTTTCCAACCACAGTTGTCCTATATAATGTTTAGATGTCTTCAAACATTTTTCCCTAACTATATAAAACTCTAATTTAGCTCATGTCCTAGTGTGGCAGAGACCATCTCTATGCTCGTAATAGTACTATGTGTACATGGTGACGATTGCACACCATAACTGTTCAGCTTATATCTGAGTCATGACAAACTTGATCACTTCCATGATCCAGTTTACACCTGCAAATGAATGGATTGCAGTCTGACTTTTCACTACTGCATTTACTGCTGCTTCATTTTTCTATATGAAACTATAGAGTAATGATCATGTTTGTTGTAACTTGTTGGTTGACAGATGTCTTAAGACACACTGGCTATTAAAATAAGTTATTTTGAAGTCATTCCATTTCTCTTAATTGAGCAGTGCCTGTTGCTGCTGCTCAGAGTTTTCAGAAATATAGAGGAAAATAACTAAGAACTGAGTTTAGGCTAACATGGGTTGCTTAAGCTTGAAATAATCTAAGTGTCTTAAGTTTTTTCCCCCTTAATGCCTTCCACTGGAAAATGCAAAGTATGTATACCCTTTTGTCTGACTTCCTGGATTTTTTTCACAGTATGTCTGGATTTGGGATGAACAGAAATCAGGCATTTGGAATGAATAACTCCTTATCAAGTAACATTTTCAATGGAACAGGTGAGTTTACTCTGATTAATGTTGATCTTAAAGTATAGTAGGGAGAATTTTTTGGCTAAGTCTAATTGAAAATACTTTGTTTTATTGGAGTCCAACCTTGTTATAATTTTCCATTGTTCCATAGAAATGCTGCTTCAAGAACAGTGCTATGAAACTGTTACTACTTCATAACAGTGGATTTTAATACTTTTGAAGGCAAAATGACAATATTCTGTAGAATACTCACTGTACTTCACATGACTAGAGTTTATCCCTAGTTGATCAGAAATGCAAAATAGCTTATGGAATTGAAAAGAGGATCAGAGAAGAAAATATGTATCCATTTTCTATGAAAGTGTTACGTAGGGTAAAAATAATGGGAAAGCATTTTTTGAAATCTCAAACTCCTTTTGAACAGATGGTTTATAATGTGATCCTTTCAATCGGTTGTTTCAGTTGTGATTTTTCTCTGAGGATCACTTCTTTGCCTGAATTTAACTAGAGAGGGGAAGACATCTTTGTGCATAAGTGCCTTAGGTTTGTCCATGCTGACATTTCTGTAGGTGGCTATGTGTATGGAGCAACTTGAGGTGTTGGTGATATCACAGAGTGGAAGGGTTTGGGCATCCCCTGGGACCTCGTGACATCTTTATAAAGCCGCAGCTCTGGCCTTGCCTTTGTATTGTTTTCTGCTGCAAATCAAGAAATGTTCCCATGTAACTTGCACTGCATTGGCTCTACAGTTGCTTCAGTTTTATTTTACCTTATCTAAAGACAAAAGAGGTCCTTGATGCTGCTGCTAATGTGGGTTATTATCTTCTCTCAAATTTCCTCTTGGTAGCTCCTTGAATTTATACAGGTGACCTATCCTAGTACTGTAATTTTGATAGTCTGCCTGTATTTTATGCTTGCAGTCTTTAATTCAAAATGAGTAGATCTTGTTACTAAATATGGTTGACTAGCTGTTGTTTAAAAGCAAATCCCAAATATCTTGACAGTTAGGCTAGTTTCATAACACAGAGGCTGTAGTTATTTGTAGTAATTATAGTGAGGGTAAAAAGATCAATTTGAAGAAAAAAACATCCTACATTTATATTGCACATAATGAAGTCTTTGAGTAAAAAATATAAGGGAATTAAAATATCTGTTCTTATTGTAGATGGAAGTGAAAATGTAACAGGACTGGACCTCTCAGATTTTCCAGCACTAGCAGACAGAAACAGAAGGGAAGGAAGTGGCAATCCAACTCCATTAATAAACCCTTTAGCTGGAAGGGCACCCTATGGTAAGACTATACTTTTGAAAGCTGTTTGAATGAAATCGGTATTTGCTTGATTCACCTTCTGCTGTTCATAAGACAATAGGTAGTGTTTTCAAAAATGCCGGACACTTGAGCTCCTAAGTCTTGGGTTTTTTTGAAATAAATATCAGTATCTCTGTGATTGGAGATTCCCCTCAGGCTTTTGTAAGTATTAGAACTCATCTGCTTTAGTGTCATCATCAATAGAGATTGTTGGGGTTTTCAGTCTGTATAGTATGATTACTCTGAAGCTGCTCTCCCTAGACATTTCTTAGGCAATAGGTTGTTTTCTAATTGCATGTATACAGGAACTGTCGAGGTCTGGAGTAGTAAATTTCAGAAATAATATTCAGTTACTAGAGGTGTTACTGTGTAAAAAGTCTGCAGCTGGAAACACACTGTGTATCTTTTTTGTATGTTTTTAGTACTTGCTGTAGTACTGTTCGTTGTCACTCTTAAAATGAACATCAGATTTCAAAAAATAACCTGTAAGCGTTAAATATTATCAATCAGAGTCCAAGTCTGTCTCTTACGTAATTCTTGCTGAGCAGCTAAAAAAAAAAAAAGGAAAAACTTTAAGGTGGATATAAACTTATTATTTGGGTCTGGAAAAAAAATCAGGTAAGCTTAGCGTGAGGCACAACACTTTTTTGTGTTACTGCTTTAGTAGATTTTGTTATGCAGGTTGCATCAGCTACCCTGAAAAGTTCCTTTTATAACCTAAAGTTATTTTTGTTGGACTTGTCAAATTTCCAACCAAAAATAACCCAGTATTTTCTAACTAAAACAACCTAATGTTTTTCAGAGATATCTCCAACTTTAATTGAAGTGAAATAATAGATACCGCATTATCAGGAGAAAGTAGCCTCATGGACTGGGTGTAACCAGGGCCCTCTGCTTAAGATAGCTGTGAGAAAAAGCTAAACGAGTTCAACTGAAATGCTCCTAAACACAGAGGAAAGTCCCCAAATAAAGACTCTGAGAATGGAGAGCTAGTATGGCTTGTGGTTTACGTGAGATTTTGTCTGTCTCTCAAAGAGAAGCCATTACATGTAAAATTGATGGAAGGTAGGAGGGAGATCCACACAGATGTACTTCCAGCACGGAGCTGGAGTTCACCCTTCACAAAACTGTCACATTAAAAGATCTGTAATTGCTCCCGTGCTTACACTATTTCCCCATTTTGGTGCTAGCACAGCTGTTTGCACGCCTGTGTGGTGAACCAGGAAAGAAATTTCTTTGAAGGGTTATCTTGAGCATCTGCTTAACACAGGGGATGGGTATAGTTGTAGAAACAATCAAGAAGTAGGGATATGAGATGCACTGGGCACTCTCTCCAGCAACAGCAAGTGGAGAGCACTTTCGGTTGTGATCAAGGAGAAAAAAGCTTTGAAACTGAGCAGAGACATACTTTCTCAATGCTTAGCTTATTTAGGAAAATTAGACTTCAGGCAACTTTTTAGATAGCATGAGAATGCAACACAGTTAATTCACTGTCAGTTTTATTCATACAGCGGAAGAAGTCATTGTAATCCTGGGTGGAAAAAGGTGAAAAGCAGAAACAAGATTAACTCGATGGTTTCTTTTAAAGCTGTTCCACTCTGGTTTCCTAAAATAAAGGAACTTTGATCTCTAACCTAAGAATAGTAGAGAAAATCATATAAATTGTCAGCTACTGAACTGTTTAGATCCTATACATCTATTAAGAGTCTTTGAAAATTAGGCCCCAGACTACTTCTGTCTTCTCTTCCTGTAGTGTAGTGTTGTTTGCAGCCAAGTCACTGAACAACTACTCTGTCTTTCAGCAAAGAATATTTACCCTTGGGTGTGTGGTGTGGGGGCTTTTCTTTGGTTAGTTTTTTGGTCTGTTTTTTTTAACTGGCAAAAAAAAAAAAAAAAGAAAAAGAAAAGAATGTTGCTTTTCAGCAGTTGGGATCCATGTTCCAATGTGACTGGCCTACTTTTTTTAAATTAGGGTCAGAGCACTGAGAGTTGCAGGCTAAATGCTTTCAGCTTTCATACTGAAAGTAGGAGTCGTTCTTATGTCACAGGCAAGTATTTCATTGGTGATATGTTCTGTTGCAAGTTAGCTGGGCATCCTTTAAGAATACGTGCTTCTAAAGAGATCATGCTAAGAAATTCTTTGTGCAATTAGGGGATGGAGGAAAAATGTATAATAATAATCTTAAAAGCAGTACATCCTTCCTTCATCAGTGGATTTCCTTAAATACCGCTTTAATAATGCCTGTAAAGATTATTTGATTATTTAGGTGTGCAAAACAGGTGCTATTCCTGGTAAAAGTACTGGTCTTCATTCTTAAAGCAGTGGATGTGTCTATGTATTTAACCCAGAGTGTTTCTCAGCTCACACTTAAATAAGAAGCTTTAGTCTAATATGTGTGGTTGTTTAAAATGAATATGCTTTGTTTTGATTTACCTGGTTTTTTTGAAAGTCATTTCTGCTGTACAGCTTGCACATAATGAAAGTGGACAGTAAGAAAGATCAACAGCAGAAAACTCTTTCCTTAGCAGTCATTTAATGTTATTCCTACTTTCATTTTGGTGATAGTTGGAATGGTAACAAAACCAGCAAGTGAGCAGTCCCAGGACTTTTCAATACACAATGAAGATTTTCCAGCATTACCAGGCTCCAGCTACAAAGACCCAACATCGAGTAATGACGACAATAAATCTGTAAGTAAACCTTAAATCTTCTTGTGTTTTGAGTGTTCATACTTATTTTGATGATTATATTTTTAAATGGGCAGTGACTATATTTGTAATGTAAGATTTTCAAATTTGCCCCTCTAAATTAACAAGAAATTTTGCATAAGCAGCATTTCATATATAACTATGTAGGTGGAATTTCTCAGGAAGTTTTTTGGTTCCAGCAGTCACTGTGACCTTGTTTTCTTAATTTCATTTGACTTCTGTGTATACTTTTGTATTTTGAGGAAGGGCCAAGGAGGAACTTGCAAGAACATCTCAAAATTTATTTTTGAGAATTGTGATACAAATTTTTCAAGTCTTGCAATTCATAATTATTTTTTTCTAGCAATTCCAGCTCATTTTTTGCTGTTGGTGCCTCTCATCAGTAGTAGTAATTTACACAGTATAACATCTTTCTTCAAAGCTGTCAAATCCTTTAAAATTTAGGTGGTACAATATCACTTCAAGGTAAAATTCTTGATGGGGAAATGAAATCACAGGGAGCAAACTCTTCTAATAGAGAACGTTGCATTCATAGGAATGTTGTAGACTAGTGGTATATGCTGTATCTTAAGTATTGCTGTAATTATCATGTGTTAGATATGTAGCTTAGATCATAAGATTATGGTTTTTTTTCATTATTTACTCTGAAAGATTTGTAATAAAAATTGCTCTTTTATTACAAATGAAAGGTGAATAAAATTTGGATGGAAGAGAACAGTTTTCTACAATACTTGACAAAATGTTCTATTTTGATTGTTTTATTACTTGTAATTGCAAAAAATATGTTAATCAGGGGGCATAAATACTGATGAGTAGACAGTAGATGTGACTACAAACTCATGTGAAAACTGAAAAATGCAACTGTTCAAGAAAGGGATGTGGGGAAGCCTAGCTCCCAAATGTTGCAGCCAGGTTTATCATCCAGAAAGTGTTCTAATAAAGTTAGTGTTGAATACAGTAAGGAAGGAGGGAGTAAATGTGATTACATTGTTACTGCAGACCTGTTTTAAAGAATAATGAAGAAGAAGTAATAATAGCTATGGTGTCTTTTGTCAGTATATGGGCTCTTGGAGCGCAATCACAGTTTTCTTGCCAGGCATAGTATTTACATCTCTTTCCTGATAGTTGCAAATGTGCCAACTGTATGTTGCTTGCACCTGAAATTGGCTTGAGTTATTATCCATTGCTACATCACGGAGTGTTATGTGGGAGCAAGACTGTATGAGACAAATATAGGATGTGATGAGTCCAAAATACCCTTTAGTCACAGGCAATTGGGATATCCATTTTGTATTCAAACTCAGGTGTAAAATATTTTCTTATCCTTTTAGACTCAAGCTGTTCGGTCATTAATAGCTCTTATTGCATGATGGGTATATTTTGGAAGCGATAAATACTACGTAAGCTTTGTCAACGGAACTCAACAGCTTCAGCTTGGTTCTATTTTAGTGCCTAATTGATTAGAGTGACTTGATGTACTGGTTTAGAGCGCTTGACTGTAAGATGTGGTCACCAAATTTTCCATTTTGGTTTCTTTCTATCATACCAACTCTGCAAATTATTTTTAATAGAATTTGAGTACATCAGGCAAAACATCATCCAGCACAGATGGGCCCAAGTTTCCTGGAGATAAAAGTTCGACTACGCAAAACAACAACCAGCAGAAAAAAGGGATCCAGGTGTTACCTGATGGTATGTGTCACTCCATTATTTTTTTTTTTTATTCTCTAAGAGTTTTGACAGTCATTTAGATCACCCTGTTGATTTCTTCACTTCTTGAAAGGAGAAAATTAATTTGTTCTTCTTGCCCAGGTCGGGTTACCAACATTCCTCAAGGGATGGTGACGGACCAGTTTGGAATGATTGGCTTGTTAACATTCATCAGGGCAGCAGAGACAGATCCAGGAATGGTACATCTTGCATTAGGAAGTGATTTAACAACACTAGGTCTCAATCTCAACTCTCCTGAGTAAGTTTCTGGTTTTCAGTACTATCTTCAGTTTTGGTTTTATTATGCTGTCATTCCTAATAGACTCACTTGGCTCACATGACTGTCAAACTCACAAGATATTTTACCAAATAAAATCTGAAAATGCAATGACAGTAAAATAAAATTTTCATAAACAAGAGAATTGTGGTTCAAGGCATACTAAGATCTTGTTATGCAAGCTTTCAATTAACCTAGTGGTTCTGCTTATTCTCCTAACTTCTTTAGGACTTTCTTCAAGGAATTGACAGTGTATTGTTAATAAATTTCATGTATAAGTTATTTTTCAAATAATAACGTTCCTTGAGGATATCTGCACGTAACTCTCAGCAATTTGGGTGCTAAATTAAATTTATATTAATGTAATAATGAATAGAGCATCTGCAGTGTTACCCTGCACCAAATACTAATTTAAATGAAAATGTAGTTTTGTAGTTAACTTCTAGTCATTCAGTTCACCTAAGTTTAGTCATCGAGGCTTCCTATAGAGGCAGGGGGGAGAAAAGCAGTTAGTAACCGCTCTGATAGTAAGATAAGTGCTTAAGATAGATGAGATGAACCACCAGCCCAGGGTGCCTGTCTTTCTGAACTAGTCACAGAAGGAACCCAGATCAGTTTGGGCAAAAACGCTTATCTTCTGGGTGAAATTGTGAGAGCAATGTAATTTCTGGTACTGTGACTTGCGACTGAGAATCTCTGATCATTTTGTTTCACTAGAGATTTACATAGTGTTAGCAGAGTAGTATATTAACCTATACTGTCAATCGACAGAGTAGTGTATACATTTTAAGGTTTGCACATAATATATTAACGAAACAAAGACCAGACAGAATACACATACACATTTTCCATGTTCACAAGTTTATATGGAGCTGCACTCTGAATGCACAAGTTCAGGAAAGATTGATGAATGTGGATATCAAGGTGAGAGGGAAAGCATAGGAAAAATGGCTACTGTTTTTATTCTGTCTTGAAATAATTGTAATGAATTTATGTATTTCTTCCTAGAGATGTAGCTTTTTAGAAATTACCACTTCTAGAAATCTTTTCTGTAGAGCTTACATCAAAACTTAGTCAAATTATTATACCATTGGCACTTTTAAAAATATTTCAGAATGATCATCTGAAGTCATCATCAGTCTGTAGTTATTTGCAGAACGTGTTACAGTAATGTAGTGTTAGTCTCAGAGGTCATTCCTCCCTTGAATCCAGTAGCATCCCGTTCCAGTCCCCTTCTCCCACAAAATAAAGAGAATGCGCAAATAACAGTTAAACTGACCATGGGTTGATGTTTTTCCTTGGTAGTCCCAGAGCTTACAGATGGGACTGGGAGATGGGTCTTCTGGATCTACGTGATACTGAAGTAATTTGCTGTTCTCAGTATAGATTGCTCAGACATAGTTTGAGGATGATCAGCTGAAAGTAGAATGCCTTTGCTCGTTAAAATAATTTCAAGTACATTGGTATCTGAATTCTGGAGCTGTTCCTAGACACTGGTGGAATCTAGTTATGCCCTTTGGTTTTATAGCTTTTTTTCTCTAGATGTTGGCATGCAGAATAGGAGTAGTGATCCTATTTGATTTTTTTTATTCAATGTTACTCATTAGTTTTAATGACTAACATAAAGTTTAAACTTACTGTACTTATTGGAAAGTCTGTGTAAAACTGGTACCTCTTTGTAGAGGAATCCCAAACATGCTTTGATGATGTTATGACTTGTAGCTGTGTTATGCAGCTCCTGAGTAGAGCATCCAAATTATTAGTGTGCCTTTGTACATAAGGAGTGTATATACACCTGGTATGCTGCTGCTTTTCCTTAGCAGGTATGCTGTAAATAGTTGGATTTTTTAAGACTTTTAACATCTAATATCTGTGTACAGGGTATTAAGGGTCATGGAGGGGGTAGGGTTAATATTTTATCCAGACAGTTCTGTATCAGAAAGCTGGTTTTATTTTATACTACAGAAAAGGTTTGCAACCAGCCTCTGCAGTCCTCAGTGTCTGGCCTGCCTTCTTGCTTTACGTTAAACATCCTTTGCTTCCTTTATGAATTGTCATTTGAAAAACTAAAAGCATTTCGCATGTGGAAAGCCAAAATTTTCTGCCTTGTGAGGTACTTCTGATGGTAAAGATACTTGTCTTACTTAAACACTTAGCACAATAAATGTGCTTTCAGAAACAATTTTAGAATTCTGTCTATATCTCTAACGGTTTGAATTAACCCTTCTAAGTCCTAGTTTTGCATAGATTTTCTGTGCAGGTAGGTTAAGATTTATTCTGATTGTTGAAAGAATGATTATATGTTGCCTGTACAGTCCTATATTTCCTTAATAAATATGCTTCTAATTCCTTAGGATAACTTAAAAATCTACATAAACATAGATTTAAAAATATGGCATTACTACATTTAATTATTTAGAAATTATATAGCTGTTTGTTCATGTTCTGAAACTTTGTGAAATATTCATCAAATAGACTGTAGACTGTCCAGTACCTCCTTGAAAAAATGTTAAATGAGTACAGTTTTATTTGTATCATAGAGGGAACACTGTGTGCCAACTCGCCAGTTTTTATTGCATACAGAGGTGCAGTCTGGAGTCTGTAAAATCCTGGATTCTTTGCCCTAGGGAACCAAACCTGTAGGGCAAGCATGAAGTGATGGAGTTGCAGGATGCTTCTCTTCTTGGGGCAACACCTGTCCATGCTTTCAGTACAAGGAATGGTTTAGTTATTTTCATCATCTCCAGATTTTGCCACTGAAATCTTCCTTCAGGCTCTAAAGCATAAGTTTTTGCTAACAGTGAGATTAACTATCCTAGAGTAAGATTGACACCACTTGATCGGTGTAGTTTTTGGCCCATGTAGCTCAGCTGGGAGTTGGTTGTGTTCAGGGAGTTCAGTAGATTTCCAACATTTATTTTTTTAATAGTAATTATGAGGCTCTTGAGAAGGGGGAAGCAAGGATTTGATAGGGTATACCACACTTAGGCTTCATTTACAAAACTTGCCATAATAGGATGCTATCATGGATAATTAACAGCAGGCTGTAGCTCCCTGCCAAAAGTACATTTTGCTCAGTCCTTTTTTTCCCACTTTACCTGTTAATTAGAAAACTCATTCCTCGGTACATCAGTCGTTGTAGTAGAGTTGAAAGCTTCATCACTTTCTCTGTATTAAACTAATGGCTCTGTGTTGGTTTTTTTTTTAATATGTTAGCAATATCTATATGAAAGAAAAATACTAAATCATAATAAACTGATGTTCCTGTTGTGCTGGGTTTCAATTTATTTGTCGTCACTGAAATTTAGAAGAGGAGTAAAATCTTTACTGGTTAGTTTGAAAAAAACTCTACCAGTATAAGCTTTTGCTTCCCTTTTAAATCATAGGTCAATAAATTGGAACCCACCAGGCTTGTGACAACTGTTCCTACACAAATTGAAACCCTGTGTAAAACAATCTCTGAAAAAGGTTGGGATCCCTGGCACTTAAGTTGAAGGAATAATAGATTGAAATGGAAATCCTGACCCTGTAGATTCTCATGGCAGTTTAAATGCAATCTTAGTCCTCATATTAAAAAGAAAATGAATAAATGTAACTGTTTTAGGAAAGTGGTCTGGAAATTTCTTTTTCTCCTTCCTTCTCACCCCGACTAGTGATTTTGGTTGTGTGGTATGGTTTTTAGGTTTGTGAGATTGGTTATGGAGTTTTTTTGTTTGGGTGATTTGGGTTTTGTTTTCAATTTTGTTAAATTTGTGCTTTTCTTTTCTTCAGAAATCTGTATCCCAAATTTGCATCACCCTGGGCATCATCACCTTGTCGACCTCAAGACATAGGTAAGAGAGAAGTAACTATTTAATTCAATATTAATATTTGCAAATTATATTCATTTACATGTCTTAATAGTTGCATCAATTCCGATTCTTTTTTTAGACTTCCATGTTCCATCTGAATACTTAACTAACATTCACATTAGGGATAAGGTGAGTACGTGTGTGTGTGCGCGCATATTTTTTGTTAATTTATTATCGGTAATTTTCTAAATTTTCTTTCAGATAGGTAATATTAAAAATCAATGCTTTTTATGGATGTCCTCAGACTTTTTAGGAACAGTGGTGCGTTGACCAGCTAATTGCACCTTAGAAAAAGAAAGGGAAGACAAAACTGAGAATGGCTGTGGTTAGAAAAGAGCACATTAGGTTTTTAAGAGTTTGCCCTTCATGCAAAGCGGAAGTTTCTTATACTTCTTAATATATTCATCCGTATATTCTTAATATTCAGATGCCATATTAAATTGAGCTTATCTCAAGAAGAAGTATCTCAGAGTTGTGGGTCAAGATACTCTCACATTTATCTGTTGCATTTCCTGTCTACTTGAATAGGGTTTTTTTTGCTAGCTATGTTTTCTTTTAACTATTGTAGTTCTGTAAGAGGGATCATTGAGCAATACTGTAAGAAGTTTTAGTAATGTTACTTAATAGAGTGTGAAGTGAGCAAATACACGTAGATGTTTGGGTTTGGGTTTTTTTAATTAAAAGAAGGTAACTGATGAGGATACACACAGGTACAGGGAGAAAACTCTGTCTTGCCAATCCGTTACTTCTGTTTATTTTTTCTATTGTATCCTTTATGTTGGAAAGGCTAACTACAAGTGAAGAAAAAGTGATTGTTTTAATAATTATTACTCTTGTTAAACTAGAGTATCATTTGCAACACACTTGGGATGGAAGCACATTCTGGATGTATCCTTGTGTTATTTAAGTGGGATAGTATGTCTTAAAACTTTTATCTATTGTGTTTTTTCATCCTCATTTTCTTCAATCTTTTGCAGCTGGCTGCAATAAAACTTGGCCGATATGGAGAAGATCTCCTGTTTTATCTCTATTACATGAATGGAGGAGATGTATTACAGCTATTAGCAGCAGTAGAGCTGTACGTTCAAACTGTTTTGTCAGTCTTATATTATTTAATCTATTGCAGTAATGAAGTAGTAGATGTT
>KZ505669.1:1361736-1589361 GCA_002844005.1 Limosa lapponica baueri | reverse complement strand
CAGTAAATAATCATAAAAAGAGATTGTTGTTTGAATCTATCAGACTTAAAGTTTCATGTGTGATTAGTTTGAAGTGTAATTGAATGGAAGAGGTATGAGATCACAGGTATAACGATGTCTTAGAAATTTTGTTTTGGTTTTGAATGCATTGTACAGTTTTGATTGAAGCCCTTAAAATTTTAGTTTATTAAGTCACATTCAGATAACTAACACTAAAAATTATTTTTCCTTCCTATTACAAATGAAAGATTTAACCGGGATTGGAGATACCACAAAGAAGAACGAGTATGGATCACCAGGGCACCCGGCATGGAGCCAACAATGAAAACCAATACGTACGAGAGGGGAACATATTACTTCTTTGACTGTCTTAACTGGAGGAAAGTAGCTAAGGTATCTCTTTTCCCTTGTGCAGATTTTTTAAGTCTATCAACCATGTATTTTTAGAAGGAGAAAAGTAAAACCGAGCCTCGTCCCCAAAAGTCTCAAACTTTTTAACTTCCTGTTGTTTAAGTTCATTATCTTAATTTCTGATCTGTGAGGGGATAAAGATTGCTTAAGACAGTGGCTTGCTTGTGGAAAAGGAAAAAATTCTCTATTTCCAGTTTTCTTTGGGCGGTAGGGGATGTAGAACTTCTATTTCAAGTTTTGTTAAAATTGAAAGCTTTTTTTAAGTACAGAATTATAGAATAGAAAGCAATTATTTGGCATTTTAGAAATTGTGCTTGCAAATATTCTAGTGTTTTGCTTCAGAAAATTAAATAAGGAGCTACCACATCTCACTTTGGAATTAAAAATGGGAGTGGGATGGTGGGGGGGAGTGTTTTTGTTTTTCCCATACTGTCTCTCATTGAGCCTGTTGAAGGCCTTTCATGCTCTGTTGTTTGAACATCAGAGTACTTGGAAATAAATCACTTCTTTCAGGGAGGAATCATATTTTCATGATGCTTCTTCTCTGTATTCTAGGCCAAGAGGTATTAAAAAAAATCAGAAAGCTACAGTCTTCTCCTTTCCCACTTCTCATAATCTGTTTGTTCCTTTCTGTCCACAAATACTGTCAGTAATGTTCACCCTTTACTTGTTAGCTGAAGAAATTTACGGAATTGTGCTTCATTTTTCCACCCTCCGCCAAAGATAATTAATTTTCAGTATTTTCCAACATTTAAGACCATCCAACTTCCAATTCCAGCTTCCAGCTTTTAAAGCCATATCGTACAATGTCTTTTGCTGGCTGGATTGTGATTTCTGTGATTTCGCTTCCCCGCTAAAGCAAAGATTTTCCTAGTGTAGATAATGTGCCAAAACACTCTTTGAGTTATCAGGAGCACTAATATTTAATAGCCTGGCACGATGTGTGCCCTTTTGACAATGCCTGCCCTACGAAGTCATGCATTCAGCTTCAGCTGGAGCTGAAAATAAGATGTATTCACAATGTGCATATAGCCATCACACCTACCTAGAGTCTGTTTGAGTTAAATAGTTTGTCAAGAATCTCATTCCCCACTTAAGTTTGGTTATATGAGATTTTTGTGGATGTGGCATGACCTTTGCTTCATGTTTTAACCGACATATTGGATTCATCGATGAAAGAGCAAACATAAAACTTCCATGTCAGACCTTCTGTAGACGTGGTATCATACTCTTGCTTTCCTCTAAAAAACACTTAACAGATCAGACCAGATTAATCTTGAAGCCTTGAACTCAATGGATGTGATTCCAGCATGCTGGAATGATGTTTTGTGGTTCCACATGCTTAGGTATTTCACTTAATTGGAAATCTTTTCACCTGGAGCCTAACTTATCAATTGTTTGCTGAAAAGGCATTTCATTTCTGTGAGCAAGTTGCATCTATACAGGTGGAGATTATGAAATATTACATGAAATCGTTACATGTCTATTGATGTGTTTTTAAACATCAGCTTTAAATTAAAGGGAATAGAGTTCATTGTTCTTCCCTTTGTTAAATGCATTCATTACATTCATTCCTAGCCAGTATACTGAAGTTTGCCATCATCTAGAGATTAACTAGATGTAATGCTTTTTTTTTCCCCATTCCTTCTCTCTGAGTAAATTTGCTTGGTCTGTGCAAGCTCCCCTCAGACACTAATGTTTTAGTTACCCCAAATGATACGGGAAGTTCTTCATTCAATTGCGTGCTTGATGTGTTGCCTCTGCTGCCTTTCTTGTGACCATAAGAAAACCAATATTTTGTGTCTGAATGTTTTAATGGCAAGCCCTGCTTGTATGGTTTTTCATAAGTGCAAGGTAATTCCAAAACTTTTAAGCAAAAGCATCCCTCCCCTCAAAAGAAAACCCAAACAAAAGAAAAGTTTTAATTTCTACTTGAATTATTCATTTGGTGCTTGGAATACTTTCTTAGGTTTCCCAAGACACTGTTTAATGCTCTTTTATTATTACGTAAGATCATCAGACGGGAAATAATTACCTTTTGAAAGGATAGGTTTCTTCTTTGGAATCAACTGAGTATGTTCCATTTTTTTTACGAGCAATAAGAGCCTCCTGTAGGTTCATGTATCAGTGGAATTGAGTTTTTACCCTATGTGGAAACACAACATTTCTTTTACTAGGAGGAAGTGGTGCCCATTGTATAAGGGTAGAAATAATTCTGTGGTGTTTCCTTCTATGATAAATAAATAAGAACTTAGATGTATGTCAGGTGTGGTCTTGGCATTGTATTAGTTCTGATATTAATTTCTGGAGTTGACATTTTCTTGGAGGAAGACTAGCAGAGACTTAACCATAACAAGGATGGGCGTATTTGATAACTCCATGTTGCTTTGAATGCAAAGAAAATTATGGCCAAGTAATTTTTTCTAACAAATGTAAAAGTATTAGTGTTTCAGGAAACTAAAAATATAAGAAGCTGGAAAAAAAAGAAAGAATTCTGATAAATTGCAGTCTCTAACTGCTACATTATTAGTGAATACTGGGAATATCAGTTCCTTAGAAGGCCACAATAGTAATTGCTGCCTAACGATTTCATTAGTCCTTATGTATTTATTGTACCTATTTCAAATTATAGTATATTACAATAGATACAGTGGACTACAACTGTTTACTTTAGAAAATATTGCTAAATCTTAAGACTAAGTTTGTAAACACATAAATCAGATGTGGTTTAACAGATTTTTTTGATGGTGCCCTAGATTGGTTTTAACAAAGCCCAGTAAAGTAAACTGAATAACTTCTTCAAGAAAACATCAAATAATATGTTTATTTATTAAGCTGTAAGCTCTATTTTTGTATTCCTAATACATAATAGACCAAAGAAGGAAATGCAACAAAATAGCTGACTAATGACATATTCCTAAACTGTTAGGAA
The DNA here is from genome assembly GCA_002844005.1 of Limosa lapponica baueri. NCBI lineage: Eukaryota > Metazoa > Chordata > Aves > Charadriiformes > Scolopacidae > Limosa > Limosa lapponica. The sequence goes on along the minus strand of KZ505669.1, from coordinate 1,586,018 downwards.
TAAAATAAAATTAATTCTATGTTGATATGTGGTAGTAAACAGTGGAAAAAAAGATGAATGACAGACAATAAGCTTTAAATTCACCTTAAATGCAAACTAAAATGCAGGAAAGTGCTCATTACAGATATGTTCTGTATATATGGTTTTTCGTCCTAGGGCACGTGGAAAATACAGAATGGTTAAAGACACTTTGATTTTTCACTGAGGATTTGGCTATATAGTTTGCTGCTGTTGAGGAGACATGAGAGAGGAAGGGAAGCGGATATGAGACCAAAAATACCTCCTACAATTGCGAGTTTACTGAAATCCTGATTTAAATAGTCTGAAGTAAACTGTTTGGTATTTCTCCTTTGAAAAGTAAGGAGAATTAGTCCTGTTGAAGGAACAAGATTATAAAAAACGTTTTACTTCGATTTTGTAGTTATAAAATATGGAATTCTTTATGGGAGAGAAGCTCAAAATTCCAAGTATTTATTTCCTAAGAGCTGTTGCCTATATTAAATTACTTCCTATCCTTTTGAAATAAATATTAATTGAAATACTTTTATAATTGCTAGAAAGTTAAATTTGCTCTTCTAATAGAGATGTGCCGTAGCATTTTAATTTAGCCCCTAACTTAAGTTTGGGTCTGTACATCCAGTATAAATGCTGTTTTTTCAGTCCCATTAGGAATTTTTGAACTAGCCATATGATTTCTACCATCTCCTTTGATGGACTTACACAGTCCAGAATATTTTGTCCTCAGGACACTTCCTTTCAGCTAACTTTTTGTTTTGTTGTACTCTGTTAATGCTATGGATCACCTTAAGTAATTCTCTTCTGTCTTTGGTATTCTTACCTATTATTGTTTGTACATGTGCAGGCTCAACACAAGGTTTCAGGATGGCACGAGAAGTGATTGATTTCTTTGTATAGAACAATTTATTTAGTGTTGCACATGTGCAATAATTTTCTACACACATTTAGTATTCATTATTCTTGTTTAATAAAAGGTATTTAATTTTTAATAATTTCTTCCACGTGGAAAATAAAACAATTTAACAGTTGTTTGTCAATTGATAAATGGCATTTTTTTGCATTTTATTTGTATCTGTTTATATTAAAAAATGTCAGTGCTACTGTTCATATCCTAAACCACAGTGGCTACTCGAATCAAAAGCAAAAACATAAAGTATACCTGTAATACAAGCATTTTTCTATATGTAATAAATAATTGCCTTTTAGTTTTCAAAAATACTTGGTCAATGAGTTCTTTTTTTGGTATTGTCAGATATAACCTTAGGTGTTCTTATACATGACTGGATATTGGGCTTGAGCACTGCTGGCACTGGGATGCAAATCAAAAAGGCTGTTTTGAGCCTGTTTATTTTAAACACCAATGACAGTTTGAGGTATGAACTTGGTAGGAGTCATATTCCCTCTTCTAAATGAGGGGCTTCCAATTTGTGGCATTCAGAGGACTGCTCAAGCTAGTGAGCATTTCTCAGACACACACCCTGGTTCCAGCTACTACTGCCAACAGAGGCACGTTGGTAAGTCCTTTTTAGGCTACTGATACTGTCTTTACTGATTCAAGTAGCCATTTTCCATGGGTAATTTTGAAGGCATTTGAGGTGTGAAGATTCAGGTAACTGATTGAAGCTGACCATAGATTGACCATAGATAATCCACAAACCCTTCCATGATTATGTGCAAAACAGAAACTTCAAAAGCCATAAATGGGAGAGAAGTTGCAGGGCTATTTTTTCTATTATAAAATGACTTCAGAATTACTGAAGATCCACCCAGCCTAAAACAGCCTTTGACACCAAAGTACCTACATAGATTTTTAGACCTTGATCTTGCTTCTGACAAAAGGAGGGAGGAGGCATCTCTTCACTGTCAGCATGTGTGTATGTATCTGCATAAAAAGAGAGCATACACCAACTGGCTTTAGGAATGCAATTCCTAAATGCAAAAGCAATTGACTTGTGTATATAACCTAAAAAGCTCAAACAAACCAATCCACCACCAAAAGAAAGAAAACCCTAACCAACTAAAAAATCCCTTGGTTGGAGCATAGAGCGGGGAACCAGAAATGAAGCAGATGCAGCACTTTAGTGCAGGTGGCTGTAACCTCACATAAGTTCTGCTAGGATTTTCCAGATTTAGGGACAATATTCTATGGGGAATACAGACTTACTGAATGCTTAGCATTTTCCCCTACTTAGTTACCTCACCATGCTGAATATTCTTTCTGTGCTAGATGGACCTTGTTTTGCCTTAAAGAAGAGTAACCCAAGAGTTGGATTTCCTAGATTTTATTTCTGGTCTTGCATTGACTTGGTCTTTAATTTAGTTTGTTGACCTGTAAAAACTGAAGTATTATACTAGTTAATCACTTCAGGGAGTATTCTAAAATAATCTATTCGCTACTCTTAGCTTTTTCATCTGTGTGTAACAATAGAGGGGTAAGTTTGCTCCGCAGATGATGCTCTGCTGAGGTTCTGCACTGAATTAGGCAAAATAAATTACTGTATGTGTCCAAGGTAGCTGTTGTTGAATTACTAAGAAATACTCTTAAAGAACAATTCTAATTCTTCCACTTACTCTGTGTCTTGAATGAAGGTAGAATGGGGTTGAGACACAGTTAAACTGCTGAAAGGATCTGAAAAATACAAGATTTAAATAAGTCCTTGTACATTTTTTGCATGAATGAAGTAACAAGCACCAAATATCAAAGTGCAGTAATTGGGGTTTTGTGCACAAATTAATGTCACAGGGAAGGAAGCTGCTTTTTCACTGTGATAATCGGGATGCATTTAGACATCAAGGGTGGTTACAATCTGTTTTGTAGTAGCTGCTGTAGTCAGAATAAGAATTCCTACTGGATCACTGAAATGTTTTAAAATTATGCAAACCAGATGCCCTCAAACAAAAGTCAGGTGATTGAGACAATAAAGCTGCTTATTTATGAAGCAGTAGCTTGTGCGTCATCCAAGTACATGGGCAGAGATTTTTATTCTGTGTGGCTGTTTATAAAACACTGAGAGAATTTCTCATGAAAGATGTTGGCATAGCGGGATATAGGAGCAAGGAGCTCAGGATGTACCAGGAGGGCTGGGTGAGTCTGAAGCCTACATCTGAGTATGAAAAGTGGTGAAATATTTTGTTAAATTCTGGGTTAAATAGGCCTCGGTACTTTGTTTGTAGCATTTTAGGTTTCTCCTTGTGGAACACTACCTATCTAGATTAAATTACAGTTGGGCCTGGTAGTATGACACAGAATATCCCCAAACTTCAGGTCATCCAAAATAGGTCTCTGTACTTCTGACGTGTTGAAAGACAGAAGCTTTTATTCATCATTCAGCTCATGTCGTGATTGTGTATTTGTGTTTGGGGTGTATGCGTGTGTAAAGTGGTTTGAGATCATAAGTAGGATTCTGAGAGTAAAGTAGCATTAAATAGGATAGGAGAGCCTACGTGTTGCAGGTACAATGGCTTAGGATATTGACTTTTTGTTACTTAAAATATAGAATCCAAGGTACTGAAATAATGTATTTCTGCTTGAAAGTTAGGACTTGATCTCTTCTGTATTTGTGCTTTTCAAGTATGGCTGGTAGAAAGACAAGGTCTCGACAGGTAAATGACACGTTGTTTTATTTGGTTTTGTCTTTTTTTTTTTATTTTAATTGTAGGAGTTCCATCTGGAATATGACAAATTAGAAGAAAGGCCTCATCTGCCATCAACCTTCAACTACAACCCTGCTCAGCAAGCCTTCTAAAGACTTCCCTTTTCTTGGGGTATGGCTGTCTCAGCACAATACTCAACATAACTGCAGAACTGATGTGGCTCAGGCATCCTGGTTTTAATTCCTTGAGGATCTGGCAATTGGCTCATGCGAAGGGTCACCATTTGAGGTCCTGCCTTACTAATTATGTGCTGCCCAACAACTAAATTTGTAATTGTTTTTCTTTAGTTTGAGCAGGGTCTGAATTTTTGTTTTTGTTTTATTTTTTGCCAGCAGACAAGCTTGGGTCTGTAAAGACAAGCGAGTACACTGACAAAAGTTTACCACTTAGTTTTCCAAAATGTAAAAACAAAAAAAAAAGAAAAAAGACAAAAAATTAGACAACAAAATTTGCATTGTTCATTGTAGCACTATTGGTAATAAAAAATGTTTGTGCATTTTTATGTGAAGATCCTTCTCGTATTTCATTTGGAAAGATGAGCAAGGTTTGCTTCCTTCATTTTACTTCCCCTTCTGTTTTTGAAAGGCAGTTTTCGCCAAGCTTAATGCAAGAATATCTGACTGTTTAGAAGAAAGATATTGCCACAGTCTCTGGTTAGTTTCCAGAGTTGTGTATTACTGAGCTTCATCTTTCCAGAATGAGCAAAACACTGTCCAGTCTTTGTTACGATTTTGTAATAAATGTGTACATTTTTTTTAAATTTTTGGACATCACATGAATAAAGGTATGTATGTACGAATGTGTATATATTATATATATGACATCTATTTTGGAAAATGTTTGCCCTGCTGTACCTCATTTTTAGGAGGTGTGCATGGATGCAATATATGAAAACGGGACATTCTGGAACTGCTGGTCAGGGGACTACTTTGTCGCCCTGTGCACTAAAGGGCCAGATTTTCAGCAGCCAAGGACATCCATACCCAAGTGAATGTGATGGGACTTAAAGAAGTGAACTGAGACAATTCACTCTGGCTGTTTGAACAGCAGCGTTTCATAGGAAGAGAAAAAAAAAAAAGATCAATCTTGTATTTTCTGACCACATAAAGGCTTCTTCTCTTTGTAATAAAGTAGAAAAGCTCTCCTCACTGCAGTGTTGACTTTGATTTGAGATTGTGACATTACTTCTTCAACAATGAAAAATGGAAAAAAAAAAGTTGGAAAGAAAAAAGTTGAAGTATTAAAACTATCGAGCTGTACAGTGGTTAAGACACTTGAAGAGTCTTTTTGCTGCTGACAAGTAAATTTATGAGAGAGTTTTATATTCTTTTCCACAGCAGTAAAGCTTCCACAGCCAAAAAGTTTGGTTAACCTGGGTTTCAGATCCCCTCTCTATAATAGCAAACAGCAAAATCATTTTTTAGAAAGGCGGGTGGGTAACATTTCACACGATAGAAAGATGCTTCAGGAATTCATCACAGAAGGAACACTTGGAAGAAACTTGGTTTAGAATAGATCATAGTTCCAGGTGATATTTCCCACTTCAAGCAGAAATACATTTCATTTGATGATCACTACTACTTGAACTTCCAAATGCAAACAAACATGAATATATACTGGTTCTGAAAATTACAACTGCTCTGTAGAGCAGAGAAAGAAAAGCCCGAACTGTTTGCATAGTTTCCTTCTTCTTGGTGTGACTGCCACTTCTCATTGAGTTGGCTCTGGTGTTGCAAACCATTTCAAAATACCTGAAATTAGCAAAGCAAGACAAGGCAAAAAGCACATGCCAGTGCATGGGGTGGTGTGGGGTTTTATTTTCAGGTTTGGATCTTGTTTTCTATGTAGCGCAAAACCAGCATGTTGGCATATATTGAATTATGCTTGGAAATTGGACCATCAATGGCATTGCTATGGTTCTGTATCAGGCATATAGCAATTTTAAATTCTACACTTTTTTATATCTATTTTAAGATGATAGACATAAAAATACAAGGCTATTGTTTATTTTTATTATGAAAGCAAACTGCTTTCTCAACTTGAAAGAAGAGGATGGTTATAATACAGATGATGGCTAAGAGCTGAAAAAGATGGCTTTTTTTCTTTCTCTTTTCTCTTATTTTTTTCTTTTTTCTTTTTTTCTTTTCTGTTTTCATTTTCGCTCTTTTGCTCCTTCTCTCAAATAGGAGAAGATACAAGCACATATTTGACTATTCAAAAATAAATGTATACATTTTAAAAGGATAATTTTCCAAAAGTATCCTGCTCACTCCACGATCTTACTTTTTTTTTTTTTACTGTCAGAGGTCTGCTACGATCTTTGCTTTTATTTATTTATTTATTTTTAATTTTTTTTTAAGGATTTCTGAAACAATGTTTACATCTTCAAATCAAATGTGATTATTTCTTATTATATGGGCCTGGGTTTTATTAATGTCATTTTTCATCTCCATAGCCAGTCTCATGGAAATGAACAACATAGGTTACATTAAAAATGGTAACTTATACTGGTAAATACCTATGGTACTTTATAAACGATTCAGCTGAAATTGGGAACCTATGTTCTCCAAAGAGTTACTTTGATGGTACAATTGTATTCAACTGCTCCACGCTTCAAAAATGCGAGATGTTTGATTTCAGCAAACTTCTCACCTGTGAGTAAGGAACTGGTGCTTTGCTCCCTCCAAGGGGAAGAACATTCTGGGTCTCCAAGCATATATGGAGACTTCAAAATCTGTGACTGAATTTCATGTTACGCTCTGGGTTGAAGCAGGAGAAACAGGTTTAAACAGAAAACAAGGTGTAAAATTGGAAGCACTTCTTAGCTGATACCACATTAATTTAAAAATTGAAAAAATGCTGCCTTTTTCTCTGAAAGGAAGAAAACCTCAGCTCTCATTTACACATTTACACACCTGGCAAATTGGCAACTGAGTTGACCTGGAGATTTTTTAACACTGACAGTTAAGGTCTGAGGCTTATTTAATATGTTTTTACATTCCACTAACACTATGTATAAGGGGAGAGAATAGAATGCTCTTTTTAAAATACATTTATTTGAAGTGGTTTGTTTTCCCCCATCGTGATTCTGTTGTACAACAATGTGCAAGGTAAGCTCTGAGTAGTAAACCCGGTGTTCTTAGGAACACGTAGAAGCATTCCTATTTCTGGCCTGTTCTAACACGTTTTTAGATTCATCGCTCCTTACTGAGTGTTGCTTATAAATTTTATTTTAGCTCCAGTTTCTCTGGAAATCCACTACCCTGAATTTCTAGGGATAAGATGGGTTTCACCCACTTGATTATCCTTAGTATTGCAGAAAACACTTGCAGTTGTTATTTTAACAGTTCCTGCTTGTGGGAAAACCGAGGGGACCAGGGAGTCATGGAGGAAGGAGGTAAGGACACTCCACCTGCATGTTTAAAAATGAACAGACAACAAAAAACAAACCCCAAACCACATAGGACTAAATCTCCTCTACCTTAGTACCTGGTGCCACAAATACTTAAGCACGTGAGCACCTTCATGGGCTTGATTAATCTAATTGAAGACCTGACTAATCCGGGGAAGCCTGTGGATACTCACGTGGGTAAAACTATTTTGCACGTGACTTTGACCTCCGTGAAAGTGTCGACTGCGAGTGTGTCAGGATTCGGGACTGACCACGCCGCTCTTTCACAGGTGTGACATCTAGATAGTACAAAGGTGTATAATCATATCACATCACTGTGTGTCATGTCTCAAATCCTCTCTATCCCTAACCCAGTATTTTTGGTCCTTTCCTATTTCCATTTTGCAGTTTCCGTGAAAAGGGAACATTGAGAATGTACCCAAAATACAAACTTGTGTACTGTAGCCAGGTGTGAAATTGTTTGCAGAGTGCTGAGGGACTCTTTCTGGTGACTGTAAGGAGACCAGAAGCTATCTTTGGCAGGACCTAAGCAGTGTTGGAAGGCATGGAGGTCTCGGGGGCAGTTGGCTCAATTCCACATGGCTCGTAGGTGGCAGTGGCTGTTGAAGGGTGTTCAATTTCTAAATAGCGTGGTTTCAAAAGTACTTGTCACCTAAAATGAGCACATTTTAATTTTATTTTTTTTAAATTAATTCCCTGTGACTTGTGATTGAAAGTACTTCCATGGCTGGGTGTTGACTGAAACAAAAAAGAAAATTTGATTGCTATCTGGCACACTCAGGAAGAGCTGCTGAATGCACGCTTGTCATCCTAAGCATGAGGTAGCTAGAGAGCGCTTTTGATGTAAGATCCTAAATGTAACAATGGCTTCTATTAAAGCAAAGTTTCTGAGTCTGCTTAGTCTTCAAATACCATCCCCTTTTATCATGTTCCTCAAAATTTGCCACTGCCTAAAAATTACGCTAGTGATAGTTGAATTCTGGTAAAGAATGCAGATTGGGCCATGCAGTTAGTCTGAGCTGACAACTGATGCTTTTATATTTTCAGGTAGTATGAGAATTAACATGGCGTAGCTGTTTTCGTTTCTCTCCTCGGATAAGCACGCCTGCTCTCATTTCCACAAATCTGAAAGCTGCTGGTACATTTAAAAGACCAGAGGAAATGCAGCTGGATGACTTATTTTGAAATTGTGGTTTGAATTACTTCAGTAGGTTTACCTCTTAAAGCCCCTTTATTGTTGGAGTTAAACTTTATTTTTTTGGAAGTAGTGTTAAAGCACATAGAACAGTAGTTTTGAGTATTAGTGATTCAACCCACTTCAGAATTAGCAGTGCTAACCAAGCTTACATATTATTTTCCTACACTTTGGTTTATCGTTTGCATTTCATATTCCCTCGTCGCTATTAACATGCCAATATTGGAGGTGGGTATATGTCAGAATTTTCCTGCTGAAGCTGCCAAAAGGATTTTCTGCAAAATCACTTCTTTGAACTCCCTCTGGTTTCACAAACAAACAATCCAGGGAGGTAGCAGCCAATTTTCCTGATTACAGCCTCTTGCATTACCTGTAAGACCATCCTGACGAGGAGCGAGGGGAAGGCAGGCGTCCCGGGGCTGCTCTGCCTGGTGCAGACGTCGATGACGTTCTGTGGAAACTCCTTCAGCTTTTCCTACAGCTCTTCTTTTGGACAAAAGTTGGTTGTTCCACTGCCCCTGGCTGTGTTTCTACCAGCCAACTGGCATCTCCCTCCCTATGAAGGCCAATGGTGGGCATCACAGCATTGGTTTCAAAAAGCCATTTTGTTATTGTGCATATACGTATTTGCTCTTCACAAAGGTGGTTCATTACTGGCACTTTCATGGAAGACAGTGTGAGGCACCTCCAGGATGGACGTCACGAGGACCACCACTCGGCTTCTGCAAGGAAACAGGGACATGTGAGCCCATTCCCATCAGCTGGCCCCTCTGGGGGTGTGGTAACGGAGCCCCACCACGGCCCCTCCAGCCCTGAGGTACACGGTGGAGGTGGAGGAATCCTTGCCACGGGCTGCACGAGCTGCCTACAGGTGGGCGATCAGCAGTCGGCCGCAGGTCACAGGGCAAGGAAGGGCCTGAAAAAGCAGGGAGCAACCTCTTTTCCTGCCGTTGAAAATTTCGTACAGATACTTAACTTTTTTCACTGGCTTTTTCAGCCCTGACTGCTCCTGATGCAGCCTGTTACCATGGAGCATCCCAAATCCTGCCCTCAGCAGGTGACAGCAGAGCTAAAATCTTCACAACAGGCCACTTGTACCCAGCTTTACTCTCTTACAAGTCAGGCATTGATGACCATTTTTCGCTTCCAACTGATCCAAATAGACTTTGAGTCCTGACTGGGTTATTTGTGCAGAACTTTAAAAATGGATGAGATTACCTGGTGAATGTGAAACACCGGTTCCCAGTTAAAATACAGCCTCAGCATCTCCTCCGACCACGGATGATGTAGGGGTTGGATGCACGCAGGAGGACTAATGCTCAAGGTTACTGTGTCACCCAGTGAGCTGTTGCCTTAATTTTCAGCTGACAGCACTTTATGTACAGGGGACAGCAAGGAATTGAACCGAGTACCGACTGTGGGGAGACTCAACACCAGCCGCTCAGAAGGTAAGAAAGATTGGAAGTCACAGCCCACCTGAGCTGGGAAAGCAGGGCTGGAGCTTCCCTTCAGGTGGCAGGCAACAAATCTACCTGATTAAAAATTTATTTTTTATAATAAGAAAGCTCTACACAGCGAGCCCCACCACTGGAGACTGCCGTCATCACAAGCGCTGGCAGCAAAGCCTGGCTGATGGGAATAGATGAACAGAGCCAAGGACTAACCGAGAGGAGTTCCTTTTCTAGTATAAAAACCTATTCCATGTCTAAGCCTGGGATTATTTTTATTTTTACTTAAAGCTAGCATACTTTATCTGAAACCCTTTGGTATTAGGAAAGGCAACTAGGGAGCAGCTGGCCTGAGGGCAGCGTGGTAGTGTGCTGGTGCAACTAAGGACAATATTTGCATCCATTTATATTCATGTCACAGTGTGGATTCTTAATAGCCTTCCTGCCAAACCTTGCTCAATAGTCCATTTGGAGAACTTATGGATCAACTTTATTTTTAAAAGTTTGACATCTCACTCTGCATTGGGAAAGTGATTGAAAAAGGTGGCCAGAGGAAAGTGCTACTTCCCATATTTATTTTTCTGTTATTTCTGTACCTTCTTTTCTTGCTGTATCATCAAATTCAGCTATCGGCTCTGAAACTGGCACATTTTGTTCTACCTAACTGCCTATGATAAAGACTAAGGAATAAAAATATAACTATTGCTTATGGTACTTTGGCACCGAAGAGCTTGTTCTGTTGTGTTGCCATGGCGGGAAATGCTGGGTAATAACCAAACTTTGTTTACAAAATAAGTGTATTTTCTTCGATCAACAGTTTTTCTGCAGACCTGCTTCGACGAGGGCACTTCTTAAGGTGACTTTTCAAAGGTCAGTACCTTCCTGTTGGAAACAATTCCTATGTAAAACATTTTGGCAGGTATCATCTTGCTTACCTATTATCTTCAAGTAATGATGAAAGAGGCTGGATCTGTCCCTGCTGGATGCTGGATTTGGGGCTGGCTGGAACAGAGCACTTGTCCTGCACCCCAAAAGGTCCCGTTGAGGCAGGATGACGTTCAGCCAATTCCCGTTATTTTCCTTCACAGTTAATAAGGTGAAAATAGCAACTGCTTTCTCACTTTCAGATACTTAATTTCTTTAATTTCGGGTCTGACTCTGTGTGTGTACATGGAGATCTTGCAGATTTTGACACATGGGGGGACTAAGCATGACTTCACATGGGCTCTCTGGGACTTAACCAAGCCGGTGGTGAGAACTGGGGTGCACAAACTATTTTCAAGCCGTGATTTGATTCTTCTGGATTTACCTGCAGGGTTGCTACCCCATCGTGATGAGGATGCTGGCTTAGAGGGCTGTGGGCAAGTGGGGGGCTGCAACCCCCCTCTAGACATTGCACCTTGCCCAGTGCGCGGTATTAATCCAGACCAGCAAATCTCCCGGGCCAGATAATCCCGTTGCAAGCTGTCCCTTCCACCCCCGGAGGGGCTTGAATTAGGTCAACGGGGTTTACATTTGCGTTTTATTTATTTATCTTTTTTTTTTTTCTTTTTCTGGCTACACGCACCCCCCCCGCCTCCCCCGTGGGCTCCCTCGAGCCCGAAGGAGGCGGGGAGGGAGGCGGGGAGCGGCGGGAGCTTTACCCGATGGCAGCGGCTGCCCGGCGGCGGATGCCAGCGGCGGCCGGGCGATGGCGAGGAGCCGGGCGGCTTACGAGTACACGGAGGCGGAGGACAAAAGCATGCGGCTGGGTTTCCTCCTCATCGCCGCCGGTTTGCTCTCCCTGCTGGGTTTGGGCTGTTGCTGGCTTCGCCCGGCGCTGCAGGAGCGGGGCGGCGGCGGCTCCGCCAACTGCACGGTGCTGGCGGTGCGGCAGCTGGGGGAGCGCTTCGCCTGCACCTTCTCCTGCGGGGCTGCCTGCCGGGGCACCGCCCGCTACCCCTGCCTCCAGGTCCTGGTCCGCACCTCCCGCTCCTCCGCCCCTGCTCTGCTCCATGAGGACGAGCGGCAGCTCCGCACCAACCCCAAGGTGAGACCCGCGCTCCCAAGATGCGGGGTAAGGGGGGTGGGACCCGCAGGGCGAATCCTGCCCCCTCGCCGCCGTGCTGGGTGCCCTTTCACCGCCCCTTGTGCCCTTCTTTGGGGTCTGGGTCCCCGGCAACTGCCCTCCGTCCGGGTGAGGGTTTTTCTCTGGTGGAGGGGGATGAATGAAGTTGCGGAGCATCCCCCCGAAATGCCCCTGTGCTGTTACTCAGCAAAAGGTATACATATAGTATATATATAAATACGATACATGGGGTGTGTATATATATAGTGTATGTATATATAGTATAGTACTACACCATACTATATAACATAGTATAATAGAACACTACACACACACTATATAAATATATAGATTTTATTTTCTTTTTTGCCCTGAACAGCCCCAGGTTATTCTTCCCACGGGAGCGGTCTTGCCCCAGCGCACCCCTCGGGCAGCTCCGCTGCCGGTCCCTAGTCCCCGGTCCCCTGTCTCCCCCCCGGCAGCCCCGGGACGCCGGTGAGAAGCCGGGGAGAAACTCTTGCTGCCGGCGTGGAGGTCTATCTGCCCGAGCGGTGGCCGATGCTGTTGCGCTGCGTGTCCCGGAGGGTGAGGGGCTTTCCAGAGCAGGTCCCCGAAGTGCAAGGAGAAATTTTAACGGAGCCGGGGCGCTGGGGAGAGGGCAGCACCGAAACAGAAGTTTCCACTGTGCTCTTTTGATTCTGAAACTTCTCCATCACTCAGACGAAAACGAACCGTACAGAAGTATCTTTAAAGTTGCATTTTTCAGTAAACTAGGATAGCCTGAAGGCAACCTGTGACTCGTTCTTTTCCTTTCTTTAAAGGCACTTGTTCTGCTTTCTCCTTTTTCTTTTCAAGCTGAGTAAAGACCAGCTTGCCAGCATACTGCCTGTGTGAATATTTTGTTCAGTAGTCTCCATAAAACAAAAAATATGGCAGAATCCTCCCCCTTCTCCCTTGAAAGAACCTGAAATCGGGAGTGTATAGGAGAAGCAAATTTCAAGTCTTTGATTCAACGGTGGTATGGATGTAGCTCAGCACTAAGGGTCATGCTAAGCATGATGCAGGGGTCTGTGTGCAGGTGCTGGGGAGCAGACTTGCGTGCCCAGTTTGGGATATGCAGCCCCGCGTCTCCGCAGTCATTGTTACACCAGTCTGGAGCAGTCCCTTGGAAGATGCATTAAGTTGCAAGCTCAGGGTCCGGGGGTTGCTTTTTTTTCTCCCTTGGCAGTTTGTGGGCTCATAAAGGGTGATGGGGGCAAAAATCAGCAAAGCAAGAAGCAGGATGATAAATCTGGCAGGATTTGGATTAAATTGTTGGCACCGCTCAGAAGCATAGCGATGAAGCTGCGGTGCTGGATGGTGCCTGATAGCAAAGTAACTGAAATGCTGGCCTGTGAGAGAGCCTTGCAAACTTCACCTTTCCCTGTGGGGTGCTGCTGCCAGGGTCCCCACAGAGAGGGCTGTGGTTACAGAGAGAGAGGTGCACCATGACCACCCAGCTGTCCAAGCACCAGAGCTTCTCTAAACCTCTCTCTATCTTCAGGTGAGTTGGGGGTAGTTGGTGAAATGCCCTTTGGCAGTGGGGCGAAGATGCTGTGTTGCTGCAGAGGGTGCAGTGTGGCTGTCCCTGAGTGTGGCCAGACTGCCCCATTTTGCCTATCTCCAGCACGGATGGGAGGTGGGAGCTGGGTGGTGAGCCATGCCACCAGCACACCTGGACTCAGCAACTTTTGCAGCATCCTCAGTTTCAGCAGAGGCTTTCAACTGCAACATCTCTCTGAGTAGTTTGAGTGGTGTTTTTTTTTTATTTTATACTTCTTGATCCTGTCTTCTCCTGCCTTTCTGGAAGTCTGGTGGGAAGTGGAGGAGGATTGCACCCACCCAGGAGCTGGATTGCAATTTCTGCAAGGAGGCACCCCGAGTTTTAGCAGCAATCCTCATAAACACCATTCAGAAGCCTATTTTTATTTAGTAATTAATAAGGAAACGCAGGGCTGTGTGTTGGCAGCACGTTGGACTTGCATGCTCTTGCAAATATAATCTGTTTTCTCTAGCTTGCACCTTGCGTCTCTAGGTGTGGGCTGTTTACCCTGGGATATTGATTGCTGATGACTGAATTTGATTTACCAGATGAGACCAAGCAGAAAGGATGGGGTTTTTTGTTTTGTTTTGTTTTGTTTTTTTTGATGTAGCTGCATTCTCTGGTAGTAATTGAATTCAACTAAGTGAAAAACAACAGAGAAAAAGTGCACTCCAATTATTTTCCTTACCTTAAGAAGCTTACGTAAAACCAACACAGAGAAGAAAAGTTGTTTAGGTCTCATAGTTCTTAGTGACATGGTTTAATGATGGACTAGATGATCTTAAAGATCCCTTCCAACCTAGACAATTCTATGATTCTAAGTATGTTTTAATGAAGTATGTATAGTTGTCACTTTGGTTTTCTCTTTCTCCTCTAGTTCAATGTGTGTGGAGCTGAACGGTTATACTCTCCTTTTAATTTTTGTATTAAAGTATCACTGTCTTTAAAAGCTTTCAGCTTTTTATGCTGAAATAGGTTAGGCATAGCAACAGAGTAGGAATCCACTGGATTTAATGCTTAGGATCCAGTACGTATTGATGAATGAACACTTTGGGAGCTGTTTAACCCTTCCTGTTTCCACTGTCTTCTCGCAGCATGTTTGCTTGTGGTTGTGCGACTACACATACGACAGGCTAATTAGTGCCAACTAACGAGAAGGGGGAAATAAAAGGAATAATTTTATTTTGAATGGTCTTAAAATTTTAGGTTCTGTCAAGCGACTTCTCTGTGTGGGGTAGAAATTCTTCCTGGTAAATCAATAGTACAGAAAAGGCATAGGTCAGGCTCCTCACACCGTGAAACAATACTGAGTCAGTTGGCAGTTTCACTCTATCCCAAAAATCCCCAGTGTATTGGACTAAAAATATTCTACTTTCTGTAGTAGAGTGGGCTGGCATATAAACATATCGGCAGCTACAAATCTGTCTGTTCTAGCACAGTCTAGCTGCACAAAAAAAGAAATTTTTTTTTTTCTCTCGTGTTTCCTAAGATAATCACATCATTGTACAGCCCAGGATTCATTTTAGCTCTTAAGAGATTATAAAGCTGGGTCAGAGTTAATCTAGAAATGTATATATAAAGCACCGGGCATGATGATATTTGTGTTCATTCTGAGTGATTTGTGGATTTCTTTTTTTTTTTTCTTTAATTGTTGTATCAGAGGAAGAAATTTCAGCAGAGGGATGGTAGCCTTTCTTCAGATGCCTTGATAGGAATAATAATCTCTGAGATAAGGCTTAAGGGGGATTAATTCCCAAGTCAATTTGTCGCTATCGTTCTGGCCATCGAGTGCGTTGGCAGCACATACAGCCAGTGCGGGGACCAGGCTATGGGTTTGGTTGGGTAAAAATGCGAGAGGAGCACGTCAGCTGCTAAAAAGATCTGCTTTCTGGCTTTTAAACTTTTCCCTTTCTATGCTTAAAATGAAGTGTAGGGCCAGAAGAACTTGCCCTCTCTTTTGGTGAAGAAACTTTCAGGGGAGTGACTGGTGAGCCTGATGTTAGCAGCTGTGCAGGAGGACTTGGTTGTCCCTGTCCCCATCCCCAGGCAGGGGAGCAGAGCAGCCAGCTGCTGCTCTTTGTCTGTGCATGCTCCTGTCATGCTTCTTTCCATAACCACTCAGCCTGATGAGGTGATGTACAGCTATCTCTTCTCTGCACTTGTAAATAGAATTGGGTTTGGACTCTTAAATATGACCCACGACAGAGGAAGTTAAATACCCAACCCTACAATAATTTTGGGATGGTCTGGTGCATCTGGTGAAGCATCACTTCTGTTGTTCAGGCTGGTGCCCGTGATGGGCAAACTCTACAGAGGCTGTCTAGTGATTTTACGGGAAGTAGCCCCAGGTACCGCAGATAGACCCCACTGCCCTCCCATCTCAACTGGGGCACCCCTTGCTGCCTTGAGCCCCTGTGGGGGGTTGTGGGTTTGGTCACTCCTGGTGGGTTTGTCTGTGCTGATGGATGCAGGTGAAAACCAGATGTGATGCTCAGCTCCAGCTCCCTCGGTACAGTCAGCTGGGAGGGGGACACTTTTTTGTACTAACGGAGAGATTCCCCCCACTCATCTCCTGCCACAGCGGGATGGTTGTGACAGTGATTCCTCCCTTCCAGGCCATGAAGATAATCCAGTACCGCGCGGAGATGCTCACACACAAAGTTTGGAGAAGCTCATACATTACTTGATGTGGTGGGTTGACCCTGGCTGGATGCCAGGTGCCCACCAAAGCTGCACTGCCACTCCCCTCCTCAGCTGGGCAGGGGAGAGAAAATATAACGAAAGACTCGTGTGTTGAGATAAGGACAGGGAGATCACTCAGCAATTACCGTCACGGGCAAACCAGACTCAGCTTGGGGAAATTAATTTAATTTATTGCCAATCAAGTCAGAGAAGGGTAATGAGAAATAAGACTAAACCTTAAAGCACCTTCCCCCCACCCCTCCCTTCTTCCTGGGCTCAACTTCACTCACGAATTCCCTACCTCCTCCCCCTGAGAAATGCAAGGGGATGACGAATGCAGATTGCAGTCAGTTCACCACACTTTGTCTCAGCTGCTCTTTCCTTCTCACACTCTTCCCCTGCTCCAGTGTGGGGTCCCTCCCACAGGAGATGGTCCTCCATGAACTTCTCCAATACGAGTCCTTCCCATAGGTTGCAGTTCTTCACAAACTGTTCTAGTGTGGGTCTCTTCCATGGGGTGCAGTCCTTCACGAACAGACTGCTTCAGCGTGGGTCCCCCACAGGGTCACAAGTCCTGCTGGTAAACCTACTCCAGTGTGGGCTCCTCTCTTCATGGGGCCACAGGTTCTGCCAGGAGCCTTCTCCTGCACGGGCTTCTTGCAGGGTCACAGCCTCCTTCAGGCATCCACCTGCTCCAATGTGGGGTCCCCCATGGGCTGCATGTGGATATCTGCTCCACCACTAACCTTCATGAGCTGCAGGGGGACAGCCTGCCTCACCATGGTCTTCACCACGGCTTGCAGAGGAATCTTTGCTCTGGTGCCTGGAGCACCTCCTCCCCCTCTTTTTTCACTGACCTTGATGTCTGCAGGGTTCTTTCTCTCACATATTCTCATTCATCTTCTCCAGCTACTGTGTCACAGCAGCTTTTTCCCCTTCTTAAATATGTTACCCCAGAAGTTCTACCACCATTGCTGATGGGCTCAACTTTGGCCAGTGACGGGTCCCTCCTGGAGCTGGCTGGCATTGGCTCTGTTGGAGATGGGAGGGAAAGCTTCTAGCAGCTTCTCACAGAAGCCATCCCTGTAGCCCTCCCACTACCAAAACCTTGCCACACAAACACAATACACTTGGAGATCAGAAGTCAGCAATTGTTGGCTTTAAAGGTGCATTATACTTTTGCAATAATACTTATCTAGAACATCCTTTCCTTTCACAGCAAGCTTCCCAACTTGCACAGCACACAAGATACACTTTCTGCTGTGTCAAGCAAACAATATGTGCTGTGTCGCCAGCAGCCAGGAGGATGGTCCTTGACAAGTCACTTGGAGACTGAGACTGGAGACTGACTTCTTAGTGCCATTGCTTTGTCTTCTCATGGGCTGAGTCACTTCTGCTTTGGGCCCTTATGTCTGTTTGCATTTGAGACTTCCTTAGTCTCGTCTTGTAGACAGTGTCTTCCAGGCTTAAGACAGCCTGCTTCAGAGCCTACCAAGTCTCGCTTCTTTTTCATGAAAGTGTGACTGGATTACGCAGGAGTTTGTCTTTGAAAAGCATGAAATGCAACCTGAAATCTAAACCATGGTCAAGAGTTCACGCCTCTGTCATTTCTCTGTGATATGGAAGAATATCTGCTCTGATGAAGTGTTCAGAGGGAGCAGGAATCTTCCCAGGCATCTGCAGAGACACTGGAGTGCGAGAATCCAGCAGCAAATACCAATACAAATATTACAAAACCTTGGTGGAAAGGTATATTAGCTGCTCGCTGACATTTTTACTGAATTGAATCCTGAGTCATCTATCCAAACACTGGCTTTGATTGAAGGGGGAATATTATTAGTCTGATACTGATTTTGAGCTGTGTAATTGAGACTGTATTTGAATTACATAATAATTTTATCATTGCTATGACATAGCGTAGGAGGTGCCATTATGGCACCAAGTATCAATAGATCCACTGAAAAGGCCTCCGCTCCATTAGATTTATTCTGAGTGTCTAATCTTAAGTGCTGTTCTCCAACTTCATTATAACTTGTTTAAGGAAAAAACACCAAAGAAATATAGAGTGGGACACTTCCACTGAAAATGGATGTTGCTGCACAAGCTGCGATTGAGCACAAGGTGTCCTAGCTTCCCCTCAAACACTTGGTATTTGTTTATGTTTTGATGGTAGGATTTCATGCTGTGTCTTGTGGGGGAGGACTGCAGAATTAACCTTTCAGAAACTGCCAGTTGCCAAAGCGGGAGGTCATTTCAGGTTCATCCACCAACTCACAGCAATGAAAGTTGCCAGGTTATGATTCCCTTTTATCCATGTGCTGATTGTGCTTTGGAGGGCGATACAGCTGATCAAGCAAAGTCCCCAAGAAGTGTGCCTGGGAGGCTGAGAAAAGAGAGATCCAGCACCTACGTGAATCAGAAGGGGCCAAAATGGGCATCAAATTGGTGGGAACTGTGCTGGCATGCTGGGGAGGCAGTCAAGCTCCGGTGTTTGTACAGCAGGTGATATGTCCCCATTGGAGTTGGACCTTGGGTGTTCACTGTGGCTCAGGACCTTCATCACATTGAGGAGATGTTTCAGGGTGACCCTTGGGATTCATAGGATGATGATTTTTCCTTGGGCAGGGACCACTCCTCTCTTCAAGACTGTTAATTCTTGACAGGCTCAAGCAATGAGGTCCCATAGATTTATGGTTAACTCCTGTGTGTCTCCTTTGTGTTTTCCACATGAAAAGATGGAAATGAATCCAGCATGTTTTCTGTCAGCTGTTGCTGGGATTACTTATGCGAAGAGTGGTGTGAAGTGAGAGCTACAGAGACCATATTCACTGTTGTGCCCAACTTCAGGTGTTGCTCCCCTAGGTACTGGCAATTCTCCCATACACTGTCTTGCCTTGTCATGGGGGAAGATGGACATGTTGATCAGGGAAGCTGTCTGTGGGGCCCTTTACATCTTCCAAACGAAGCAAAATGCCTGCCCTAAAAATCTCAATTTTTAATATTTTATATTGAGCTAAAAGTGTAGGGACTGATGTCAAAAATTGTGTAGTCCTCTGTGATGGACCTGTCCTTGGACAACAGTACAGCTTGCTACTTTTCCATTCAGATGGACATCTCTTGGGAAAAGAGATCTCTGCAGCTGTTTCTAAGCCTGAAACTCAGGATGGGAATAAAAAATGATTCACCAGGTTTTTAATTTTGTGAAGGATTCACATAATATCTTGGGCAGGTGGAAGGTCTTGGAAGGATCTGGAGAAAGTTTGGTCAGCAGAGCAGTGGTGGGGTGGTCACACTTTCATAGTGTGCTGGCTAAATAGTGGTTGGTTTGGAGAACTCGGAGTAAAGCCTGTTTACTTCTACTCTCTTGTATCCCTGTATGGAAAGAGTCTACCTAAAAGTTGAGGCCTTGGGGAAGAGCAAAGTGCAGATTACAGTCAGATGTAGGCAATCAGTGTACAACTGGTGGGATATGGTACCATTTCCACAGCAGGATCTGAAAGGCTTCATGAAGAAAAACACCAGAGACAGTCATGAATGTTGGATCCTGGGCCGAGCAGGGAGCACCAGGAGGGGACCAGGTGTGATGATGTGGCACGTTGGTGGCTGTCAGGGGAACAGAGCAGAGCCAACATTGTTCTTGAGTGTCTTTGTGCCAAATCTGCTGACTCCATCCAGCTGCTGAACAGATGTGTTTGTGCACTAGGAAGGTAGAGGAAAGAGGAGTGTGGTTGATGTGTCCAAAGTACACAACCAAACCAAAAACATTGCTGGCTAAGGCATATTATCTAAGATGGAAATAACTGTGTGTAATAAATCCTCTGTTCTGGTTTCTGAAGAAGAATGATGTTGCTGCTCATTCCTGTCTTTTGTCATCAGCAGTAGGACAATCCTTGTTTAAGGTCATCCTAACAGGAGTCTAAAGGGAGCTCTGTGCTGTGGCAGCACCAGATTTGGGCCCATGTGAAAAAGGCGATTTTCAGCTTGCAAGCAACAAGCAAGACCTTGCAGATTCTTCCAGTCTGAAGCATGGAAGGTACTGGCAACAATTGTTAAGTGCTGGCAGAAGTGGTCAGGTTTAGCATGATCAGGCCAATAAAATCCCGAGATTTCTTGTATCCCCCTGGAATGGCAAAATTCAAGCTGTTGTATGGTGGAGATGGATTTGTAGGTCTGTACAGCTTGAGTATAGCATGCAGCTGGGGGCACAGTAGGCCCCTTTGGAACCTCACCAGATGGAGAGGGAGAGGAAGCACTCACTAGGCACAGTGAGTCATGGTGACCTTTATTTTCAGGTTAGAGAAGGTATCTCTCTCCTTGTTGTTATTGCTTTCAGGATACTGTAAAGAAACTCATGTTGTGATCATATGTGGGGATCCCCTTAGGGGCTTCCCACACCCTGCACCTCCTGCTTCCTCATCCTACCTAAGTACAAAGCTTTTTAGCCACCTTCACAGAGATATTTTTCTACTTGCAGCTCCCAATTTTAAAGGAATTAAAAACTCTGTGTGCACCTTGAGCTTTGCAGTCCATAAGTCCTCCTGGGTGAAAAGCCTTTATGTTATTCAAGGATCAGCTTAGCTGTGTTACTCAGTTTGGTTCAACATCTCCTGTAATGATCTCCCGTGTGGACGCCTGGTAACAACAGGAAGGATTGTGCTTAGACACTGAGATCCTGATACTCCCGACATCGGATTCAGTGGACTATTTGTTTTATATTGTTTAGCTGCCTGTGGCTGGGAGGGAAGGGTGGTGTGTCAAAGACGAGACTTGGAACAAAGTTATGTGCATTGTGTGTGACCCCGAGTGGAGTCTCTGAAAGCCCAGTCCCAAGCGCACCGAGCTGGGGGAGGAACTTCCCTTGATCACTTTGGGCTTTGAAGCAGACATCTGAGGGTGAGATGTGCGGATAGCTCAACTGCACACTCAACTCTTGTTGACTTTTACAGAGCAGAAGCAGATGCTGAACCTTTCTGCTGAAGTGGGGCTTTGAACCTTCTGTGCTTGTTTCTCTGTGTTGTAACAGTGGAAGAATACTTGTCTTTTGCCAAGGGATATCAGCCAGATATCAGATATCCCATCATCTGGGAAAGCTCGCTGGAATATTTTGGTTATTTGGTGCTAAACAAAATTTGTGATTATGTGTTTCACTGAAAATAGGAAGTAATTCAAATCCAATCCATGCAGCTGGCTAGGAATGCGTCAAAATGAAATGATCATTTTTACATTCATCATGCAAATCCCCAAGGTGTTATGTGGCAGGTTGGTTTGATAATGGAACAAAACATGATAAAGCCTTTACTTGGTTTCTGGATGCCAGCATATTCTTTTCCAGTACCTGCAGGGAGTAACTAGCAATTCAAGTAAAGTTCAGCTAACTTCTCTCTTTTATTCCTTTGGACCTTGTACTTATTATTCTTTGCCCATTTCAGTCATGATGATATTATCAGGAAAATGCAGAGAAAGTGATGCCCTGTGTTCTTGAGCACAGAAGTAACTCTGTTTTGCAACGTGTGTTGGCAGTGTTCGTACATCCCTCCCTGCGCAAGAGACGATCAGGAGAACTCTGAGAATGTCACGTACAAGCAGAAGTACTGGAAAGAGAAAGTGGGTTCGCAACCATTTACATGCTATTTTAACCAGCACTTGAGGTGAGTAATCTACATTCGCATAGGCAGAAGTGCTTATACATCTGTTGAACAGCTGTTTGTTGGTTCTGTTTGAAAATATATATAAATGCATGCATATGTATGTACACACACACTCATACAGTGATGTGGTTTAACACACAGAGTTTAGTGCAGAACTTTGCAAGACAAGTCCATTGATGAAAAGCTACATAGAAAGCTGAGAAGCGTTTCTACCACATTTTTACCACGCCTTTATCACCAAGTAAAAAAATAAAACTCTGAGTAAAGCTTCCCTTAAAACGTGTCATTTTATGGCAAAAAGCATCTTGGCTTTTAACAGATGGAAAATTTCTGGTTTGGATATTAATGTTCCTTCCCTCCATGGAAGAGAAGTCCTACTGTGTTCTTGAGAGGCTTGGAGACCAGTAAATAGTATGAACCAACTCAGTAATTGTGTTCATGGAGGATTAATGTATCAGATACACGTAATTAATGTCCACAGAAATGCCAGTTTTCATATACGTTTGCAGAGTAGAAAGTTGTAACTTAGAGCATTTCCTCTTCTGTTTCAATTCTTACTTTTACTACCGATGTTGATGTGACTTACACGTATATAAGGGTGACGTGTGGTTTCCTTCCTTCCGTAAACGGGAAGAGGAGGGAGTCCTTTTGCCTGTCTCTGGTGATAATGTGCTGGGAAATAACAGGTGATGTGGCTGCAGCAACTTACTGTTACCAGCAGTGTGCAGACTCTCTGTAAGGACCTGGGAGAACAGCAATGATTGGGATGACAGGTCCACATAGACAGGCAGGTAGAAAGATAATATTTAGGTTTTCCGGACGAGCCAAGGTTTTATGGGGTTTAGACTCCAATTCTGGAAGCATATGACAGTTGCTTAATTGGATGAGCATGCGAAATTTTGGTAAAGCTAGGAAGACTGTTCTGGGTTGCTAAGTTAAGCACTCAAATAAATGTCTGCCACATCAGGAACTGAAGGAGGATGTTGGTCCTACCCCACCAGCACTTGGAAATTAAACAGATGAGGGACACTGAAGCGGGAATAGCTTGGTGCTTGCTAGTACAATTCAGGCCTCAGTGTGGGAGTGTTGGCACCACATTTATTAAGACCAACAGGAGAAAAATGGATGCCAGTGTGTACTAGGATCTTGGAGGAACAGGGGAGCTGGAGCAGGGTGGCAGGCAACTCTCTGTTGGTGGCCTGCTGAGTGCCTTGGGGGCTTCATGTTTGCCCTAGGCTGGCTATGATTGTTGTCGTCTTCCTGGAGAGACCATAGACCTAGTCAACATACCCAGGATGACAGTCTGTTGTCCCTAGTTAACTCTTTGCAGAGGAAAACCACCAATGTTTTGTAGCAAAAACTGGTTGTTTCTTATAGTGAGGAAAGAAGCACTGTCTACAGCATGCAGGGGTTAAAACTTAGGGCACCCTGTGCAGTGACATCAGACCTGGCAGGGACCTTCTTGGTCCACGAGGTGCTAATGCTTGTGTCTGCTAACCAGGAGCCGCATGATGATTTTGGCTTCTCTGGGCAGGCAGGTGCTGCCGGTTCCCTGTGCTGCTGGGACCTGCAGCAGCTGCTGTCTGAGTGAGGAGGATAGTTAGGAACATGGGATCTTCCACAGGAGATGTCATAGCTGGGATTCATCTGAGCTGGTGTGGACAAATGCTGCGAAAATTAGGTTTTAGAGTCAGTGGAGAGAAATAGGAGCCTTTTATCTTACCCCAAAATAAACATAGGATGGATGCCAGGAGATGTTTATTTCTCTCCTGTAAAGAGCTTAGGATGATCTGATTGGGTACAGGCATCTAGGTGGTGGGTGTCCAGAGCTAGGTGAGCTGGTTCTTACATCACATCTGTAAGTGAACCAAAAGCAAAATTTTCTGAGGCTATGTACTGCCTAACGACTGCCATTTATGTAGGTTGACACTGAGGAATTGTGCAGCACTCAGGCAAGATTTTTTCCTTACAGTTGCTGTATTCTATACTGTTAAATGTTCTTGCCAAATGCAACGGCTGCCTTGAAACGCTGCCTTTTGCTGATTATACAACAATTTATATACAGCAGAAGAGAGGCTCGCTGCCAGAGATACTTGAAGATAGTCTAAGCTGAAATGTGTACACCATCTATTTTCTTCTGGAGATAGGAATGAACTTTGAGAGATAAGTTTTGCTGACGAGGAATGTGCTTGTTTAGGTACACTTTTAGAGCTACAATGACTAAACTGCTTGTGAAGCAGTAAAAGCCCCCACAAACTGAGGGGAAAATCTGTTCACTTCAAAACAGAAGTGTGCATATTTTCTGTCAGTATTTTTTTAACTGTGTGGATAATCTAACTCTTCTGTGTCAGTCTGTATGAAACGTTAGAATATAGTGGTAGGTTCCTCAGGGGAAGTAGTATTTACAATATTAATACTCTCTCTTTTGAAACAGCAGAATAAAATTCTAGGTAAATATCTAGGCAATGAATGAACATTGTCTCCTCCGCATCAAACTTAATTCAGCGTCATTCTCAGAATTATTGCTGCACACAGAGCACACTTAGGTGACACCTCCCTTCAGTCTGGTGGGGCACATTTCAACAGGCTGCTTTGAAAGGAAGAAGTGATGTCATTTGTACTGTTCAAAGTTATACAAAATGAGTAAGAAGCAGACTTAGCAATTTCATTCATTCTCTGTTAATATAAATAGAGAGGCCCAGCACAACTCGTTGTCTGATATTTATCCTAGGGAACCAAAGTGCAGATTAGCTTGGAGCTCAGGACTTTACTGAAAAGCGAGGTTTTGCTTTTCCACTGTAAGCACTTACCTGTAGTGTCCCATGGTTCTCTGGCTACCTTTGGGCCAAGTGGTGCAAGCTGCATGGGAAAGTTGCTTTTCTGGCCCTCTGGTGAAGGTGCCTGTCTGTTGGCATGATGATACTCAGGTCTGTAGGGAGCCCTGCCCAGCAGAAACCAACCCCCAGTGTTTCAGAGCACAAAACATTTCAGATAAAGTTCTCAGGTTGTTGCCAAAGGTTTGGGAAGGCACTGAACTCTAGTGCTTCGGTGCTCGTGGATCTCACGCCAAGTGTCCCAGGGGGGTCTGTAGTCATGAACACTTGCAAACAAGGGTCACAGCTGCATGCCCTGAAGTGGAAGGTCTGTGGGAACGGGCAGGATGGGGGAGATCCTGTCACTTTATTTCTTCATGTTCCAGGGCTCACTGACATGAACAACAACAACAAAAAGAGAGTAATCTCCATCAGCTCAGACGCCTCAGTCTCATGCCATGCAGAGATAGGTAGAGCAACACGTGTCAATTCATTTCTTATTAGTGATTCATTTATGTGGCACTATTGCTTTTTAGCTCTTTGTCCAGTAAGTCAAGAACGTTCTGTGGTTCCTTTGCCACATCGAAGGCAGGCTTTACACTCTCTGTATTTGCTGCAGGATTCTGTACACAAGTTCACCTGAGATTTGAAGAGCAAACACTGTCTAGTGATTAGCAACCACCCGTATGGTGTTGGGGTACTCTGCAGGCCATCTATCTGGGAATAATTATCTGCAGAAGCCAAAGGTGCTCAGGTAGTAGGGCTGTTCATTCATAAATGTTGGAAGAGAAATCTCGGTTTGCTCTGGTACTTCACAAGGTTTTCTAAATAAATTCCCTCCAGCTAGAAGGTGGTGTTGTATTTCCTATCCTTTCCTTTAGGATAGCACTGCCCCTGCGTGCAGCCATCCAGCTGAGGATCTCTGTGTCTTGCAACAACAGGGAAAAAAAATGCTGCCGAGTGCTTGTCATAGTGAAGGGATGTGAATAATTGTAGGGGAAATAAGTGTATGCAGATTGCGAATATCTTTAAATCCAGATTGTTTGAATACAAAAAAATATTTGTAAGGTTTCCCTATCCTGTGCCCCTGCGTCTTCCAGCTTTCTCTGTGTCACATAAATTGCACAGTGTGGTGCATAAGTGATGACTGAAATGTTTACGTGCCTGTAACTTTTTGGTTCTACATGACTTTTTGGTAACCCCTGCACTGCAATTCCTCCCGTGATGTTCAGTAATTGCTCCGAAGGCTCTGATGGAGGCCTGCTTTATCCAGTGTCTGTTTGAACTGCTTGGCAGTGCCTAACAGGGATGTGTTGTGTAATGCAACAACTAATCCAGTTACCTCTGGTCAGAGGCCCATGAGGCTCCAGCCCTGAGCTCAAAGTCCTGCTAAAAATAAGTACTGGTTTCACCTGTTAGCGATGAAAACAAAATATCTGTCTCCTTGTCTGTTCAGTGAAAGGGAAAGGTGTGTCTGTGTGTCTGTGTGTGTGTGTGAGTTCAGAGTTAAAGCAGAGACTTCTTTAGGGCTTCTTTTTAGTATGTTCATTCTTCTTTCAACCGAGGGCTGCTTGCTGGGCACTGCTGCACAGTGGACATCACCATTCACAGCAGAAACAGGTCTCAATGCCTGACCAGGGCTTGAAAGTGTTCAATATATTCCCCCTTTTGTCCCACTAGGTCTCTCTCTTCCCCCTGCCACTGTTTTGCGTGCTGATAAGTGGAGTTAAGAGTTTGGGTGCATCCCCTCGAGAGGCTTCGCATTTACTGGAGAGCTGAATGGCAGCATTGCTAGAAACAAGAGATCATCCATTACCAAGCTTAGGGGGAGTACGTGCAACCCCTCTGGACAACATCTTTGAAGTGAAGTATTATATGGAAGTCACAGAGCAAAGATGGATTTATTAAATGCACCATATTTGCAGAGACAAGACAGTATCTTTAATTATATCTGCTGATTTTCACAGGGAAAAGAAACACCTCCTTCCACCCCCTCCTTTGGGTTAGGCATCACTGCCTCAGCACCAGGGGAGTGATGCTGGGGGCACTTCCAGAAAAGCTGGGTCCTGAGAGGGTTTCCTCCAGGGGTGGGGGGCTTTCCTTTTTCTGTTTCCAAGCTAAACAACAAGCCTTCAGGCTCTGGAACAGGCAGGTCACCTCTACAGAAGTAGCAAGAAAAAGTCAAAACTGCAGTTTGGATACATGCTGACCTTGCCGCTCAAACCCAAAACTGTTATGTTACTTTGTTTCAGGTGTCCTGATACCTATTTTTCTTCTCGAGGAAGAGGGTTGTTTGCTGTACAAGTGTAGCCCTCTCTCTTCTCTTCTCTTTGCTGCTTGCCTGTTAAAAACATATTTCTCCCTTCCCCCACCATTGTGCCCTTGTTTTTTCTGCTCAGCCCTGATACCCTCCTCTGTCACTCCTGCTATTCTCACGGCAGCTCTGTGACTCCTTTCCAGGCTCCTGATATCCTTGCTTCTGCTACTAATAAGAGTTATTATTTTAGAGGAGGAACCCAGAGATTTCAGCTAAAATTTTCTGCTCCTTTGGCCTGTATCTGGCATTCCCAGGTGGACACAGTATTTTCATGGTGCTATGTGCTTCTATTTCATGGGCAGGTGATAACCATCCAAAAGCTCATTCTCCTGAAGGCCCTGCGGGCTGCCTGGTTTCTGAACTCCTGGTCATCTCCATCCTGGTGCAGCACCTCACTGGGGGTCTGCCTCTGCTGGCACAGCCCAGCTCTGGCTCTTCTCGTCTCACAGCACAGCCATCGTGATTATCTCAAGGCTCAGAAGCAACTGTGATGGGCCACATAAACCTCACAGCTCAGTGGCAGTGACTTTGCTCTCTTGGTGATGCCCTCTGTCTGTGCCTGGCAGGATAAGTATCCCTGTGTGCACATTTGTGATTCAAAAACATGCAGGGCAGCTCTCTTCTATTAATTACTGTATAAGCCTCAGAGCAAAAGCCAAAGGTTTTTGTATCAGGGCAGCGGGATGGATCCAGCTCTTGCTGACCCCCAAGCCGGGGGCGGGGGGGGGGCTGATGCAGCGCTCTGGTAACAAGCTCAGCCCCAAGCAGGACGCTGCAGTGAGCTACCCAACAGCATGTCCCATGGGCCAAGCAGGGCTTCTGCAGTTCTGGCTGCTGCTCTGGGTGCTTTCTGCAAGCAGATTTTGTTCCTTATCCCTCTGGGTTCATTGCAGGATCTCTTAGGAGTTGTCCCAGGGATGTCCCCAAACACCCTGCAGGCTCTGAGGTTGGAGGACAGCTGCTCTGCTCACCTCCCTGGTTCAGACTTGCCAGGTGGTGGGTGGCCATTCTGCTCTGCCTGAGAATGGTGTAGGATAGCTCTTCCTCTAAACTGATGCTCTCACATGAGGATAACAAACAGCCTGGAAGAAGTGAAATCCAGCCTCTGTACGCTAGCCTGTTAATTAATCACTAATGACTTCACTGTATTTAATTTGTCTGATTAATTCGGATGCTAACTCCCTCTATCTCCTCCTAGTTTTTCCCCAGTCTTTTGTTTTGGATCTTGCAGATCTCCCATGAAATACCTATGGTTTTTAGCCTGGCACAGATCACCTGAGAACAAATACAAACATGTTTATTCTTCAGAGTTTTAGCTAGACAGCCTCCTAGGCCCTCCCTTGCACTGGCCACCATGCCAGTCCCTGCCTGGCAAGCCAGGACTTGCAAGTCTGGCTTGCAAGCCACCCGCCTTGTGCCTCCTTACCCCTCTTTCTAAGGAGCAAGTGAAAACCAGGGGATGAGCCCAGTTACTTCCTTTGCATGGTGCAGCATGTAGGGCCATGATGAACCCCCAAATACCTGGGGTGTTTTCCTCTGCCTGGATGGTCCTTCTTGGGTTGTGTTTGCCAGCTTGGCTGCGTGGGCTCCCTGCTGGCACTAGCCCTGGGCTACAGCAGCAAGGCAGTGGGCTCAGGGTCACACGCAGCACGTCAAGAGGGTGCAGCAGGATTGATTTTCCCTCTTCGCTTTGGAAGCTGTTATTTGCTGTTGTTGGCAATCTCAGCATGAAAAAGCAGAGGTAAAAGGAGTTATATTGTAAAAGAAAATAGTAAACATTTTCTTTTTCAATAACCCTTCTTCAGGTATTTCCCTCTGCTGTAAAAGCTGCATCTCAATGGAAAGCTGTTGTGCCATTACACCCTTTAAGCTGCTTTCCAGAGAGCTTTCTGTAACTGCTGTCAGCTCCAGTGATGGATCTGCAGGGAAGGGCTCCTCAACTGGGCACCGCTGAGCCCAGGTTTCCATCCTCTGCCACCTCCTGCCAACCCAGCACTCCCCAGTGCTGTCCACTGAGTCCTGCAACATCCCCATTTGAGTCAGCAGATGCAGGAAGGAGGAGTTGGTCCTGATGGGAGATGGAGGGGATCACATGAATACAAAGAAATGGCATTATACTCTGCCAAAGTTGATCTTGATAAGTTTCCATGGGTTGTTATAGGCAGATAACCAGGACGTCGCCATCCAGGAGAGTGCGATCTGTCTGCCAGCAGCACTGTCTGCCTTTATTAGTTTTTCTCATTCAGTCCTGGGGTCCAGCAGTGCTTATCTGCACAGGGAAGTTAATTTGGTATAAGATAAAGATCAGCTGAAAACACGGTAGCTCTTCCAGAATAACCACACAGATTAAACCAAGTAGGAGCAAGGCTGAGTCAGTACTGAGAGGCTACATCCTGGAGGGTCCCTGAGCTCTCCTGTGTGCCAGGTCACCCTCCAGGAGTGCTTCTCCCTCCCCTTGACTAACAAAGGGCATTTAATGTCTTAAATGTAGTGCCAATAGTCATTTAATAAGATATTTGGGGGGGGACGACGTGCACCTATTCATGATTTGATGTGTTGTCTGAAGAGATGCTGTGAGCAGTTCACAGTGAATTCCTGGACACCTTCTGCCATGTAGGAATTGCACAGGGACTCTCGCTGTAGCTAAAAATAACAATAATATCCATCTGAACCCAAACCTCATCCTGAGGCTTCTTTGAAGTCCTCTGTAAATCTTTTCCAAAGGGAAACTCTTTTAAATTACTAAGTTGCAAGAGTTACAATCACACCTATAATGAGTGTTTGGCATCCATTGCTGCTACCTTCGGTACAGATATTTCACAAAACATCTAAGATTCAATCAAAAGGATATCTTGTTCTCTCCAGTCATACTTTCCTTTCTTTAACTGAATCCAATTGTCTAGTTTGTTTGCTTGCCCCTTATTTTTGAACTCTTTGGTTAGCATCAGCTTTTAAAAAATACTTAAAAACTTGTAAGCTGAGAGCTGTGAGGACTGAATCCTGCCTACTTATGGCCTCTTTGCCAATTAGCACTCTGTTATACACAGATGATGATACAGTAAATACAAGGGAAGCTGTACTATACCTCCTGTGAAAGGATTTTTCTGTTGAAGCGCTTTCATTTATATGGCATAGACTGGTGGGTTTGTGCCCATAAAGTTAATACTATTTTATTCAGTTTATGGTCTCCACATGTGCCTGATTATGTGTCTGGAGGATTTCGGTTGAGCAGACTTCACGTGTTCCACTACTGAGTACACCTGGGTTTCTTTTGATCATTTTTTATGTTGCTGAGTTTCAACTTTTATATAACTGAGCTGCTCATAATCAAAGTCTTATTCTGCTCCTTACTACACAAATAAAGAGAGACTGTGGTGCTGGCCTCAGGGACTTGCAGACTGGCATGGTGCAGAGGAATCTCCACACAGCGATTCTGGGGGAGAGACCCGCAAATTCAAACGCAAGTGCAATTAAATCAGAGATCAGGTGTAGCCTGGTGGTCTTACTCCCCTGTAGATTTGCAGGCATCCCCATTAATTAACTTCTCAGTGAATGAAAAAAAATTCCCCTCCAGGGAATATTTTCTTAGTGTTGCTTTCTGATCAGGATGAAGCTTTTGGGGGAGAGACAGCACAGTCATCGTGCAGGTATCTGTTCCCATGTGCCACCACGTTAGGAGAGCTTAACAACCCAGCTGGATTGCCAGCCTGGGTTGCCAGGGTTTTAGGCTGTGAGGTTTGCTGCTCCAAGGAGTGCTGGGTAGGGTTGACGAAGCAATGTGGGACGGGAGTGTTCAATGCAAATGAGGACCAATATGAGTCAAGACTATATATATTTTCCTAATTAGAGAAAGTTCTGTTTCCTTCCTTCACAGACAGTTTTCCAGCAGACTGCATGTCTCTGGCTGTAGGTGGGAAAACAGCAGTAAAGTGCAAATTCCACGAGACTGATTTATTAACTCTGTTGAATTACAGGGAGAGCAGAAAGAGCCAGAGCTGAGGAAAACCTGCCATCATATTTCCCAACCAACTTCCTAGACTTGGAAGAAGCAGGTGGACACCTGATCTTTCAGACATGTGGCATGGCTGAATTTCCAAGCTCCTTAAGATGGCTCCTCCTTGCTATTCTCCTTCTGTTCCTCTTTGGAAATATAAATCCATCATAGACCCAAGCATGACTGTGTGTTAGATGGTGTTTGTTGGAGGCACAGGGTGTCAGTTCTTCAGGGAAGACTCCCCAAATTGTCCCTGTAGGACCATACTCAAGTCCACTGAACAGCTGGTGTTTGCAGCACCAAATCACAGCTTATTGCTGAAGTAGGTTTTGCTGGGAAGAAGCTGAATCAGGAGCCTCTGGCACCCCTAGGGGTCCTTCTGGGGGTAGGTTTTGTGCAGACCCCTCCCTGCCTGTGTGGCTGGGCTAGCCTGGGCCACCAGCAGTGCAGCAGTTAGCACAGGGACTGGCTCTCTGTCCAGATCCAGACCACAGCAGGGCTTTGTCAGGAGCCTCCCTGCAACCCCATGGACACATCAGGGTTCAAAGCTAAAAGGGAAGCTTTAATTGCACTTTAAATTCATTGCACAGTGTCTGATACCATTTGAGGTAGATACGTATAAATGTTGCATTTGATTATGTCTTCTTTGGCATGGTTTTTCAATCCACAGTGTGATATTGTACCTCTCACAGCTGTTTGTGATGACCACAACCCCTGGAAGTTGTACCTAAAGTACTTTTTTTTACTTTTATTTTTTTCTTATCAGAATGAACTTGTTAGCCTGTAAGCACTGCAAGTTGAAAGCTCCCACAGCCTGCTATGAGTGCTGGTGACAGAGGGGCAAATGAAAGCAGTGAACGAAATGGCCAACTTAATCATTTTCTAACACTGTTGCAAATAAAACACCCTTATTGTTTCCATGGCAGATGCTTCCCACTTACGACGAATTGATGATGTCGAGTTGCTTTATATTTTCTCCCTCTTCTGTTCCTCCTGTTCACAGGCCAGATGATGTGATGCTGAAGCGCACCCATGATGAGACTGTCCTCTTGCACTGCTTTCTCTGGCCTCTGGTTACGTTCCTGGTCGGAGTCCTTATTGTGATCCTGACCATCTGTGCCAAGAGCTTGGCTGTCAGGGCAGAAGCAATAAAAAAGAAGAAGCATTTGTAAACGGCAAGGCTGCTGATGGAAAAAAAACAACCTGAAAGAAGGGTCTCAAGTGGGGCAACTCAACACACCTGCAGGTCTGTGGGGCACCCAGCTGCGCCTCCTTCCTGTGTCTCATCTGACAGTGGAGTTGCTCTTGCCTCAGGATTATTCTTGGGGGCCTGCCCCATAAGATGTCAGCTAATTGCTTCTTCTGCTATGACAGTAAATAAGCATATTCTACCAAAAAAAATAATCTACACTGCACCAAATATGCTGTGCGCTGTTAGTTCCAAACAGCAGCTACCCAGGTCCTAGCGATATTGAGAGACAGTTTATAAAAACCCATGATGTTACTCATTTCATCTCCACAAAGTGATCTTTACTATTGTTTACTACTAAGTATTTAAAATATTTGCTTTATGATAGACTGTGTTTCCAACATAATAAAGTTCGATTGTTTGGGGGCTTTTTTTAACCTTTGTTTTGTTTGTGGTTTTTGTGTTGTTGGTTTGTTGTCTTTTCTTTTAAAAGAAAAAAAAAGCGTTAAGACAAAAATAACTGCTGATTTTGTTTTTCTTCACTGTGTAGAACTTAATTTTAAAATTCAAGCTTTAACCTCTGTCCAGACAAAATCTTTCATCATCACCTATTCATTGTGAAGAAATGTAGAAATCTCTCAGAAATACGCCTCCAAAAAATGAGACAGTTATTGGAAAAGGTGATTAAATACTGGATCTAATTTTATTGCCTCAGTGATATTCAGTCCCTACAGTTTTTCTTGTCCTCTCTCAGTTACCCTCTTCACCAAAATGCTTTCTGGCTGTAAGGAGCAGGGATTTGGAGTGGTTTTACATGAATATGTTTTACCAGCAATTTCCCCAAATAGTGGAATGCCTGAGTGCTTGCTGAGGGGAGCCTGTGAGCTGTGATGTGACACGTCACTGGGCTCTGGGGATGGCTGGAGAAGGACGGCAGCTCTTTGTAGGGCTGTGGGGGTTTGCTGCTGAACTGCCCATCCCAGTCACACCAGTTCCATGCAGGGTGTCTCCAAGGGGTTGCTCCAGAAAATGCAAGGCAGGCTGGGCACAGCACCTGGCTGGGTGGCCTCTCTTCTCATCCCAGCTCCTCACTGTGTACAACGAGAGTACTGGCCCTAGTCTTCAACTAGATCGGGTTGCTCAGAGCCTCGTCCAACCTGATCTTGAATGTTTCCAGGGATGGGGCATTTGCCACCTCTCTGGGCAACGTGTTCCAGCGGTCAATCCTAAAAAATTGGCCTTAGAGCACAGTTTCCCAGAGCACACCCATTGCAAGCTGTAGTCAGGGGGTAAGACCAGGGAAGCTTTGTGGCACTCATTCTTGCCCCCGCAGGTCTGTGCACCCCCGGGACCAGCTGTGCAGCTTTGCAGGGCTGGCACGCAGCGGAGAAGAGAAGCCACGTGGCTCAGACAGGAAAGTGAGTCTCTCAGCGTGTGATTACTGGCAAAGCATTTTAATCTACATTAACAATTCTGCAATTCTAACCATACTGTTCATTGTACTAATCTCTGATATTCTTAGTATTATGTTTAAATACCTTGTGTTTTGTAGTACTTTTAACACATAGGAGAGGTATTTCCTGAGAATGAGAAAAGTGCTAGATTTGAAAGCCTGAAAGCTTTGCTGGCACAAGGCACAGTGACAAACCTGCTTGTATTGCCCAGTCTCTGCCTAAGACTAATTGTATTGTGTGTTTATGAGTTGATTTCCATATGGCTTGGAAACTTGCACATGTTGTGGGCCTTGTGGTGTCCAGTGATGAGGGTCATTCCCCACTCCTCTGCGTACTTGCTATACGACTTTTGGAGAGTCCTCTGGCCCCAGTCGACACTGGGATAGCTGCTCCTTCAGAGGAAGGAGTAAAACAGTAAAACTGTTTCTGGAGGTGGGAACTTGATGCTTCTTGGCTAGTTACTCTGTATAAAAGATCTGATTAATGTTGGTTGCACATGTTCAAGCACTTCCAGTTTTGTGGGTGAAAAATGCTGCTGGCATGAAAAAAACCCAATTCTTTCTGTTAAACCTCACTCCTTTGGAGGAGCCTGTTGTTAGGCTCATACAGGTACCCTCTGTCTCAGCCCACTGAAAAGGACAGCACTGGATATATTGGATGAAGAGAGGTTGTGAGGTCTCAGCCTGTCAGATGAAAGCCTGATGACCTCTGGAAGTGCTGCCCTGCAAAGGACACAGCATTTGGTTTCACTTGTGTCTCACTGCCATGGTGTCCCTTGCATCCTCTGTGATTCTCTTGCCCTGGCAACCCACAGGAACATTGATATGTATGTCTGGTTTTGGGGGTGTTGATTACTATATATTTTTATAAAATATATATATATATAACTTTTGCCCACTCTGCAAATCATAGAAAGCTGCTGCTGTGGGGTTGTTTGGTTATCTGGGCAAGGTGGTGGCAAGTTCCCCTCATCTATTTCCTCTTGGTAACTTCTTACAGGTGAGGGGAATAACCCTGATTTTCTGCATGTATATATCCTTTATTTTCCTAAAGGAGAAGGAAATACGTGGTGACGCAGATTCATCATGGATTTTTAAGGCAGTGGCTTGGGGCTCACAAATCCAGATTAACAAAATCCTCTCTAGCTTTGCTCCAGAAGCTTTTGTGACTGAATCGTGCAGCTGGTTTGCTGAGCAAAAGGCAAGAAGCGAATTGAGTCGATGCAGCTCGCTTGATCAGCAATCATATCTTTAAATCTGCTAGAAATGCTGTTTGCAAAAGCCTTTGGAAGTAAGCGATGGTTACAAAGATGATATGAAATAGTTTTGCAGAGAGATTAACATCCCAAGTTAAACATCTAAATTGGCGTGCAAAGACAGGCAGTAAGTACCTTCCTGGCTTGGTGGTGTGTGATACTGGGGGGGAGGGTGGGTGTGCAAATCCTAAAATTCACTCTTCTGTCCCAGCCTGCACCTTGCTGATTTAGAAATGTCTTTCTAATCCCCACAGTTGATTGTGGAAGCTGGGGATTTCCTTCTAGCGGATTATTCACTGATTTCCCCCTTGGCTTTGTGGATTTCCAGTTTTTTTGGCGTATTCTCTGAAGCATATTTGCAGCCAGACTGACTGCTTTTTCCAGAGCCATCTGCAGAGTTGACTTTCGCATTTTATTCAATATTTATATGCTATTGCTTTGAGGAATTTCGTTCCATCATGTTGTCTGCTGCTCCACTCAGTAAAACCTGCCTTCTCTTTCATGTAGTGTAATTAAATTATTTTGTTTATACAGTATCTTTCCCTGTTACCTTCTTAGGCTCATTTTAAAAGTTGAAGTAACAGGAGCATTTTTTTGTTGCACTTTTCTTGCTCTGTGTGTTTCTGTGTTGCCAGTAGCAGACAAGACTTCACAATGCATTGGAGTACTTAGCTACCAAATTAGGAACTTAATTCAATGACAGGAGCAGATGAGAAATGTCATGGGGGTATCCAGGGGCATTTTAAAAAGTCGTTTTTGGTGTAAATGTTGCCCTTTGATGGGGGTCCAGCACAGTCTGCTGGATTTGAAGGGCTATTATCACCTGGTCTCATTGGTAAGAGCCCCAAGAAGCGAGCTGGGAGGCATGGTGGAGGGGTAGTACAGGTCTGAGTTTCCAAACTCGCAATTCCAGGTGTGTTTTGAGGGATTTGTCCTAGATCAGAGCTACAATGTCTGCGAGGCACGAGAACGCAGAGCTCTCCATTAGTCTGCCACCTTGGCTCAGCCCAGGGCTGCCAGTTTCCCCACTTGTTGTTCACCTCCAGGAGCCCTCTGCCCCTGATCCAGGGCCACAGTGTCATCCCCACAGGAGCAGGGATGTCTACAGAGGACCATCAGGCCTCTTGGCTCATTTCACGCCCTACATGAAAGGATCCATCGAACATGTGTTATCCCATCAGAGTCCAGCTGGGAAATGTGAAAGGGAAAATACTGGTTAATGTTTAAAACGTTTTCATAGATAAGATGTAGGGATTAAGTAACCATGAGGAAGCGTGTAGGGGTTTGCTAAGGGTTTAGACCTTACTTGACAAATTAAAACAATTTTAAATTGGGCAGTCGACACTTGTGTGGGTCTGGTACAATGGTGGGACAGTGTGGATTGCCTGTTAGCAGAAGCAACGCGCCATGCAAGCATCTTTGCTCAACATTGCAAATATGGGAGCTGCCTGCTGAATCTGTGTTTCTGCAAACAGAATGGCCTAAATGGTCAAAAGTATCTTAAAGCCAAGAACAAACATGTGGAAGAGGAGGCACCTAAAAGAGTGTTTAATAAGAAAAGAAAAAAACTCAGGCCATGGTTTATATTTGTTAGGTAATCAGTTGAAAGGAAGCACAGTAGAATTCTTAATTATGAAGTCTATTGTATCATGTAAATATTTTCTTGCAGTCCCTGACAGAAATTCTATAGCTGGAGTTATCGAAAAATCAACTTATTTCTGTGTGTGATTTCTCCGAGAATCAAAAGCTGCTTTTTTTTTTTACCTTTTTTTGCCTTTTTTTTTTTTTTTCCTCAGCATGGAACAGCTGCTGTTCCTCCATTAACTTTCAATCAGAAACCAACCCCTTCCCTTTCTGGCATCTTAAGAGGTTGCTACGCTGATCTGTCAAGCTAACAATCTTTGTTGCAGAAAGCATGAGCGGGAAAACCTCCAAGGGAATATGTATGCAATTAATCATACTGCCTTGTCGGGTCACAGACCCACCAAATGAATCAACCCCAAAGTTTGATATTTGAGAGGCTGTGCAATTTTCTTTCTGGTTTGATATGTTAGCACGAATGCTGTCATTACTTGCACTGCGTTTAATTCGCAGGTCTTTGGTGGTCTAGTGGTTGTAAATCTCATAAGCCAAGAAATGGCTTTACATGCATCAGATGCATGGCTGGAGATGCAATAAGAAGAAAAAGAATAGCCCATTAAATTATATAGCCGTAATTTGCGTGTAAAATTTTAATATGGAATACGTTGGTGTAGCTGTAAAATTATGTACACACCTACAATACACCAACAATATACAAACAGCACGTACAGCCATCAACCTGAAATAACTCTCCCAGAAATGCAGTAAAAGTTACTTAAATCACCCTTGATATTGCATTTAAAAAAAAAAAAAAGGCAATCTGCCTGTAATTTAATTTAATGAGCTAATGCAGTGTCAAATGTTACCTTACATAACGTAACTTTTTCATAACTTTTCAGCTAACATAAGGTTTATCTCTTTATTTATTTGCACGCCAACTGCCATTCACTAAAAGCAGTTGGGAAAAATCAGCTATTAAGCTCTTTCATGTAACTGTTTGTTCAGCAACTGACAGCAACTCATGGTTTCTGGACAAAACACTTCAACTATTTGGACCCCATACAGCAAGATCAATTTGAAAAGAGATGCAAGCTGCAAATGTTTTGTTTCAAAAGCCCCAAAGAGCCAACTTTTAGGCCATTTCCATTCCCTCACTGTGAGAGTAGGACAAATCCAGACTTCAGATAAGAAGCAATTTCTGGTCATACCTATCAGCGCCAGGTCTGCTGAGGTCAGAGACAGCATCCTCTCTGGGACGTAATATTTGGCATTTGCTGGAGGCCTGGATAGTGGGAACCCTGCCAGGGTGTGGGGCGAGAGTACAACCCAGGGCCATCACAGAGAGCGCTCCCACCTAAGGGCAAATGTGAAACGCTGGAAGGGGCAACCAGTGAAATCTTTTATGAAATTAAAAGGGCTGAACTACCTTTTCCTGCACTATTCCTCTGAAGAATAATGTTTGAGATGATTAAAAATGATGTGTGAAACTGTCAGCAAGTCTGTTTTTAGGCAGGGGAAGACTAGTTTGGAAGGACTGAATATACAGCAGTTAGTCCGTCTAAATGGCAGGTAACCTAGATCCTAACCATTTTTTTTCTGAAAAATTGGTCTGATCCCAAGGGAAAAAAAATGATATGGAAATTCTGGAGTTAGCTAGTGTCTCTTGCTTTTGATGGATTAATTTTCAATCCTTATCGAAAATAGAGAGCGTATGCTATGAATCTGTAAGTGTCCAGACAAGTGATTCACAGGCAGTAAATGATTCTGGTGTATTTAAAGCAAATAGCATCCTGTGAACTTTGCTGCTTTTTTACAACCAAACTGGAGACTAATGGAGACATATACGGGAAGCAATACACTGTAGGAAGCATTTTAAATAATGCCTGGAGATCTTATTAAAAAAATTAATTCAGATCAAGCTGGCAACAAGCGAGAGGAGACTGAAAATGGGCTGAAGAACTGTCAACACAAAGCAATAATGAACAGCGAGATACTGAGCGCAGGTGTGGAGTGAGGTGTCTTGGTAGCTTTATTCATGATATGAAATGGCAAGGTAAAGGGCAAATTAATTGAATTTTTAAAAATATGCCAGATCAGGAGGTTTGCAAGCTCCGGTTTGATGGGCAGATGATTCAACAGCAAATATGAGGAACTAAGAATATTAGCAGAAGAATAAAATGTCTTTTCTATTCCAGAAAAAAATACAAGGTCATAAATGAGGACTGGAGGGACAGAGCAAATATAATGTTTGGTGGGAAGAAACATCTTGGCAAGCAAAAATGTGACTGTAAAGCCTTAAGATAAATGCTAGACAGCACGCTGGTGCCATCGCCGCTGGCTAACCCCAGTTTTGATGGCATTTAGCTGGTGTCTTGGGCTGAAACACTTTTCTCCAATGGCTGTCACTTAATGATTTCTTGGGGGAATAAGCAAGTACCACCTTGGTTTTTTTAATCTGTTTTAACCTATATGTTTAATCTGTTTTGCTCAGAGCAAAGTGTATTTCCCGTTCTTTTTCGTTGAAATTGCTAGGAAGTTTAGAGCAGTGTTGCATGGGATTTTTGCAGCAATTTGAGTAGTTTCTGGTGCTTGAGGCTGCGTGTTGGGGACAGCATGGGGGAAATGGATCTGAAGCCATTGCTGCTTGGCTCTGCCAGCTTCAAGTCCATCATTGCAACATCAGGATGATTACACTGACTTCTCTTTCCAAAAAGCAACGTATTTGTGCATGGCTGCAGAGTTTGCACGGTGAGTGCAATGCACTCAATGTCAACGGGTTTGAGGTTAGGTGGGGTTTTCTTGCAGAGATGTTTTGGGCATAAAACATGTAGTCATGCACACAAATTACTTGACAGTAACGTGTTTTCCTCACTTAAGGAGATGCATGCATGCCCAAGGAGTTCCTGCTGTGCAAAGTGAGCAAAATTAAAGAAGCTTTAGGTGTTAATGTCCTACTGTTCAAATTATCTCTTGACCTATGTAGAAACTTTGTGGGAATTATTTCTTTTTGCCCATAATACCTGTACAGATTTACAGCCCATATTGTAGCAACAGGGCAGCTAATGTATGGCTGCATAGTGGAAGCTGGTTGTAGCTTTAACTCTGTCTCCAAGTAAGATGGATTGGGAGTTTTTCCTTCCTTCCATCCTGCTATTGGAGTGATGCACATTCTCTTTGATTTCACTCTGTTGTTTCCTTCTTAAGTACCCATTCTCCAGGTACACAAATACATATGTATTGCATGGTAAAGGGTTGCCAATCTCATCATTATTCTGTATTCATGCACATTGAACTGTGTCTCTCAATAATAAGCTTTATAACGATCGAAGACATTCTGTACCAACTTACATTTCTCCTCATTTTATTGTTCCTCTATCACTCCTGTATAATGCTTCTTATGTTGCATTTTCAAAGTTGCTTTTATTG
The DNA here is from genome assembly GCA_002844005.1 of Limosa lapponica baueri. NCBI lineage: Eukaryota > Metazoa > Chordata > Aves > Charadriiformes > Scolopacidae > Limosa > Limosa lapponica. The sequence continues at coordinate 1,546,303 of KZ505669.1, read as the reverse complement.
ATAACCAAAAAAAAGGTAAAATAAAAGTGAAAAGCCAAATTGATTAGCTTTGTATTTATTTTGCAAAGACATATTAAAAGTAACTTTTTGTTTTTGATGTACATTATGTGCTTTGCTAAATAACCTTCAAGAGTGTGCTGCCAAATCAAGCATTGCTATTAGTAATATTCATTATGCAGCTCAAAAATGTTCTGATAATTTGGCCCTCTCCATTTAAACACTACCTATTATCCCCTATGAAATCTGAGAAAAAAACACGTAAGACGTGCTGCACCTTTTCTGACAATGAAGGGTATGCTTCCCCTTTCAAGAGAGTACATTTCTGGCAAACGAACTGTATTAAAATCTGCTCCATCCTTGGGTGAGGAAGAAGAGGGTTGGCAGCATGATTATTTTTAATAGCATTTCTCAAACAGGGATTTTAATTGGACTGTAGGTCTCTTCACACCTGGGGGAAGTGAGAATTTCTTTTACAGGCAGCTGAACTGCTGCCTGCAGAGGTAGGTGTTATGCACAAGGTTGGACGGTGAAACAGAGACAGATACGAAATGCAGGAATCCTGGCTCCTCAGTCCCTACCCCAGCTGCTAGCCCAGTTCCTCCTGCTTTGCTGAAAACATCCGCAGGAAGATGCAGGCATTTCTGCACATCAGCGGCCCCATTAAATGCTAATAATGCTCTGGGGGAGCCAGCTCTGCAGGTCTGGATGTGTGATTGCAAGTGATGGTGCTTGCTTCTGCGTCCACCGCAAGCGCTGGATGCTGGCTTGGTGATGAAGCAGCAGTTGGACGTACGAGCTGACGATGGCACTCACGTGTCCAAAGGAAGGGAGACAGCTTTTCCTTCCCTTCCTCCCTCCCCCAGTTGCTTTATCCCTGACTGTTCCTCTGAACAATGCCCTCGCAGTTTGATCTAATTTTCTTTGAACTGCAGGCACTGCATAACTCATACTTTTGCCTGTTATTGCTTCCCTAAACATCTGCCGTTATTTATCTGGATGGTTTAAACTCTTTATGTTCAATTTATTAGTCTCTCTGAGAATTACCTCCAGCTTTGTGTGGAAATATACTCAGCAGTGGAAACAGCTGTCATCCGTAGGGCTTCTCTAGCTCCTCTTGTGATGGTTTTCATTACAAGGCGATCTCCGGCACTGTTTCAGAGGGTGGGATTTGATGACCATGCCATTTTCCTGGAAAGCAACAGCCACCCCATTCAGCACAAGCTAGCACAATCTCTTTTACCATCTAAGTTTTGAGTGAAGATATTTTTAATGCTGATCCAGAGGCAAACGCCATTGGCAAACTCCTTCCCTCAGCTATGCTGCAAAAAAGCTCCCCCTTCTCCTTTTCCGCTGGGCTTGCAGCGGCCAAGAGGCAGCAGTGGGGTCCCACCACATGGTACTTCACCAGCAGATCTGAGGACATGGCAGTCATGCTGCCAGCAGCTGTGGCACCTGGTCCTCACCCAGCCCTGCCCCATCAAATCATGCCATGGTCTTAAATGTAAAAAGCACGGAGGACAGTGGGAGAATGGACTTATAGCCTCACAAAGATTAATTAATGATCTGCTCTTTTTTGTGTCATTCACTTTTACTTTTCAGCCTAGTGCTAGGCTAAACTGCTTGCTCCAAGATCCCTATCTTGCCCAAATTCCATATTTCCTAGCATTGACATTTACCAGGAGCCATGGTTAGGTCACACCAGTTTGCATGGCAAATTAGACTGGACACAATGTTCAGGGAAAAGCTTGATTTTAATACTTAATTGTGAGTTTCAAGTTGGAGGCTAGAGGGCCATTCATTTCTTCTGGTTAAAGGCCATTGCACAAGCAGCCTTTGAAGTTCAATTACTTCAAGGCCCATATACCACCCAAATCTGTCTGTGTCTCCACTGTAAGGTTTAAAATGCACCGCTGTTTTCTATAGCATCTTGCATGCCATCTGTTTTCCAAATCACTTTCCTCAGCTGCATAATTTAATTACCGAGATAAGAACTAGAGGAGGGAGGATATGGAGGTGTAGGTAAGGGAAATTTGTTTGTGAAGTCTCTGTACTAAATTCTCCCTTTCAGTGTGCTGGTACTAGAAAATGTAAAGTGGCATTTCAGGAGCAAAGGGGACCTGGTCACACTAACAAGACCCTCAGCTTCCCCATTTCACTGGAGGAGGTCCATGCAGGGAACAAAGTCCCACCACACTGGGCTTTCATACACTTGGCATAACACAGGCCATGAAGCATTATCCATCCTCCTTCTGTCCAGAGCTTTTCTTTCCTTTTGTCTGGTCCCCTATTCTTCAAGGCTGGTTCCCAGCCAATGGCCATACTTGCATCTATGGGAAAGCCAGGGTTAGACCCACGTTTTTTTCAAATCCGTCATTCCTGTTCTTCACGGCTGTAGGTGGCAGGCTGAGGACTGAGCTGGGCTTGAACCTTGTTTTCTGAGGGGCAGCCTGGTGGGACTTGTGAGGGGCAGGTCAGGCTCTTCCAGAGCATTTGGGCTAAGGGAGTGGGGAAAGGTCAGAGAAGCAAAAAGAGCTATGTCTGACAACCTGTGCCCTGCCAGCCTGCGGCAGCATGAAAACCTCAGACGCTCTCTCCTGCAACAGACTGGGGAGATTAAAAATAGCCATTTGTTTTTGTTGATGACAAGGTAATTTTAACACAGATCATTTCCCCGGTCTGTTGTGCTGAGTGGCAACAAGCAGGGGGATGTGGGAAGGAGTGGGAGGCACAGAGGTCGGAAAGGAGGAGGTGGGTGAGAGCTGCTTCCTTGGGGACAACAGCAGCTCACGCAGAAGATTCAAGTGTGTTTTCCCCTGGTGAGGCTGAGTGAGAAAGGAGGAGTGGGTCCCACCTTGGCACGAGGACCTCCTGGGCAAGGTGCACGTGGTCCTGCTTGCACTGCGTGGTCTTGGCAGCTCAGCGCCCCCCTATTCAGATCACAACTAGATCTGGCCCCTGTGATTGCACTTTATGGTTCTTCACAGGCTTTTCTTTCTTCTGGTCTTGGACAGTGTGTGAGATGGAGAATGGAAATTAAACAAATGATGTCACCACAAGGCTGGTGGAGGTCTTTGGTGGCTTTACCCTTCTTCCTAGTCACCTTTCCATCCCAACATGGATGTATGTGCATTTTTCCCCACTGGAATGAATGTGTCTTCCCTAGGCAAGAGCAGTAGAAGTTCACTCACCGTATTTTCTGTCTTTTCTTCTTTTTGTCCGATGTTTAGGTCTAATCCCACCAAAGCAAACAGAAATCCATGCTGAAGAACATTGCCAAGTCAAGGATCTGAAATTTTCCTGCCTGCCCTGGTTCATCAACCACAACATATTTGACATCAGCTCTTCCTTTTGCTTTTTTCCCTCCTCCATTTTTGCCATTGAAATTCTGAGCCTCTTAAAGGCAAGACTGCAGCTACCCTGGGAGCTGCTGGTGGGGGCTGGGGTAGTTGCTTGCTCACCAGAACGTTTACAGAAAACTTGTGACAGCCTGACCGGACCTAATTGCCATGATGTGTAAGAAACAGGCTTCTCAGATATTTTTAGTACTTTCCAACCTTTCTAGCACAGATCTGTAGGGCATTAATTAATTCCAGTTGTCTGCCAGTTCATTCTCTCAAAGTCGGACTCTCACAAATAAATTGGCTCCAGGTGTCTTTTAGATCCAGTGATAAGATAACAGGATGCTGGCATTTATCATGCGTGGTGTCTTGAGCATATCTTTTCTGATCTGTTTTATGCTTTGGACATTATATAGCTCTTTATTGCCTTTGCAAGAACCCACCTTTTTCTCCTAGTGGTTTCATTACTGCTACTTTAGTCATTGACAGGCAGGAGAAATGCCCCCAATTAACACATGGACCTTTCTGTATCTGTCCTTTATTTGCATAATATTTTCTTCCCTAGCCAAGCTGAATGGAGCATTCTGACCATCTTCACTTTGCTTTCTGCATCCAATTATTTTTACTTTGTGTTTTTTTTACAGCGTAGCTCAGCTCATACCAAATTTATTTGGGTACCTTTACTATGTGCCATCTGGTCTGTGTTTGATTTTCCAGGAGGTTTGGGCTTTCTTATCTGTAATGTCACTAGTCTCTTTTTTAATTTCAGGATTCTTTACTCCCTGTGGGATAGAAAACAAAACTGAAGGGCATTCTTTCTGTGCTGGCTGTGCTACAGCCTCAAACTTGGTCCAGGCAAAAAACAGCCACGTTTGTGCCATGTATCCAATGGGAGCAGGAGAGACCTCAGGATTACAGTGGGAACAGATAATTTTTAAAACTTCTTATAATAAGTTTGCGAAGTGGAAATGATTTTCACAACTTTGTATCTTCCAGTAGAGGTGTGACAACACAAGCAAATGGATTTGAAATATATCCCTAATCCCCATCCCTATTGACATTTGTATGTGTGTGTGTGCCTATGCCAAGGACAAGGAGAATTTCTAAAGGAGTAAGTATTCCCTGCTGATTCCTTCATGCTTGTAGACTGATGCAAGGACCTAAGTGCTAGTGTCCTGTGGGGCCACCCAAAGCAGTTGCTTTCCCCTCTGATAGTGCCCAGAGGCCTCTGGCACTATTTTCACCAGCACTTTGTTATTCTGATGGTTAGTGACAGCACTTCAGCTGCAGATCTCTCTCTTGGACTCACCAGTTGCAGGCTTGAGGAAGAAGCAGAACTAGTGTGAGAACTGGGCTTGGATCTTAGTTTTGCACAAGAAGGAAGGATTTGACAAAAGCCAGATTTATGCTCCTGATAACAGAATCACAGAATCGCCTAGGTTGGAAGGGACCTTCAAGATCATCTAGTCCAACCATAAAAAACAAAACAAAACAAAACAAAACAAAAAAACACAAAAAAAACCCAAAACCAAAAACACAACACCAAACACAAACAAACCCACACACCACCAACCAACACTAAACCATATCCCCAAGCACCGTATCAACTCGTCTTTTGAATATCTCCAGGGATGGTGGCTCAACCACTTCCCTGGGCAGCCCATTCCAATGCTTGATAACCCTTTCCATGAAAAAGTTTTTCCTAACATCCAACCTGAACCTCCCCGGCGCAACTTGAGGCCATTTCCTCTTGTCCTATCGCCTGTAACTTGGGAGAAGAGACCTACCCCCACCTCTCTACAACCCCCTTTCAGGTAGTTGTAGAGAGCGATAAGGTCTCCCCTCAGCCTCTTCTTCTTTAGACTGAACAACCCCAGCTCCCTCAGCCTCTCCTCATAAGACTTATTCTCCAGACCCCTCACCAGCTTCGTTGCCCTTCTCTGGACTCTCTCCAGCACCTCAATGTCTTTTTTGTGGTAAGGATCCCAAAACTGGACACAGTACTCAAGGTGAGGCCTCACCAGTGCCGAGTACATGGGGATGATCATCTCTTGGGTCCTACTCACCACGCTGTTCCTGATACAGGCTAGGATGCTGTTGGCCTTCTTGGCCACCTGGGCACACTGCTGGCTCATGTTCAGCCTGCTGTCGACCAACACCCCATAAAAACCCACCAAAGGGTTTTTATGGAGATGGTATATTAGCCCTATTAGATGGTATATTAGCCCTATCAACAGCTTTCTTCTGCCCAGGTATTGGACCTATGCAGGAGGGCGCACTTGGGCATTGCATGGCAAGCACATCTAATTTTAAGGCCTGGTGCAGACAAGCCCAGCCAAGTATGTAGAAAGAGCATTCCTAAGAGCCAGCACGTGAAACAGGGATGCTGTGAGACACTTCCCCACAGGAGGGGCTGACTCAGCTCACCCCTTTCTGCCTGTATCCCATCTTTTAGAGAGGCCAGTACCTCTCCTTGAGCAATGGGAGAAAATTTGTGGGGGCAGAAGTACCTGGGTTTGGGCTCCTTCTTGTCCTGAGAGGATTCAAATTGCCGGTCTCAGGTGGCACCTGGTGACCAGGCTGTGTGGCCTCACCACGGCAGGGAGAGCAGGAAAACTCTGCCTTTATGCTCAACAAGAGGTGGCTGCTCCAGCTGCTCTCCTCTATTGATTTGTCACATAAGCAGGCCTGGGTGCTTGTGCACCAAAGACAAGCAAGGACACGGCGTGTAATTTGGCAGGGACTTTGGCACGAGCGCGGAGAAGGCTGTGTACAAAAATGTCTGGCCCAGCCGCCGCAGCACTTGCCAGCGACGCTCGGTGCCTGGCATTCAGCTGCTGCACAAGGCCATGGCTGCTACTCCCTCAGCCTGGCTCTTGGCAGCAATGTCTCATGCTCTGGGTCCTCTGGAGCATGCAGACTGGGGACGGGGGCGTCTGGCAGGGCAGTGTGTCCCCATGGGAGGGGACGCGGTGGTCACACAGCACTGATGGCTGGCTGAGATCAGCAAGTCCCCATCATGCGTATCTGCAGTCACCCCCATGTGCCATGGCCCCACAGCTCAGGGATGGAAGGTCTCAGCACAGGGGGAAGAACCATGGTGGTGCCGATCCCCAGCTGGGCTTTCTTATAGTTTCTTTTCTCTTTGACCCCTGAAGCTGTGTGCACCCATCTGGAGCTTCTCCGGGGGCCAGGGCATGCTCCTGCCACCCTTTCCAGCTAGGAATTTGGGTCAGGAGGGGTGGGGAGGGCAGCCTGCAACTGGGCTCAGTATGGACCCTCCCTGTGCTGATGGTGGGGACCCTGCCTGGTTACTGACGGCCCTCAGGGATTTTTGCCTCTTTTGGGGGCCCCAGAACCTCTGCAACAGCAAAGCTGTAGGTGCTAAGGTAATGTTTTGCCTGGAGACTTCAAGACTTTGAGGTCTGCAAAAAAACTTTGCCCTCTTGGACCTTGGCACCTCCATGCCTGCTTGGTGCTGCTGACTACTCCAAGCCTCTGGTAGCAAGGGCCATCCCTCATCACAAGCAAAGCTGCTTGTTGTGGTGAGGTTTTGCGTGATGCAAACTGACTGTCAGTATCTAACTTGGGTATAAAGAGGACGTCAGGCACCTGCAGGAGCCAGATGCCAAAAAGTATGAGGCACACAGAATCACAGAATGGTGGGGGCTGGAAGGGACCTTAGGAGGTCATCTAGTCCAACCCCCTTGCCAAAGCAGGTTCACCTAGAGCAAGTTGGACAGGATTGCATCCAGGTGGGTTTTTAATATCTCCAGAGAAGAAGAATCCACAACCTCTCTGGGCAGCCTGTTCCAGTGCTGTAACGTTTACCATAAAGAAATTTTTCCTCGTGTTCAAGATGGAACCTTCTGTGCTCCAGTTTGTGCCCATTGCCCCTTGTCTGTCACCAGGCACCACTGAGAAGAGCTTGATTCCATCCTCTCGACACCTGTCCTTTAGATATTGATAAGCATTAATAAGGTCTCTTCTCTGTCTTCTTTTCTCCAGGCTAAACAGACCCAGGTCTCTCAGCCTTTCCTTATAAGAGAGATTCTCCAGTCATCTTTGTATCCTTCAGCTGGACTCTCTTCAGGAGTTCCTTGTCTTTCTTGAACTGGGGAGCCCAGAACTGGACACAGTACTCCAGATGTGGCCTCAGCAGAGCAGAGTAGAGGGGGAGGATGACCTCCCTTGACCTGCTGGCCACACTCTTTTTAATCCACCCCAGGAGACCATTCAGAGGCCTTCTTGACTGAAAGGGTATGTTGCTGGTCCTGCAGTTACAAGCAGCAATGAAGGGCTATTTGTGCCTGAAGACCTTCACCTGCCAATGCTGCTGGGTCCCGCTCTGTCCTGGGCACTCCTGGACATGCACCCCAGTGTGGCTGCACACCCAGTGAGCAGAGACAGCACCTGCGGCCACTGCGTGATGAAACCCAGCAGATCAATTCAAAAGGGCAGCCATCAGCAGCTCAGCGATTGATACAGCCCAGCCGCTAAGGTGGTGACGGTGGCATCCCTGCCACCTCCCTCCCGGCAATCAGGCGGCCATGCACACTGCCTGTTGGCAGCCACTGCAGAGCATGTCCCCCAGCCACACGCACCGCTGGCCCCGAGAACAGGGAAAGCAGGTCTGGCTTTTGCAGGTCCTCCAAAATGCGATATTTCCCACAAATGAATTGGAATGATGTTTTTCTCTCTCTCTTTTTTTTTTTTCCTTCTTTTGTTGCTGCTGGGGTTTTTTGCACAGGTCAGGGCTGGTATTGTACATGAGTGATGTGCAAAGGCTTGGTAATAATACTTGAAATTTTCACTTGTGGTATTTGCTGACTGTATCTCCTGCCATAAGATGTCTGACACCAGCAGCTATTTCTAGAGCTTAGCATCCAAGTGATAGTGAAGACCGGGACTGGCAGAAAATGGAAATTATTATCTAGCACTGGTATAGGAAATGACTTACCAGACAAAACAGCCAGCTCACAGGTATGACGCCCGGGTAGAGATCAGGTGCATTTTATAAAAATAACAAGGTTAAAAACTTAATTCTGGCAATATTTTAACAGGAACTAACTGCCATGTTCTTGCTAAACTAGAAGAGACCCTCTGTGTTTCAGTTTCTGTGCTGTACCACCTAAAAACATCTGTATTTCTTCTTGCCTGCAATGCTGGCCATGTTTCTCCTGCATGGAGATATTAAATGTACGTTATTTTATCTTTATTACTGCTCTTTGTGTCTGCGTTGGCTTCAGGACAGAGTACGACTCAGAGGTAAGCTTTTATATCACAAAGAAAAAATCTAACAACTCCCTCAGCCTTCTGCACACAACCCCTTAGCAAATAGCTCACAGTAGAAAATATAAGCTAATAAATCATTCTTTTAAATAAACAGCATTAACTTGTCCTAAAAACTTCTGATGACAAATAAGGAATAATTGAGACACAGAGCATTGGCAATGAGAACATTACTGCCAGGCACCCTGATCCCACAGGAATGCTAATGGTTTTTAAGCATTGTGGAAAGAGGGAGGGGAAGAAATATATTTATTAAAAAGCATGGTTTGGATCCTCGGGTGGTAGGCAGGGATGGAGCTCCAGCGCGGTGTTAATTGGTACAACTGCCTGGCAAAACGTCCCTAAAATAACAGGCGTTCAAGTTCAAGATGCGCTGTTGTTTCAAATACACATTGTATAACCCAGAGAGGATTTGGTTTATTAAAGGAGGAGGGCACAGAACCAGGGAGGAGAGGGGAACAACGGTATCTTTCTGCATAGGCACTAATCTGGCCAGAGGGCAACAGCAGAGCCCCTTTTCCCCCAACAGGGTGAGGCTTCTGATGAATTTAATGTTCTCTGAAGACTATCTCACTTGAAATCAAACTCACTTATGACCTTTTCTCTGAGCAGCAGGACAACAAAATCCATAATGCAAAGGCAGTCAAACAGAAGATGAGGACGTGATTTTTTTAAATGAATGTTTTATTCATGAACTATTTATAAAAATGTGTAAAATACACTCAAATATATTTGATTTGTTGACTGTAGCTAAAAATATAAAAATATACTTAACAAATGCATAAATTAAATTGACAATAGTGGCACAATTCTGTGTTCACCCAGTGTTTGTTAGGAACACAAATATAAGTAATTATATAGCATATGAGAATGGAATATGTGCTGAAGATGTTTTTCAGACACTTTACTCCAGGCACTGGCAAAGAGTTTACAGCTAGCCACATTTCAAAATCGTGGGTTTCTTCACTATAAGATACTACCCTGCTGTAGAGCAACATATATTTAGCTACTTGACGTTACTTACAGTATTTCTTTAGCTTTCAAATAAACCAAGAACCAACCACATAATCAGGCATATCAACCTACCAGCATCATGGACACGGTTATGTGCCCAAATTCCACAGTATTTGCTAAATTTAGCTCGTCCCTAGTCTCCAGTATTTCCTGCCAGTCTTAAAAACCTAATCCCAGTCTGAACCAGCTGTTGATCTGCGAGGTCACTGACAACAGACCCATTTGGCCATAGCGGTGCTACCAACAGGTCAGGAGTTTGACTTTGTCAGCCTGAGGACAGTCGAGGGCAGGGGGACCCCAGCAAGATGTTTAAATATGAGGGCGCACACTCATCTTCTATTCAAAGTTGCAGCCTCCTGGGACCACAGGTCCCAGAGCCCACAGCTCCACAGCCTGCACAGCTGTGACAGGGCCAGCAGGGAAGTGGTTGCCATTTTATGTTGCATTATATTCACACAAACTGTATGTCTGAAGTAAACTGCAAGAAATCTGACTAAAATGTAAGCACCTGCCATGGCACTGCTCAGCAGCGAAGCTGTGGCTGCAGGAGGCTGTATCTCTGAATGTCAGACACGTTTCTCTGATCTCTGGCCCTGGGAGGAGATACTAATATAGTGATTAGACGGTTATTGTTCTCATCCCTCTGGCCCGTATATTAACTCCCAGGTTGAGGAGCACACCTAAGTGCTCATGTACTCCTGCCTGTCTAGTATATAACTTTTTGCTTTCAAAGTCAAAGCGTAAATAACCATATACAATACATAATATAAACTTAAAGCTCACACATTTTCTTTTTTCTGTTCTACAATTGAAAGGAAACTCATAGTATATCATGGCATAAAATAATATTTCTGGCAATTTTAGGCACGTATATAAGCTGTATAAATAACCATAGCAGCAGAGAAAAATGTATAAAGTTGCACTTTTATGACATCTTCACAGTATGCCTATTTCTCTCACCCACTTTTGTGTTCCATTAGTAACAAAAAATATCATTTATCAACTCCAGCTATGCAAAAACTTTTTTTTTTTCTACAATCGGTAGTGGATTTTGTAATTGTATTGCACAGATTAAAAAAACATTTATTACAATTTTTTTCATTATTAAATAACTTTCAATACAAAAAATTTGAATTAACCTAAAAGCCCAACCCTGCAAGTGCTTCAGAAGTGGAATGGTATTCTTCAGGTAAGCATTCCAGTTGACTTTCATGAAAGTACTCAGGTAGCTTTGTGGACAATACAGAGATTCACAGGACTGGGCTCCAAGTGTGCAAATCTTAGCTTATGGATCAGCAACAACACCAACCTTGCTTTATAACATTATTATTGGGAAACATCAAGAAGGGAATTCTGAGCATCATTCCTGGACATTCAAAAGAGAAACATCCTCTTCAGCGAGAGATGTCTTTTTCCTTAAGAGTTCTCTTTGCTCCTTCAAGTCCATTCTTGTTAGAATAACAATTTCCCATCAGTCCTGTTATTCAGCTTAGAGGCACAGTAAATATAATTAATTATACTGATAAGTAGGTGTCTTATATTAACGAAATGCTACATAGATACTTTTTACCTATTCTCAGTGGATTTACACTGGTTTCATATGACCAGAATTGGCTAGAAAGCAGAACCAGAGCAATAATGTGTGTGTACAGTCTCATGCGTGACCTAGCTAGGCAGAGATGTAAAGCTGCTCAAGAGCATTGTGCCAGAGTGTTTAAGGTCATCTGTCATGTTATTAAGTGACGAGGAGGAAGAAGCTTATGAACTGTGTTCATTATCAGCTGAGAGAAAAGATGAAAATAGCTGTCTGCTACATCATCATTTTGGGTGCAGATTTGTGAACTTTGTTGGTGCAGAGGAGGGAGCCGAGAAACAATGTCAAAATAAAGAGCAGAACGATATGTGCCTTTCTGGAAATGATGAACAACTTGCATACATAGTATACAATCAGACTTTTGCCCTCAGATCATATATTATTGAGTGAGTTCCATTTCCCTCAGCATAAAAATTGACACAGTGATATATAGCGTGAGATAATTTATAGGGTACATATGGTACATCTTCACAGTGTAATTGTACTGCTGGTAACTAACATGGTGATCTTCATTCCTCAGCTACCACTGCAAAAAGAAAGGACTAAATGCAGCGCACGTAACACAACAGCAATTTTCATGATGCCCTAAGTTCAGCTGTTATTAGCAGGCTCAATGATCGATCTAAAGCTGCCATGCTTGTTCATCCTTGCTTGCTAACCTAGAGTCTGTCTAGCAAAAGAAACACAGAAGTAAGGGGAAATGTGCAGAAAATGTGCACGTTTCTTTGTTGTTTTGCTTAGGTTTCCCTCTGTGAAAATGGCTTCCACTACAATGCTAGTTCCCTTCTTCTTCAGATCCCACTAAGGGTAGTGAATCTTGAGGTTTGTGTGGGGCCAAAGAGGATGTACAAGATGAAGGAGCAGTATTTTCATACAGAGACACCTGGAAGGTTAATCAAGCTTACATGTTCCGAGCATCTGTGAAAGCTGATATGAAGGGTGGCTTTTGAGGCACACAATGATATTTGGTCAAGAAAGGATGAGACTCCAGATGGAGTAAGAAGGAAGAGAGACTATCAGGCTGTTTCCTTTTCTCTAGGAAAACCAGAGTGACATGGCTGTGCATAGTCCTGCTGGTTCAGCTTTGGAATGATTTAAGAAAACTATGTCAGATTTGCTTTGCAGATTTCTTCAGCCATCGTCAGGCAGGTATTCCTACTGCAAGGAGACTGTGGCTCCAGTAAGTCATGGCAAAATTACAGTAGTCTTGGCCCAGAGCCACAGCAGTTCTTCACTTAGGCACTTAGGTGTATTGGCTGGTTCTCTGGAGGCATTCAGAAGTATTCATTTCTCTTCAAAATTAAAGTGGAATTTAGGCACTTGTTTTCAGCAGCAGGCTAAGTTTTCTCTAGGCAAAGTATGAGTAGATACATATAAAAGGAGAACTATCAAGCCCTTCTTTTTGTAATGGATAACGACTGCGTACTGCCTGTTCTCTATTTGCTTGAAGAGCATTTTATCAAGACAAAGAATAGCTGAACAGAGTGTTCAAATCATTCCCTTGAATGAGAAGCCTCTTTGCAGAGGAGAGAGGATGTGGCTAATTCGCTTGGCTGGGCAGGATACCTGGTGAGTGCTCTTTGATTGTACCTCTTGCTAACCACAAAATGCTTTTGAGTCATCTGATGATTAGCAGAGCCTTGCCAGCCTACATCCCCTGGTTTACTGATGAGCCTTTTTCTATTCCAACTGCCTTTGTGGCAGTGACATCAGGCAACATCTAAGCAGAGTAGTCTTTCTACGCGGACATGCTGGGGCCATGCTTTCCCTTTGTGAAAGCAAGTGGCATTCGAAGGAGTTCAACGCTTAGGCCAAGGCAGCCATGCTGCTAGCAGCTTAAGGCTGAAGCCAGTTGTGTAAACTTTATATATCTTTATTTCAATATGTTTATAATCTACTTTTTTAGCTGTTGTGATACAGCATTGTTTTTAACGAGCTATGGAAGTTGCCAGATTTCACATCCTTACAGGTCTGTTAATCTAAATGTCTGAGGTGTTATCTCGAACACCTTTCTCATGATAATCGTACGCAAGTGAAAATGCACAGACACAGGCTGTGGTCTGATTCTGCTCTCTTAAACCAGTATAAAGAAATTAGGATGTGACCTGTCTCCCCTCAACACATGTAAGGGGGAGGAAGGTCTGCTAGACTTCACTGCAGCATGTGTTGTTTGATATTTTTCTACTATGTCACATTAGACTGAAACAGTTGCTTCTAGTGAGGTGGACCTGTTTTGTTTGGCTGTTGATGAGTTCTGTAAAAAGTATGTCATTGTATTATGGGTTATATCCATTTTCTTCAGATCACAAGCAGTTAAAAATGTAGAGTAGCATTGTAATTCCTATACAGGACTACTGTTCCCTTGCTTAATAGTAGCTTATTTCATCTCACAAACACTGAACTAATTAAAAAAAAATGAGGTTCTCCTTATAGGATTTTTTCCTGTGTGTTACATGCCAATACATAACCTGCCCCAAACGCAGCAGTCCTGTTAGCCATACAATTTAAAATAGTTTATGTAGAACAGTTCATAAAAACTGTGATAAGAAAAAAATAGTATTATCTGAAGCTTAATATTAATATAAACAATATAGAAAAAATACATATTTACATAATGCCAAAATTCAATTATATACATTAATATCTATTACACTTAAATTATATATCTTTTTAAAAAATCACCAGACCAATAAATTATACAGTCTCAATAGAAAGGTCTGGTGCCTTTCTAGTGCATGAAATACATACATTAAAAAACCCAAACCAAACCCCTAGTTAACAAATGTGGTCACAAAAGCAGTTGTCTGTAACGTTCTTAGTGCCTTGAATAAACAGCATCTGAAAGCAAGGAAAACTGAAATTAGAAAAAAATTAAACAACCCGGGTGGCTTCACATTCAACTCTGCCAGCTGACTACAGCGCTCTGAAAGGTGGTTGTGTGGCAGCAGTGCTGGCTGGTGACTGATGTGACAGTCCCACCTGTGCTTCTGCTAGCACACCCAGTTCGTGGAACTGTGGTTATTTCAGGCTTTGGCCTCCTCCAAGCCTGCTCTACCTGGTGATACGAACTCTGATTTCTACAGGCTAGATAAAGAAAACTATTTTGATCTCTCATCATATAATCTCAATTCCAAATGTCCAAATTTGAGGAGCTACTGAGATCCTCCTGACTGACTCTGAAAACTTCTACAGCCCTTAGGAATCAGCTCTATCAGGACACATAAGCCACCTTTGCTTACACCTTCTCCACGCTGGTCATGAGAGCAGGAGGTGAAGGGCAGTTCTGTTGCCAGGTTTACTACTCTGGCAAGTCTTGTCCCCAGGGGACTGGATACAGGATAGGAAAAAGAGCCCAGAAGGGTGGAGAGCTGGGGGAGAAAGAAAGAGCACAGCCTTGGATCCCTACATTATCCATTTAAGGCAGATGGAAAGCCTCCTTAGGCCACCTATGTGGTCAACAGCAAATGAGGGGGATTCAGGACAGAAATGGAACTCCATGAATGACAAAAGAGCCAGTGAGCCCAGCCAGTAGCCTCAGTGTGGTGTAAACACCGCTGAGGTAAAGGAAGAAGACAGTATCATGGTTGGGAAGGGGTTGTTTCCCCAGCAGCATAGGAATCATGAAGTGGGAGACAGGTAAGGTAGGTGCAGAAAGAGAAGGTATAATGGCTACTAACAGAGGAAATAAAGATGCCATTGCAAGAGTGACAAGAGCAGAGGAGTGAAGAAATGAAAGTCCAGGAAGAGAACAAATATTGATGGCAAAGGATAGCACAGTTTTTCGCCTCAATTACATTGTCAATGATCTATTGCATTTGAAACATTTTACAATTTGATAAACTTGCACTTACCTCTGTGATACTCTGGATTCACATTTTCATATATTGGAAACAAGGGATTTTCTTGTTCACTGCGAAGTTTTCTGGCTCTTAATACATCTTTTACACATTGATGGAGATATACATATTGACACTGCAAAAGAATTTTTTTTAAGTCACTGGGAAATTTTGTAATTTAATTTTCTGTATTGTGAGAAATCATTACAGGCTAACTCCCTCACAAAAAATCAAGGGTGTTGTTAAAAATGAAAATATACTTCTAGAATTAATCTCCTTTTCACACTATTAATACAATAAACTTTTGTGATCACTTGTTTTTAGAAATGCTACCAGTAAAACATAAACCAACATAATATGTTCTGACGGATCACGCCACAAGTGAAAGCTTTATCAACTCCAAGGCATAATTTGATGTGACGCTGTGTTGGATAGTTACTACTTCTGAATGCTTTGGTATAAGGTCTGTGTAAAAGAATTAGTATGTACAGGGAAGCACATAGAAGAGACGAACAGTTTCCTGATTTTTTGCTCTGAAAGGAAATATTTTCCACAGAATTTTATCACAATATATGAATATTTTATAGCACTTTGGTGAACCCAAATTTTCTGGCAAAAAGCAATATTTATTTGAATCCAATCTATGTTATAAGATTGCTTCTGACTACCTGGCAAATGACAGACTGTCTTTTCTGAAGAGTGCCTTTCCTAGAAGGGAGCTAAGATGACATTCACAATCAAAGTAGGGAGGGTCAGCATGTTATTGACTATTTATCGAACGACCTTGATAGAATAGATTGTTAATTTTTTTTTGCTACTCTTTATGGTTTACAACATGAGTCATTATCGTTTTTTTTTTAGTCTAGCATGGAACCCCAAAATTAGGCTGAGCACCTTTATATATCAAGGTGTACCTTTTTAATATTACTTTCTCTCAAAGACATAATTTCTCCAATAAGCATATATATTTTCTCCCTGCACATCTTCTATTTGATTTTCACACGAGTTATTGCTCTGTGTGTTTTTCTCAGTGCTCTGGCTCTGGGAAAGTGAGGATAAAAGCACACACAGCACATATGGCTGCTGTATCTGTGAAGAAATCCTGCACCCCACCCATCCACCCATTTGGTAGAAAGTTGGCCAAGGCATGGAGACTTCCTTTGGCAGAGACTGTTTGGGACTGAAAGGGTGGACAGCATCTCTGCCCATGTTACAGCTGCTGTGCTGAGCCTACTGCCTTTTGAGCTGACGGACAGTTTTCTGCTACTCCCCTTTATGTCTCCAGCTGCAGTCTCTTGTCTTAAACAGCTTCCAGCCAAATCTGAAGCAGGGGGAGCATTTTGTTGCTGCTGTTTTACTGTGACTGCATAATGTCGAGCAGGACGGTGCTGGGACCTTTGGCTGGAGCATGTCACTGCAAACAGTCCTGTCTGCTGGCCTGTGCTCCCCAGTGCAGGGATTTGGCTTCCATCGCATCAACAGATGGGGAGCTAGCTTTTATGTCAACCCCCAGACAGATTGTGGAAGCCAAGACAAGAACAGTAACACCAGGAACTAGGGTCCTCACACACATCAAATGGAGTTTGTGGAGCCGACCTTTTCTTCCCCCTCTCCCCATCTCCTCTACTTTTTTTTTAAAAGATGTGTAAGAATTACTTCATAATTCACGGTTCATTGAAAACTTTGAATCATCATAAAACTCCAGGATAAATCGACTTCATTTTCTTGCAGGAGGATGAGAGATTATATTGCTTGGGCTCCAAGCTACCTTGATGAAAGACAGTCCCAAACCAGAAACCATATACAGATGTGTCCTGGGTTGAGAGACACAGGACTAACTTTTCTTCTAATGCTGGGGAAAATTGCACTTTTAGAAGACTCTAGTGTCTGCATTTGTGAAAGTATTTACTTTATAGCCAGCCAGGCTCTGTGGGATTCAAGGTTAGTGTTTTTGAGCCTTGCCAGGTGCAGGGACAAGGAGGAGCAAGGCCTGGGCATTTGACCCAAGCTGGCCAACAGGATTATTTCATACCATGAACGTCACATTCAATATAGATTAGAAAAGTTTGCTGCGTAGCTCTCTCTCTCTCCCTTGATGGCAGTGGTCCAGACAACTCCTTGCCCCGGTGCTGGGGCCCTGAGCCCTTCCCTTCCTCCTGAAGCCATTGCGCTCGCAGTGTCCGACATTTGCTGTCCACTGCTGGGAGTGCACAGCTTCCTACTGATAGAATTGGCTGAGTATAACTCTTGTATATCTTATATCAGTATCGGGATTAATACTGGTTCTTTAGTATTATTGTTAGTTATTTAGTCTTAGTCTATTAAATCTATTTATATTTCAACCCTTGTGTTTCTTTGTGTTCCCCGATTCCCCTTTCCGGGTGGGAAGGGGTCATCAGGTGATAGAATAATTGTCTAAATGACAATAGATTGTTATGGGTTTTCTCAAACCATAACAAGATGCAACTGACAGTTCAGATTAATAAGACTTGCTGAGAACACGGCAGCTCAGTGGCTGTGCACTGACACAGCTACATGGTAAGTCTACAAGCCTGTCACAGCTCAAGTGGGGTGAGTACGTGTGAGCTGCAAAAGCTTTCTGTCAATCTGTCTCTGGGACTCTGCTTGTGAACTCTTCCAGTGGCAGGACTGGTTACAAGAGGGATCTGGGTAAGCCTGGAGCCACTGCTGGTTTGGGACAGAAGTGCATGTATTGCTGGCAGTGGCATAGTGGGGTGCTTCTCACTATTGATGTAGATATTTTGCTTGGGTCCTTTTGACTTAGATGTCATGTCAAGCTCAGGCCAAAGTTCGGCTTTGTAACACATAATTTTAGTTGTCCATAAGCCTGGTGTCAAATTTAGATTATTGAGGTAGTTGGTTCCAATTAGGGAAAAAGAACCACCCTCCTGAAAGCCTGTCTGCCTTTGCTGACTACAGCTGATGGGAATGTAGAAGGTGAGATGGATCTGTCTCCCCTCCAACAGGACGTCTTCTGTGATTAAGAGAGTTCCAGGAAATCTCTCTTTTGCATTCCCAGTTAAGCCCATGTGTGACTTTTACATCTATCAGGAAGCTCAGTCACTGATATTTTAATTTCCAAATTGCAACAAAGAGCACCATTAGTATCAAGCTACAGGCAGACCCATAAAACCTGTCCTCTGTTAACAGTTTGCAGGGGAAATGTGAAGACTGCCTCCACAACTCACCTTTATTAAATCAGCTCCTAAGTGTTTAGCTGCTATTAGTGTAAAGTGATTTTCTTGCAGTTTTAAAAGCACAGAAAGAAATCCCAAACACGTACGTTTTCTGCACTTTAAGAATAAATGTACTTGCTTCTGGATAGTATGTTAGGAGAATGCTGATCAACTTTCCAATACCATTAATGAAAATGGACAGAGCAGCTCAATAAAAAATGAACTGCAAAGCCACAAGGTCACAGTGCCTAGAGTTTTAAAATTATATACATCTAATTTTTTCTGCCCTTCATTCCTTTTCTCTATTATGTCAGCCTATCTGTCTGGTTTAGGCTTGTCTTCCAAGATCATCCCGAAGGACCTATCTCTGCTCAAAGCTCCCTTACAGGACACTTCATTATCACAGCAACGTGCTTGTTAAGTGTCTGCTGCATAACACTGCTGGGGTGTTCGTGGGCCAGTGCCAAAAGGAGAAATCTATAGGAAGCATAGCTACCACTTGTTATGGTTTGGACCTGCTGTATGAGAGGCAATGGAAACAATGCTGAACTAGAAATTCTCACAGAGCTAATATATATCTAACCTGTATTTCACAGCGGAGTAGCTGTGAAGTGCTTTAAGAGCCTTTAAGATGAGAGACTAATTAATTTATACTGCAGCTGGTGTTGCTGTATTGTAGGCTGTCCAAAACTTACCTCTGTCTGAACCATGTGAACCCGGTGAAGCCTTAGATCATGCACTGCTGCATAAATGTCGACGGTGTCCTTTGAATCCAGCTGCTGCAGAATTCGATCCAGTGCAATGAATGTGCCAGTCCTGCCAACACCAGCACTGGGAAAAAAAAAAAACCACACCCGAAAGATTTAAAAGGAGATAGATCAAAGCATTCACTTTCTTCATGTGATACTTTTGTAAAGATCAGATCTCAAGGGTGAGAAGCTCTTTGTTTAAATGGTATCGCTGGGACTTCAAACACTTTATAGTGGAATTTGTTTAGAAAGGAGGAAAGGATAGTGATGGTAGAGGTATCTCTGCTACTGCCCATACTGCTTTCTGCTTTGGATTAACTCAGGCATTGAGATACTCTGAGAGACTGCACCTCACTGTAACTTCTAAACCTCTTCTCTCCAGGGCTGAACTAGTAGGCTTGATTTGAGAAGATTGGTTGACTTGTGCCTTGTGAAAGGGCAGGGTAAAGCAAAGTATCCCAGAGCCCCCAGCAGCTGAAATGCTGGGAGGTGGGGTTTGGAGACAGGAGGCTGGGAAGCGGAAAGTTGACCTGCCAGTGATACAGTAGACATCTAACATGTTGCAGCACATGATGTACAGGCAGACACAGGTGGGGTCATGTAAGATATATGTCTCAGCCCATATAAAGGGTTGAGGGCTCAGATACTACATTCAGGTTGTACCAGTGAGCACATGGCTTTATCAGAAGATATGCACAGCACCACGCTGCACTGTCTCTCTCAGTCTGTAACCCTACGGCCTGCTGCAGCTGGCCAGTGGATCACAGATTAGGCAGTCCAGTTTCGCTTTTTTACATGTGTTAAGGGCAGATCGTGGAGCAGAGGAAAAAAACTGCAGCCTTATGGCTGCCAGAGATGGCACAACAGCAGAAGAGCATGAGAAAGTAAGCAAAGGGAGTTTCAGTCAGAACAGGGGGAAAGATGGCTCTGCCAGCTAGTCTCAACTTCCATATGTAGTCAGATTCACCCCTGGGTGAACACCCTTTGCTGATTCAGATGTTGGGCTGCAACAGCAGCACACAGGCAATTTAAGAATGCAAAAGCATGTGAACAGTGGCAGCTGCTGACACCTTTAGTGCTGCCCAGTGGTCCAACAGACACACAGTGGTTCCCTGAGAATCATTTTCGGGGCATCTCCAGGGTGAGGTTGTGAGTAGGTGCACGTGCATTGGGAATGCTGCTCTGATGTATACTGAGACTTAAGCCCATCTGCTATCCCTCGGGTTCTGTGGCTGCCCATGGCCTAACAGGGATGAATATTTGGGATCTTCCCAAGGGT
This sequence comes from Limosa lapponica baueri, assembly GCA_002844005.1. Taxonomy (NCBI): domain Eukaryota; kingdom Metazoa; phylum Chordata; class Aves; order Charadriiformes; family Scolopacidae; genus Limosa; species Limosa lapponica. The sequence goes on along the minus strand of KZ505669.1, from coordinate 1,526,004 downwards.
ACACACAAAGGCTCTGTGCCACTGACCTTTTGGTGCTGCACATACCTGCAGTGCACGATAGCTGGTCCTGTGTCTGGGGTCCTGTTGATATAATCCCTTACAGTTCTGACAAACTGGATCAGGGACTGGGTGGTCTCTGGCACACCATGATCTGGCCAGACAGTGTAGTGGAAGTGACGAATGAGCCTTGTTGAATCAAGCTGCTCTTCCTGTCAGGATACAAAAGGGTGGGTCATCAGAACAGATGAGAGAGGAGGGGATACACACAGCATGCACCTTCAGAGTAAATGCTACAGCTGCCACCAGAGATGAGCTGGGCATGATGCAACTGTGCTACAGCAGAGCAATCCTTCCTAATTTAGCCCTGTCATTGTTTTTAAGCCAATTTATTAAAGAAATATGACACTGTTTTAAAGCCAATTAATCAAAGAAATAAAAAAAAAAAAAAGATGAATAAAAACATACACTGCAGATTTTAAACTCTCGTATTGTCCATTCTGGGAGCACTGATTCAGACAGCATCTCAACGATCAGGTCTCCATAGTACAAGGAATCCTGGTCATGAGGCCAGTAGTGATCACACTTCACCTGCAGGGACACAGAAAAAGACAGATTTAGTGTCAGTAACAGCTGTAAACATCCATCCAGCATGGGCAGAAGCAGACTTCAGACCTCCTGCACCTGAGGATGAAGGAAGATCGACAGCAGCTGAATTCAGGGAGAGATGCCACCTCATGCTGTGTCAGCTCAAAAAACAGGGCCTGGGATGGGAACGGGCTAGGATGGGGCCGGGAAGTGGACGTTCTCATCATAGATGTTTGTGATGGGGGGAATGGGAAGCACCTCACTGATGCCCTCTTCTGGATGCCACAACATACTCTGCGCCAACTCTTCTCAGAGCTCTGCTTGGATGACAGCTAGGCCTACAGTGCCCACTTCCCCACCTCTTGCTGAGACATGACAGTGGGTCCCACTCAGAGCCAGTGTGCAGGAGGAGACAAGTGGCTGCCTGTCCTGCATCCGCTTCCACAGTCTCCTCAAGAAAAAATAGTAAACTGAAAGGAAATATCCTGATATGTGCCACTAGATGATCGCTAATTCCTGTTGGTTTAATATTTTTACAGATCTAGTGCCTGTCTTACACAAGGTGCAGGATTTGGTCATATCTGGGGAGGTGCATTGCTGAGACAGCTAAATAACCTACCTACATTTGCACTCAGTAAGACTGTTAGGTGCATGAGTGGTCTCTTTGCTTACTACATCAGGGTTTATGCATCAGAGAGTATTCCATGTTTTTAATGATCAACGTTGGCTCTCTAGAGCTTATATTTAAAGTAGTAGTTGATTGCAGTTGATGTGATAAACAGGCATTTTTTTTGCTGGTGGTTGTCTTCTGCATACTTAAAGGGATTATATTAGTACTAGTGAGCAGAAGCACTGTTCCTAACTCTAGCCTTGATGTGCTGCATGATCTTGGGATGGTCACTGTATCCCCACTTCACAGCCTTAACCTGTATTTAGATTATACCTCCTATCTCTTGCTGTATATCTCCTTGACTGGGATTATTTGCATTAGTGTGATGCAAATAATATTCATAAACTTTTAATAGAAGTTAAAGCAGTCATTAATATATAGAATAATATAGAAGAGTCACTGCTCACCCGGCCCTTCTCAACACACTGGGTTACCATGACAATATTGTGAACATTTTGTTCCCATGCCATCTTCCAGAACTCATCTTTGGTACCAGGCAAAGGGCCCTGAGTTGCTATATATTCCCTGCGGAAATTATTGCCCTGCAAGTAAAGAGAACTCCATTAGTTTCCATAAAGGGAGAAAAAAAAGATCTTCTAGCAACTATACAAGCCATGGGGTTGCATCCAGGGCTCTGCAGCAACAATGCCCTTGCTGGGACAATAGTTTTGAGAGCTAAATTGTTGTCTTGGACCTGGAAGCAGAAAGCCGGCTTGAGCAGAGAGAAGGAAAAGACTGCAGTAGTGTATCTAAATACTGTTCCTTTTGTGGCAGTCAAAGCTTTTCTTTGTTCTATTGTGTTCAGCACAGTCTCAAGCAATTTTGGATCTACTAGGGGTTTTTGTTTTATTTACTGTTTTTAATAAATTAGCTGAGCTCTGGCTTGAAATCTGGATTGCTAAAGCCACTGCTATTATCAATCACAACTCTCTGGCAAAGGGCATTAGTGTAATCTCTGCCAGTTTCACCATCCCTGCAAAGTGGCAACACTGTCAGGACAAGCTACAGCTCCACAATGAGGATGCCACCTGCAGTGATAGCTACAGTTGTTGTGGACACTGTATAAAATCAGTGACCTTTAAAAATGTGTCCTTGGACAATTAGACGTGCTATCTTACATAAATATAGCAATTCAAGAAAGTGTCCTTAAGTGCTGGCTAAATCACTCACAGTTAACTTAATGGCAGCCAGACACAGCCTTTCAGCACACCCACAAAATGAGTTCTCAGACTTTTAGCTCAAGTGAATAAATGAAGGGGGAGGGGAGCCTTAAGCACCCAACTTTATATTCAGTTTTAGATGAAGGACAAATTACCACTGGAGGGAGGACTGTAAAATACCATCCTTGAGTCACTTACTGGTATGTAGCTTGCATTAATGTAGTCTGAGCAAGGGTCATCGTCCACATTGGAAAGCTTCACTCTCGATGTATCATCTAGGAAGAAATTGATTAGAAGAGGCTTATGGCTGGGTCTTAATTTTCAACCCCTCTCCCATTTACAGAAATGCATTTGTGAAAGGACTGGCAGCCTTATTACACGGATTTTATATGGAGGGTTAATTTAGAGGAATAACTGTTTGTATTTGTACTGCCTCTTTCATCCTTGAGTGCTGTGGAGCGTTCCAAAGACTAGGAGATGGATGGATGGATGGATGGAAGGATGGATGAGAAGGAAGGAGTGAATATCCAAGAATTCCTCTGCTGAGTTGCATAGGATTTGTTATGGCAACAGAAGAGCCACAAAAGCATCCTCCTTTGACCCTGACAGCAGTGTGCTGTACTGGAGAGCAGTGCCCAGTGCTGCCATTAAAAGAGTGGTAGTGCTTCAGCTAACATGTGCGAGCAGGCAAGCCCTCTTCCCTGGGACCAGTGGCATCTCCAGTACTACAGAGCGGTACAGAGTGCCTAAGCCACCAGGTGACTGATCTGTGAGATAATGCCGTGTTGGATCTCAGTCAGGCCTTGTTTCTTGTACATCGTGGACATGGTCCCCAGCTCGGCACGGCAGGCACAACACAGGAGATGCTGTGAGGCTGTGCTCCAAGCGCATACCACATCCAGCAGCAGGGTGGCATGTGGAGCAGCAAGTCAGGTGGTGTTCCTCCTCGATGCACAGCATGAGTTACCTCCAAAACTGGCAGAGAGGAGATTAAAGGGGGAAACTCTCAACGACAGGTCTTGCCTCAGGAGAAGAGGGCTAACCTCACACGTGTGTCTTACCATGCAGAACCACACTAGCGCTAGATCGTGTAGTGGGTTTGCTGTGTCCTCTGAAGACATAAGATCTGGCAAGGTTGTCAAAAAGCACTGAATGGATGACATCCTATATGTAAACAACCCTACTGTTATTTCTACTACCCTTGTTATCAGCAGTGACTGAATGCCCGGAATAGCTGGAGCTTTTTCTCTCCAGACTGAATGCTAGTCATTACATCTCTAGAGTGAAATGAAATTACTGGTCTGTGTGAAACCATTCAGGGCCATACATCATCTGCCTCCAAGCACCAGAACCTGAGCTGGCAGAGGTATTTCATCTCTGACAGGAAGGAGGGAAGGGATTGGCTGCACTCTCTTTTCCACTAGGCTTGCTGAAAAAAGTGAAAAATAGCTGTTATGATGTAACATTACACAACCAAATCTAAAACTCACAGGGCAATATATTATTGTATCGATTCTTCCCTCTGTTCTCTGGCAGAAGTGCTATGTCACACGTCTGGTTTCGACCCACATCTTTTAAGTCCTGCAAAAAAAAGTAGGAATAAAATGTGAGGTGAAAATAATTAAAGGACGTGACAACACAGAGGACTGCAGTGCTTATCAGCTCTCAAAGGCCATGAACAGAGAATGGGTGTTTTTTAACAAGAACAAAGTGAATTTAAATAGCTAATCATTATGGTTCAAAGCAAGCACATGGCTGGCAGGTGCTTCAGCCAGACAGGTATCAGGCAGAGGCTGCCAACGAGAAGATGCTATGCCAGATGAAGAGCTGCTTTCTACATTAGGACAAGTGGAGTTCAGGCGAGACTCTCAAACTCGTCTGGATTTGTCTGGATTTGATAAGACAAACAGATCCAGGCCTTTTTAACGCATTAACCCATCGATTCAGCCAGCCCACCCCTTCATAAAGCAGGTCCTTTGCCTGGATGAGGATCCTACCTCATACTCCTTGGACAGGAGGTAGTTGGAGTCTGCTTGAAGTTTGGTGAAGTGTGCTTCAAAATGACTGACTTTGATCGGACTAAAATAATCAACAGGAGGAAGAAAATCACAGGATGAATCACAGTCACAATTTATCCAGTTGGTTATCAAGAAGCTTTTTTAGGTACTGATTTTTTCTTTTTACCTGGAACTTTTCCGGTTCCTAGAAATGATTTCAAAAAGAAGAAGAAACACTTCATCAGTGAGTGACTAGATGTGACTGTTTATCCATGATGCCATGTTAAAACAGTGCTTTTAGAAAAAAAACTTTTGATTTTACCCTTTTTGCCCCAAGTTCAGATGGACTGCGAGTGGCCTGTCCCTGCGAATGCTCAGCCTTGCTGTAGATCTTTCATGGCCGTTGCTGGAATAAAAAGGAAGGTATTCTGTTTTACCGTTATGTTCTCATACTGGTAAGACCTACCAGTAACATAACTTACATTATTAAGTTGGAAAAAGGAATTTAAGAAAGTCTGTTTTGATTTGTGGCTCTGATCATGTGACGTTGCTCTCAGCCGTGGCAGAGTTTTCTTGTATTTTAGTTTGGTAACAGCGATGTGGAGTGTATGCCTGTGCACAGGCAGTAAGACTTTTTCCTTGCTCTGAAACACTCACAACCCAGCCTATCATTAAGGAAGGTGTCCTGTGTTAAATCGGCTGATTCTCCATATGCAGAGAGGAACATGGAGATAGATTTCCAGAGTCTGCAGACCAGGCTTCTATGACATGCCCAGGTTCACAGCAGGAGTAAGTGGCAGCACCACAGTGGGCTTTGGGAAAGCCACAGACGTGGTACTGACTCCATACAGTTAGTGCTGCATTTCATCTTTTCACTGCCATCTCCTCCTTCAATACACCTCCCTTAGAGAACGCTTTCTCTTTACGCATGATAAGGGAAAACCATACCAGTACTGGCAGTCCTGCTGGCTATATAACTCACACCAAGAAATCACACTCTCTCTGAAGTTTATCTACACCAAAAAACTGCAGTGAGATGTGCAAGGTGGAAAATACATCAATCTGCACTCCATTCATGCTCTATATGTCACTATGTACTGAGACGGTTAGGAGTGCACAAGCCTATATGTGCAAAAGCAGACTTTATTTACTATTGCAAAATGCTTTAAATGGATAAAGCTTTTTTCAAAGTTGAGCAAATTATTTCACCATTTAAGATTCATCTATAATGCGAAAATATACAACTATAATTGAAAAAAACAAAGAGAAGTAAGATTTGAACTAATCTTTTGGACACTGAGGTAACATCACACCTTAAGATTTTTGAACTGAAATGATAAAGTCTAAATGAACAATTCCAAGAGCTTCCCATCTACAGTAAAGATTAATTTAATTTGAAACATTTCATTTTTGACCAAAGACATTCAGTTTGAATGACAAACCAATTTTTCAGAAATACTCAGACTCCTGCTGAAAACTAAAAGTTACAAGAATCTTCTATGATATAATTCTGACTAACATCAGCAGGTATTTGAATCAAGAATATAGAGATCTCTTAACATGTAAGTCATTAGTTCTATACTTAGTGTGTACAGATGTTGGGGGACGTACATTTTATCTGTTGAATAGTTCAGTACATTCCTCCAATTTTTCAGTTACGCTTTAAATATTTTATTACTTAAATGAATATAATTTGACCTGGCCAGTACCAGAAACTCATAAAGGGAATCAACTTACCTAACTTTTTGTCTGCAGACAAATAAAGCAGTAACAGCAACTAACATCACAATCAGAAACAAGCCAGCACTCACACCTTCAATAACTCCAAACAGAGGCTCTAGAAACAAAACAGTGTATTTATACATCTTGAGGAAAAGATATGAAGAATCAAAGAATCAACAATGTTCAGGGGATATGTTATTATCAGCTAAAGAAAATAGTTAAATACGAGGAAATGTAAGGCATTTAAACACTTAGCTAAAACCTGGCCTTGATTTTCTGTCTTTACTTTTTCCAAACATTACGCAAAATCTTTCACTCCCAACCACAGCAAAAGAAAGCACAGTCCCACTATATGGGAGTTTGGTTCTCTTGCACTTTGAACTTTCTCGGTGATAGCTTCACTGAGCTTTCACTGTTTCCTCTACTGTCAGCAAGCTCTGTCAAGAAGTCCTCTGAATTTTCAAACCAAGCCACAGCTCCAGCCTCATTTCAGAGCAGCCTTCAGGACATACACAACAATCTGGTTTTGTCCCACTCCTTGCAAATAGTTCTAAATACAGGAGTGTTCTGAAGCACAATATATAATCATGTGCTACAGTCATTGAAAAACAAGCCTGAAACTAACCTGCCTCTGTAGTGATTGGTAAAGAGAAGAAGGTGTCTGCAAAGAGCGGTTTAGGGAGTTCTTTCGGGTCTTCGCTGAAGAGCTGGGTAAAAGCCCGTATGCTGATCCTAAAAAAAAAGTACTGTTATAGTTAGAGCTCATCAGACATTCAGAATCAACAGCAGAAAAGTAAGAACTCATTTGCCCGTTAGAGATAACTAAAACCTTTCCACTGATCACAGACAGATCTTAATGCAGGCGCCCGAGTTAAATACTACAGTGGGGAGAGACCCCAGCGAGTACAGATAGGGGCTCTGGGGTACCCTGGCAGACGTAACAGATGGGGCTTTGGCTGCTGGCCTGGAGATGGTGCCACAGGTTAGAATAACCTCCAGGTATTTCTAGCATGTTCCAAAGAACTGGTGTGGGGTAGTGGTGCCAAAGAGACTGAGTGAAGCGTGCGTGCCTTCTCCTGTTAAGTACTCTGCTGACTAAACTGGTGATCTTCAGCCTTTCCAAAGACAGATTCAGCAGCCATATGAGAGGTGCCTATCAAGTTGAGGGAAATAAATAAGCCGATTCACTGCACTGAGTTTTGTGCATAATTAATTGTATCATTCCCATGCTAGTGAAGGACTGGTTCATACCTATGGAATGTGGGCACAGATAAAGCTTTTATAAATTCACAGTGAAACAAAAGGACGTCGTACAACCCAGTTATTAATCTACAGAAGCTCAAGTGTATCAGGCATCCAAACTGCACCATGCTTAATAATATGACAGAGCACAACTACCAACATAAATCTAACCTATAAGCAGTCCGAGGCTTTAGAGGTCCATCACAGAATTTTTGCTGATCTGGATCACACCTTCCTCCCAAATTTTCCATTTCTCCTCCAAGCTTGATGTCAAAGCTTTTATAGTCGCTGTCAGGGTTTTCAGCACATCTACTGGCAAAATAATTTGTCTGGTAGATGCGTATGGAGTCATTGTGTTTGTACTCCAGGTAGGAAGGTAATGGATGCTGCTCATCAGGCTTTGGTCCTTCACTACCTACATCATGTGCAGAGAAAGAGAGAAGGTTCACATATCACAGCCATTAATGCGATGCAATTTATAAGCTCAAGCTGTTGACAGACATATTCTTATCCAACTTTCTAGCATTCCTCTGAGGCTGCACAGGCTACCTTGTGAATACAAAACTAAAGGGGTTAGGGTGCCTTGTTTCTAGTACCAATCTCGGTATTATTTTACTGAGGAACATCAGACAGATATCCTCACAAGAACTTAGTGTAACTTTTCCAGACACAATGCTGCAATAGGCACGCATGTGTTGAATTCAGTGCCATGACAGTTTTTCCTGTGCTGTCGGTGGGAATCTCTGTGATCCAGAATCCTGGATCCTATCACCAGCTATTTCAAGAAGCAAGTGAAAAAAAAAATCCACATACTGACAAGTCTTTTGCATAGAGAGAAAAGCTGCAATAAGAAATGACAGAAGGCCCCTGAACGGAAACTCACGATAATGTGTAAAAGACTGAGATAGGCAAGACCATGACAATGAGTAGTCCCTTTCTCAAGGAGCTTTATAATGTGCATAAACAGAGTAGACAGTGGAAATATTATCTGTGCTTTTTTCCCCCCTAAGGGCTGATGGACAGAGAGATTAAGAAACTTTCTCAGGGGTCACAAAATATGTCTTGGCATGCCAGTAAATGAAACCACTTCTAAAAACAAAGTATTAATTGTTGAGACATCCATCTGTTTTGTCACATATAGGTCAACTGCAGAAAGGGAAGTCTACATGCATGCTACAAGGGCAATTTCTGTTCCATTTCACCATATTGCAAGCAAAATTGTTTTCTTCAGTAAGCAAACACCACCTGGGAGATGCTACCTTTGCCTTCTCAGCATGGCTTACTGACGTTCTCCAAAAGAGTTGCCTTAGTGTTCTCACCTAACATTTAAACTACCTTTTGAGATCTGTGCACAGCAAGGCAGTTTCTTCTGTGTCCGCTGCCAGTGGCATCCAATATAAGTCTCCTACTGTGGAAATTTCCAGAACATATGTGAGGCTATTAACCTAGAGTACAGAAATTAACTACTGCTTCTGGCTCTGCAGTTGCTACTGACCCTGTGAGGAGAAGACTGAGTTCCTAAGTCCTCAGGCTAGGGAGCAGGTATAGATCCAAAACCTCTAAGAAACTCAGCCACTAGATGAGAAGCTCCTTTGCTGTGTAGTGATGGGGGTGTACCTCCCTGTGTAACGCCTGTAGGCTAAGAGAGAATGGTATTAAATCATGACACTTACCATCGGCCTCTCTCACAACCACAGTAAAGTACTTCACAGCTCCATTGGTATCACTAAACCAGCTGCAGTTAAAAGTAAAGTTGATGGAGGATTTGGTAATCAGCACCTCTTTTTTGTTCACCCGTATGTCTGGAGGTGGCTGAGGGGGACCTGAGTAATTAAAAAAAAAAAGAAAGAAAAGAAAAAAGAGAAAAGCATTATCTATGCATTTGCTGTGAGCTAGACCTAGTAAGGGAAATGCAATTCTTAATAAAGCTCAGCTGACTGGACCCAAGTCTCTGATCCTATTCTCTTTGCAATCAAGAAAGTGTCTTCACCTCCCACAGGGAAACTGCCAAAGGATGAAACAAGCCAGCAGTGAATTAACTATAATAACAGTAGCAGCTCCTCAGTAGGAATTCCTGCAGAAGCCCGCATGGAAATGCATTAAAGTCTTGCTAAATCTATGAAATCAGAAATTGTAGCTGCTAAAAATGACACAGGTTTAAGTCACGTATCTGGAGGTCACATAGCACACTCACTGCAGGAAGTTACTTATTTTAAGCACCTAAATTTCTGCTTCCTTTTCCAGAAGAACAGCCCTGAGTCAGCCAGACACAGCATTCAACTATAGAGTACCACCTTCCAGACTGACTGCAGAATTTCCATAGGAAATGTTCTTCATATGATAGAAAGCTATACCTCAAACAGGGACACAGCAGAACTAAACTGGAAAGTGAAGTACATAGGGAAAAACCTTCAGAGAACCAGTGTAGCAAAAGTGGGGATTTTAAGGATCTACACTGGTGAATCTTCTAAAAACCTGTATTACTGAAATTATATTGCATTCACCCTATTTTGGCCACCAGATTACGAGTGCCACACACTGGCAATTGTGGAGTTCAGAACTCCTTTTGCTGTCTAACCAACACAAGCCATTGCTTATCGCTGCTCACTGCCTCCCTTCCCGTCAACTCTGAATTCCACTTACGGTCAATCATTGTGATGGTGCTGTCTTCCACTACGTCACTCGTCATGTCTGCAGAATGCACCTTGATGGACACCAGGTATCGCTTGTGGGGAACGAGAGTCATGATATTAAGCAGAGATTTGTCTTTTTCTATCCTTTTAGAAAATTCCACTTCGTGGGTGTCCAGTTTTTTGCATTCAACGCTATACCCATCAAAGTCAGAATCAGGAGGAGTCCAGGAACACGCAATGGCAGTAGAGGTCTGGGGCCGACAATGAAGGCTTTGTATCTTGTCTGGTTCTAGAGGAATGTTGAGAAGTTGAAGCTCAGTGGGAAAAGGGAGAGGCATCGTATACTCTCTGTTTACCCTATGGCCCCTAGATCCTGCATCAACCATTTGATCAGAGCAGGAGGCTGGGAGACAGAATTCCCACCTCTCCTGCAAATGTGTGCTGCCTGATTATTAGGCAAGGTTGTCTAACTCATTTTAGCCATCTGAAATCAGATCTAGTGACATTAGCCTCATCAGGTTTGTGAAGCTTTGGTATTTAATTGTGAAAACAAGCAAACAAAACTACTTGTTGAAGTCTTAACAAGAACAGCAACACCAGAAAGTAACACTGGATTTCTAGAACTCTGTTACAGCTTTTTTGGAGGTTACATGTGGTCAACAGTATCAGTCAGTACTGATACTGTCATTCTGTGACTGATCTGGTTTCCCGGGTATCATGTGGTGTGTCCATATTACTAAAGCATACCGCAGAAGTATGCTTTATCCATGTAATATTGGAGCACCATTTGTAACATGTGGCATGTAACAAGGATGGGATTTCACTTTCAGATGGCAGACATCTACAATTAAGTGAGTAAATACAGGTGACAGAGGTAGCTGTGCTCTCATTATAATTAATATGCTGAATGAAGTCTAAAGAGCTATTCAGCTTACCAAACATAGATGTCAAGTTGGAGCTGAATCCCACCTCAAGTGACATGAGGGTTTGCCAAGGCTCAGCTGTTTTTACAATTCCAGGTCACTTTTTCAAATCAGCCTGCTACTGAGGCTGCCAGAGACATCTACAGATGATATGGATCCACAGACACAGACAGAAACCCAGAGCAGTGAAACACACTGATTCCAGTTTCAAATCTAGTACAGCAGGGTTTCATTCATCCTTCCTGCCTGATTGTTCAGAAACATTTCGATTACTTCAATATCCTACTGTCAGAGAAGTATGGATATTCAGCCTTATTTTACCCCCAAAACTGATTGATTCGGGCTCTGCAACTAAACAGCCCCATTCTGCATGTGAAGATTGCAAACGTATGTCCATTTTCAATCTTTAAACAGTTGACCTTCCACACAGCAATGGCTTAGAGTCTAGAGGAATTCATCACCCATCATTCATGAATTTATTAATGGAAATTACTGACTGCGACAGGAATTGGTAAGCTTTAACAGTTTTGCATCTTCTCCAGCTGAGTGCTAGGGTGCAATGGAAATTGTTACTTACTTGTTCTCACGCTTGCAGCCTGTGACTGACTGTATGTCTTCCAGCTGTCGCCACTGACTGTTCTGACACTGAACTCATAGAGTCTGCCTGGTCGCAGGCCATAGATGATGCGTACTTTTGATTTGCTGCTGCTGTAGGGATTGAATACTGTGAGGGGATCTTTTGGAAGCCACTGCAACTCAAAATCGTCATAGTCTGTCCAGTCTGGAGGACCCAGCCAAGTGATTGATAAAGAAGTATTTGCAACATCCGTAAATGACACAGTGGTAGGAGGGCTGGGTGCTACAAAAAAAGGGAAGGAAAACAAAAAAAAAAAAGAGATTCTTAACAATTTTTTACAGTGGACAAGTAAGACGAAACATGAGTTATTTTCTTCATGCATCACAAAATGGTTTATATTATCCTGTGTACACAGTCAGTTACTGCACCTGCACCAATGGTGGTGACTTTCACAGACATTACGTATTCCTGAGCCTTTGAAAGAAACACGGTGCTGAACAAAATCACACTCTATTGGTTTAATACCCCTAGGGATATCCTTTATCTTTACACCTTCAGTGACTCTTATAATAAATACTCCCTCAGAATAAGTCTGTTGCATAGTTGTAAACTAATATGAATTCTGACAGATGGGACTAAACAAAAATCCCAAAGCTTTTGTGTCTTTTACCTGTTCTTCCTTCAGCGTTTGCTGTGTTGGTCAGGTCACCACTGTGAGTCACCACAACCAGAGTGTACTTTCTGCCAGGAATGAGCCCCTGGAAATGCCACTCTTTCAGGTCTTTCCTGTGCCATGTTTCTTTCTGTGTCCCGTTTGGGTTGTAAAGACTCAGCTCATAGAAGTCAACATCTCCTGCTGCTGGACCCCAGGTGAACCACAGACTGTCTGTCATGTTTCGGTTGGATGCCTTGAGACCAACAACTGGGGCTGGTACTGAAAAAAAGAGGATGGGTATTATGTTGTATAGAAGACTGTTAGAGTTAGAAGCAACAAGGTCAAGCAGACCTTACACTTATCCCACAATGTCAGCCACGTAATAATCTAGAAAGCCATCACAGCTGGCCAAAGACCCAGAAAGCATCAGGAATTATATCTCAATAGTTTGCTTTCTTATTTCGAACTGCCACTGTCCGAAAAAGAAGCTGAAATGTTCATAATAGACAGTTTTGCAGCTTTTTCCCAGTCAGTGTCTGGAAACGTCTAATTCTGAGGCAGCTGAAGAAAGTGCACCACTGTCCAGAGGCCGTGGTAAACAGGGGTTACTCTATGGTGCCTCAAAGGATAAAGAAAGATTTCACAGAATGTCAGGGCTGCTACAGCTGCTTAGGAAACTCTGCTTCCCATGTGTGGCTGAACAAACATGGAGCTGCAGCCAGAGCTCCCCATGGGAAACAAGTTTTATTTCACTGGTAGATTGTCTACCTCATTAACCCTACTTGCTTTGCCTTTCTGTCTTTTCCACTCATAGACAAATATTGCTTTTAGGATGGGAGGCAGCTGTTTCCTTTAAGGCTTATGCAGCACACATCGGGATGTTCTTCTCCTGACCTGAGTACCTAGGAACTATTGCTTCATTTTTCCTCTTGTAACCACATCATTCAGAATCCACTTTCTTCTTTTTCTAATGCTTTTCATGTGTAAGAGCCAATTTTGATATTTCTAATAGTTGCTCTAATCTAGCATGAGCATCAGACCAGCTCATTGATGTCTCTCATTAGCACCACACTGGAGACAGATGATTTTCTTAGATGTTCTTGCCTGTTCTTCCAAAGACAGATGACTCGTTAGTGAGGTCTCCGCTGTGTGTAACAATCACCATTCGATACATCCTGCCTTGCCGCAGGTTCTGGAATGAACAGTTCTGGAGGTTCTGCTCTCCTGAAATCCTGTCATGAAGGGATTTGTCTGGGTTGTAGAGGAAGATGTCATATGAATCGAGCTCCCCTTGTGAGGTGGTCCAGCTGAAGGACAGTCGGTCAGTGGTGTTCTCTGTGACCTTCAGATTTGTGACAGCTGCTGGAACTGAAAAGAAGAATAAACACAAGAGTAAATATCAAAGTGTCTAGACACTAAGCTGAACCTTTAATAAAGTAAGAACTCATGGCTGGAATACACTTCAATTAAGCCACAAGTAGCTAAGTAATGTCAACAGCAACTTTCAGAAGCAAGGGGAAAGCGTTTATGAGGTGCCGCTGAGTCTCTCCAACACAATGTTTGTATTTCTCAGCAGGCCTGGTTCTCCAGCCTGTGCTCATACAGAACTGTCCATTAGTTTCTACACGAAGCGCTAATTGAGTCAAGACTGCAAGACTTGGCTCTAAGTTTAGCGGTGAGTATTCACATCAAATCCTGCACTAAGAGCCTTAAGACTGTGAATTAAAAACTTGATGACAATAAAGCATTCATTTAGTTCCATAACAGATAGACTGAAGGAAGCATTCATCACTTTGCTTTAATATCCTTATTATGAACCATGACCACATTATTATGCTAACAAATCTCAGATTCACATACCAAGCATGTAACAGGGAAAATGATGCATAAATATCTGGAGTCTGTCCTTATTGGAATCATTCCAGAATCAAGATACACACATGATTCATGTATTTAATGATATCTGACTGAGGGAGCTATAAATAAACCAAGATGTTCTAATTACCTGTTCGGCCAACAGTTTCTGCTCGTTTACTGAAAAGCCCACCACTGACTGTCAAAACTTGTATTTTATACTTCTTGCCGGCTAATAAATCTTCAAATTTGTGCTGTTTGGCAGTAGCTGGCTCTGATTTGTTGCTCAGGAGGATTCCTTGCTCATTCAAGAGCAGAATGTCGTATCTTTCAGCTACACCAGGAGCTTTCTGCCAGGTTACTAACAAGGAATGACTGCTGTAAGCATGATGGGCTAATAATTCCTGGACCGAGGCTGGAACTGAAAGCAACAATTAAAGGCAGGACATTACCAGGTGAAATATAGAACATTCAATACACAACTGCAAATACAGTAATTAATAGAGAGTATCTTTATACATTTGCATTTTCACTTGTGAGAAAAAGGATATCTACGAATGTGTTTGCACAAGCAAATAATTTCTAGACATAAATACAGTCAGAGTAAGTTACAGGACATCATGGACAGCTGAACTGAGCATGGAGAAGCAAGAGATATACATAAATTATCATGAAAAGAGGGAGGAGAGTGAGATGAACTGACCAAAACAGTGGAGAAAGGCACGTAAAAAAGAACTGAAAAATAACGAAGTTGGCACAAAATAGTGGCACAGAATAGAAAACATAAGCCAGCAGCTGTTGCACAAAGTCAAGGCCACATGTAGATACTAAAGAGAGAAGATGGATTAAAAACAAGGTGTTCCACTGTTTGTGTGCCCTGACATGCATAATATTGGGGCAATACATTCTCTAACAAGACTTGACCATGCGATGGGCTCTGCTAGAACATGGTATTTGACTACATGGAGCCCTGCAGATGTATGTGTTGGATGGGTACAGGCACCGGACTGGGGAGGGCAGGAATTGCATGTCCTGTAAAGGCATGCTTTGGGGTGGGACCTGAATTTCACACACATTTACCCAGGTAAAGCTACTCATGTGACAGATCTCACTGGTATTAACAGAGCCATGCCTAACTACTTGCGAGAGGACTCATGCTCTTTGACACAAAAACTTCTCATGAATCTGGGTCTTCCCATACTCAATGGTACATTCATAAACATTATTAAAAAAGGATCATAAGACATAATGCAACTTGCTCCTTGTCTCAAAAGAAACGCACTTGTTCTCCCAAAAGCTCCTAAGCTGTTGTGCAAGGTGCCACTGTTCGATTGCACCACCACCCGGTACTGCTCTCCAGCTTCCAGTTTGTGAAACACGTGCTCAGAGACATGTTTGGAGACACTCTGGGAATCAAGCTGATGGTTTTGCTGAAAGATAGTCACTGTGTAGGAATCCACATCTCCACTTCCAGGAGTCCAGCTCACTTTCAGGCTGTTTGTCAGGCCGTTAGGTGACACGTGAATGTTTCTGACCACACTTGGAACTGGAAAAAAAAAGGAACACAAAGGCACCTGCTTACAGATTTCCTGTTTGATTCAGACTTTTTAATTCCTACTTTTTTAATGGTGACAGCAAATGATTCAAAGGAGAAAGAACATTTACATGCACAAGTAATTTCACTTATGGGTAAACACAAGTAAAGCTGAAGACATTTGTGTAGGATTGTGCCATTTTAGAAAAGCAATTCTATGTGTTTACAAGAAGAAAAGTAAAGAAAATGGAAGTTAAACAGGAAAAAAAGTTTGTATGTTTTTTCATCTGGATAAGCTCCCTCTTCTCCGAATGATGCTTTAGAAACACCTCAGAAAATCAAATCTCTTTATGTACACTTACTTAGTAGACATTTTGCAGTCTTAATCTCACCCTTTCATTTCAGGCATAAAATAGCTTAAGCGATTTAGCTAAAGATACTAAGCAAACAGCTGGCATGCATAGGGGTAACAGAAACCCAAACACTGACATCTCAATACCATTTCTATGCAACAAACCGAATTATCTGCCAATAATCAAATATTGGTGCCTGTGACATTTGTTTATTTAGCACAGATCAAGTTGGCTGAAGTACTACTGTGATTTTCAATGAGATCTGTTGTCTTTGTGCCAGTGTTGTGCCAGCTCAAATAAGATTGGGTTCTCCCTTGATTTTCTGCCCCTCATTCTTTCCTCCAGAGAAGCCTCAACACATTTTTAAATAGCACATTATTTCTTACTTGTCAGGCCTTCTATGAAAGTTGCACGTTGTGCATCTCCACTGATTGTCAAGACAAGAATTTTGTATAGACGTCCTGGAGTCAGAGCTGTGAACCAATACTCCTCAATCGTGTTCCCAAGGAAAATGGGTGGGAAGATCTTCATATCATTGAAGAGGAGCTGAATCTCATATTTATCAACATCCCCCTCAGCCTTTGACCAAGTTACCTGCAGATCTTCTGTGCTCCTGTTACTAAGAGTCAGTTCCTTCACTGACTCTGGCACTGAAGAGGTAAGAAGAAAGATAGGAAACTTCTCAGTACTTATTATCAGATCACAGCAGAAAGATAACAGCTCTGAAGCCATGCTACTGAGCTAAAACTTTTCATTCAGTTCCCTAGGAAAAGCAGTAGATTGCACTTATTTCAAAGGTTGCTGTTTGTGGTCTGCACCATATCTAACACTGGAAGGTCCCATTTAAGAACAAGGAGTCTGCAGTCTATCAGCATAAGAATAATAAATAATAATGGAGCCTGCAGGGTGTTTGCACAGCCAGCAAAAATTGACTAGGGTCTGCATGTACAACAAATGTGGTGCGAAGAGGCCTGAGCTAGTGGAGACCTGAGGCGAGCTGTCTGTGTGAAGCAGCACCACGCTGCGCAGTTCCCAACTCCTGCCAGACGCAGGTCAGTTGTTTTTGCCCAGCGCTACACCTGTGTTAATAAGCTGGGTTTCTTAGCATGCCTCATTAGCTTACATGCAGTGCTAGGCGAAGACAGGCAGACTGCATCCAGATGCCTGCTGGCTCACAACTAGCCACCTTACCACTCTTGCCCCATGCTCTCCAAATCCAGTTCTTGGAGTAATTTGAGTAGAGTGAGGTCTAGCCTATCTTCTTCCTTATACATTTCCATGACCAGAAAAAAACTATGTCTTGTACCTTCTGGCCGAGCTTAAGCATAAATACTAAGCTGATCTGGAAATCCGTATGATTTCGGTTTTCAGTTTTCCACGTTTCAAGGTTTAGCTTTCCAAGTTCATACCACAGGTCTCTTCTTTTACTTTCTATATGTCAGTAACTTAAACTTTGGTCATAAACTAAATACTGCTTTCCATATTTAGAATGACACATGTTCAAAGAGTCACACTCAACATTCTACGTTAAAATCATATGAGATTTTTGAGCAAGGCAAGTAGAAAAAAATCCTGGAGCATCTCAGGATGTTTCCAGGGTCTTTACTTACTTGTTCTGCCATAGACTCTTTCACTAGTTTCATATTTCCCACTCCTTGTGCTGACCGTGACACTGTACTGCCTCCCTGGGACCAGATTAGTGAACACACATTCATTTTCATCCTTTGGGACAGTTTTTGTTTGGATGAAGTCATTGTTGTTCTTGATGGTCACTTCATAATTATCAAAATATCCAGAGGCATGTAACCAGGACACCTTCAAGTAGTCACTCCTGGCTGAATTGCTGACAGTAAGTCCCTGAACACTTGAAGGGACTGAAAGAAAAAAAAATACAATTAAAGATTCAGAAAGTAATAACTTCCTGAAGTAACAGGAGTTGCTGCAGTGGACGATACTTGTGGTAATTACTACCTTTCTGAGGAAGTTGCAAAAATCCACAATGTGGATTTAAGCAATACCCTACCCTCTAAAATAGTAACTGAAGTTTCCAGGCTGCTTTATGTCATATGACAATAGTTTGCCTTTCCAGTTTTTGGTCTTTTGGAACTTGGTCAGTTTTGCTTATAGAAGTGACTTCCATAGGTTCACACTAGTCCTGAATTTGTTTCTCCTCGTTTAAATGGCTTTCCCTTGGATTTGCATTTACATCACGAGAAGACTAAAATGGCACTAACTTTATGATACTCTCTGTCGTTTTAACACTCTTTACCATCTTCTTTTATTCTGCTAGTTTACTAAGTGCAAAGTCTCAGTCTTTTCAATCTTTGAGGAAGTTTTAAAAAGTTTTCCTTCATTATTGCCACCCTTTGAAATTTCTCTATTCCTGTTATAATCTCCTTGAACACTGCATTACCAAAACCATAGACATGGGTGTTACGTGACCAAAAAGAATAGACAAGGGTGTTATTCATTTATGTGACAGCTTACTAATATTTTAGTAGTTAACTCCTACCCCATTCTTTCAGTGTTTGAGTAAATTTTTGGGGGCATGCTCTGCAGGATATACTTGAAGACCCAAGTAGAGGGGTTAAGGGCAGGAAAATGCATTAGAGTCAAAACTGATACATGATTTCTGCTCACTCACAAGAATTGACACATGACTTTTATGCATGCTAAAGTAATTTTGTATGATGTAAAGCAGCAGTTGAGGCGTAAGAATAAGACTAAGTCTGTAAATTTTATGGTTTGACCCTCCAACCCCTACTCACACATCCCAGTTTGGTCAGATATTAATTGATCATTGCTAATGGCTATACAACTTGGTTATGGTGACTGGATTCACTAAGAGGATCTCTTTACCTGTTCGTTCCTGGCTGAAGGAATAATTTTCATACTTTCCACTCTTCGTGGTTATCATGACATTGTAAAGCGTCCCAGGAGTAAGGCTGCTGAAGGAGCATTCACTGAAGGATTTGGAAATGGTGAGAGTCTGAACAATCTTGTCATCGTGAGAGAGTGTTACCAAATAACTGTCTACATCTCCAGAAGCTGGCAGCCAAGAGACACTGAGGTAGTCACTGCGACCTGAGTTATTTACTGTTACTCCAGTCACGCTGGAAGGAACTGTGCAACAAAGAGGAAAAACCAGAAGAGCTTTAACTAGCCAATTCCTACTGTCGTGAGAATGTCTGGAACGCCACTCTGCAAAATAAGCAGTCTGGGACTCCTGAGAAGCTCTGCACTGACTCCACTCAGCAGCAGACATCCGCTTTTTGGAATACAGTGAAGGAAACTGTCTTTGGTGGCATGATCCCAGCACTTCTAAAATCGAAGAGGATGAGCTATCCTCTCAAGCTGCCATTCATCACTAGTAGCGATAACTACTGAGGCCGGTATGAAGCTGAGGCTCATAGAAGAATGTTTCATTTACAATGAGTTATCTGACGCCTAGTGGCCAAAACATGAATGCAATTTGCTTTTCAAGCCAGCAAGGTGAGCTCAAAGGCTCCACACTGCCAGAACTACCATTGCTCAGGTATACAAAATTATTAGGGTTATTACAGGGGCAGACCTTAATCATAGTTAACTGCCACATTTTTATTGGACTCTGATGCACTGAACGGACTTACATCAGTAGAAGGGCTGCCCATCAGCTGTCAGAATCAAATATATCGGAAGATTTTACAAAATGTGTCTATGTACTCTAAGCCTTTGTGTTATTCTTTGACAACTGTTTTTCTTTTTCTTTTTTTTTTTTTTTCTGAAAATAGTTGTTTTCAAGGGGAACATTGGAGCGAACTGCAGAATCCCTGTTATACAGAGTTCATTTTGCAGGCAGAGCAGTTAGCTCCCACAGTGTGCCTGAGGTCACACGCAGGAATTATATGGCCAAAACTCCTGTATTTCTGAATTCTCAGCCCAGTGGCTTATTCACAAGACCATTCTCTTTAATACATTTAGCTTTTAGGAACTGACAAAAGATGTGCTGGAGTATTTCCTTTTTACCTGTCCTCCCCTCTGCGATCATTTGCCTTGAAGATATTCCCCCACTGACAGTGGTGACCACAACTGAATAGAGTCCTCCAGGTTTCAGGGGATAGAAGTGGTATCTGTTGGTTTCACTGGGAACAGTCTCATTTTTAATGACAACATTCTCATGAATCAGTAGCACTTGGTATGAGTCTACATCTCCCAGCGCTCTTGTCCAGTTGGTGAACAAGCTGTTGCTTGATCCCTCACTTGCCACGGTCAGACCAGTCACTTGGGCTGGCACTGCAAAGAAAATTGTCATAATGTTACTGAGGAGAAATAAAACAAAACAAAACAAGATCCCCCAAATAACCCAAGTTTAGTCACACTGAGGAAGTGCATCAAAACAACATTCCAATTTGCAGCCAGACTCAACAGGACTAAAAATAACCCAACTGTGGACTGCTTCCTGTCTGGTGGGATGTGGTCTATGGGAAACTATCTAAGGCACAGAAAGGTCTTTCAGGCTTTAGCACAGCTTTTCTCAGTCAGAATAAAATGATTCAAGATCAGTGAATGGGAAGAGATGGCATTTCAGAAATACCATTAAACAAAAGCCATCAATTTAGGAAATAACTTGTTTTTTTGATGACTGTTTCAATTATAGTCTGTGTTTTCCATTCTCCCTTTTCTGTCCTATTCCCCATCTCTCATTCCTATAAATAGCAAACTAGTTTGATGAACACCTCAGGCACAATCATCTATACCCCAGAGAAATGTCAGACCCTTTAATTTTGGGGGTAACTGAGATCGATGAGTTTGGCTTTACTTTTTATGTCAGAAGATCTACACGATACTAACTTTTCTGGCATCAAAAGATGAATTAATTGCTAAACAAACAATATTTATCTAAGTATAAGCTTAAATAACTTAGCCAGATCAAAAAGGAAAAAGAAAGAACAAAAGGAATGAAGTATCTAGCACAATTTTTATCCAAAATATTTTTTTTTTAATTTGACAATATTTGGTCAAAGCAAGGGAATACAGTTGCTTCTTTCTAAGTATTTCTGCTTACATGACCAAGCACAACTGAAATCAAGAACACTCTAACCTTACGAAATGTGATTGCAAGCTTCATCTCATGTTGTGTATCAACTTTTTTGCACACATAGTACTGGATTAGCAATCATTAGCAAAAGCTAGAAAATTAGGCACATAGCTGAAAAAATGTGATGTTGATAAAAAACTTAATCAAAAATCCCACCTGTTTTATAATACTGTCATTATGTAGTAAGCTCCAACAAGACACTGTGCCACATTTCTGTGCTAAAGGCACTTTTAGTGATACCTCAGGTTCCACTAGAAGCTGACCAATCTGGGATGTATCCAAGACCTATTTCTGTCATATTTACAGCAACATTTTTGCAATCCTAGTAAGCTGTCCTACTGCAGAGAAGATTTAGAGGTTTCGGATGCTTATTAAGACCCATGTTGAAATTCAGTGATGTTTGTTACTTATCACTTTGAATGTAATGCTGGCACGCTACCCCAGCCTGATATGTTGTCAAGCATTGATTCATCCTGGTGAAGCAGGATGATGTAACCTTTATGCCTGAATAGGCGTCCTGAAGGGGCGCAAGGGAGAAGGAAGTGAAATCCCAGCTATCTAATCGCATAGCAGAGAAATGAAAGTGTAAAAGTCAAACTTTTCAGGCCTTGGAAGGAATTACAACATTTAAGTAAGGACCACTATCAAGCCATAGGCATGATTAGATTTAAACACCAGCAGCTTGTTTTTCCCCTGTGCTGTGCCAGACCAGAGCTATATTTTAAGACTTTGCTTGCACTGGAGATTGCGTAAGTCAAGCGGAGTAAAGGAACACATATGGTTTAAAACTTGCACACGTGCACAAAATTAGCACCCTGCAGGGGCTGGGAATGGGACCTTCCTTGTGTCACAGTCATCATCCTGAATAACAGATACAGATTCTGGAATCAGAAGAGCAGAGAAATTCAAAATAAATTTTCAAGGTCACATATGTTTTGTGTCTGTCAACCTTGGAATGTTCCCCCTAAAGCAACATTTTCCTGTGTGGTGGTGGTGTTTTTTGTTTCCAGATGATGAATGCTTTGAATCAAGGAAGTGACCTTCCTGAAGATACCCACTGAAAATTGTTCTTCTTATGTGGAATCTTGTGCTAATGTAGATGGATCAGATGTGACATAATATTTCAGAAAACTGTTTTGCCGGGAATTACATATTCATTTCCCCAAAACCTCAAATAAATACTGCAAGATAACTGACAGTCAGAATGGAGAGACTCAGAAACATAACTTTACTCTTGAGGAAACACAGGTAAATTCAAGACTTTTGAGATTTAGCCACTGAGTTCATTCACTTCACTACAAAGCAAAGAAAGTTGTTAATGGTTAACAGAACTAAAGATTAAAATAGTTTGGCAGGATGATACCTGTTCTTCCTTCTACTGAAGTCCAGTTGCTTAAAATCCCACTAATGGTAGTGACGGTAGCTGTATATTTTCTTCCAGGTACCAAGTCAGTGAAAGTGAATTCCTTAGCTTCTTTTGCAAGTCCTTTTTTTATGACAGTAAGATCCCTGTCTCCCAGTGAAACCACATAGCTGTCCCATTCCGCCACAGGGGTCATCCACATGACACTAAGTGAAGATTCATTAGCATGCTTCACACGGAGCTGGAGAACAGGCTCTGGAGCTGTAAAAGTACACAAATACCAAAATAAGAACAGGACCTTGTAGTGAACGCACGTGCCATATCTCAAGCTGCTGTAAGAAATCTGTTCTGTAAGGCAGAAATGTGACAGCAACAGAGAATTTGTAATCAAGAGGAGATTCTTTACCTTTCTCTAGGAAGCCAGTCTTACAAATCTAATATTTGTGCTGCTCTTCCAGTACAGGCCTGTAGCGGCAGATTTCAGCAATGCATTATGGCTGTAATGCTTAGGTTTAAAGTCATGTCAGGATTATTATTTTAGTATGAATGGAAATGCAGTGAAGTCAGTGAGCTTCCTCTTAAACTGTAGGTGCTAGACAGGGATATAAAACATTTGTACCATAAACCAGATCTACACCAATTTAGCTGTAACAAAGAAGGATGCAAATTATAGGGTCAGAGTGACATTGATTTTGCAATGGTTTATATCTCTGTCAAGTTGGGAGACACTCCAAACTTACAGTGGTACAAAAGAAAGAATTTCATCAGAGAATTTCTCTGTATGTGTTCGTGTGTGTGTGTGTGCGTGCATGCACACAGAGGGCATCTGTTACCTAACGTAGTCCCCTGATCTGATTTTGTCTGTGTTACGTTGAAATAGGATCATAGAATTGTCTAGATTGGAAGGGACCTTTCAGATCATCTAGTCCAACCATTAACCTAACACTGACCATAAAAATCACCATTAAACCATATCACTAAGCACTACGTCTACCCATCCTTTAAAAACTTTCAAGGATGGTGATTCCACCACTTCCCTGGGCAGCCCGTTCCAATGCTTGATAACCCTTTCAGTGTAAAATTTTTTCCTAATATCCAATCTAAACCTTCCCTGGTGCAACTCGAGGTCATTTCCTCTTGTTCTATCACCTGTTACTTGGGAGAAGAGACCTACCCCCACCTCGCTACTACCTCCTTTCAGGTAATTGTAGACAGCAATAAGGTCTCCCCTCAGCCTCCTTTTCTCCAGACTGAACAACCCCCA
The DNA here is from genome assembly GCA_002844005.1 of Limosa lapponica baueri. Lineage (NCBI taxonomy): Eukaryota > Metazoa > Chordata > Aves > Charadriiformes > Scolopacidae > Limosa > Limosa lapponica. The sequence goes on along the minus strand of KZ505669.1, from coordinate 1,502,395 downwards.
TTTTCCAAGATTCTGGGTTTATCTAAGGGAAAATTAAGTCAGAAGAGGGCGTAATACCTACACTTCATAACAGGTACATTATGTACCTGACTGTGGGTCAAACACACTTGTGATATACCCACTCTTGGATATTATTTACTGGACCATGTTCTAACTGCTTAGGTGCACCAATTAAAAGTAACACCATAAATTTAAATTATTTGTCATCAAAGTAAGCAAGATGAGAATGTGCCTTGCTCTGATCAAGTTGGCTAGAAGTTAGAGAAAGCTTCAGTTCATTAGCTTCTACTGGTCCTGCTGTTGCACAATATTAACAAAATGAAGCCCTCGGGGAATGACAGGTACGGGTGTAGCAGGAAAGGCATGCACGAGGAAGGATGAGGATAAAGTAGAGTGGCCCATTCTTATCTCACATTCTCCAGTGAGATAAGGCTCAGGCTTGAGCCTTGGCTCCTCCAAGTCTTCTTTTCCTCTGAATTACACTTATTTTGCATTCACAGAGCAGAACCATTAACAATTACATTGCAATTATTTTTTAAGTTTAAAGCAATCAGATATGGCTTTGACTAACATGCTGCAAAAGAATTCCACTCACGTCTTTGCAGTGTATATGGAATTCCTTTGGAAAGGCTGACTTGAACAGGCTAACCTCATTTTCTTTCTGGAGCATGGGAACAAGAACTGAGATGCTATGGAACAGCCACACTAACGTATACCTCAAGCAGCTTTGGTTAACACCGTTGATACCCTTTATACAGGCTGGGAAGGGAACCAGTTTGCCATGGAAAATACTGATGAACAATACATGAAGATCTATATTGCTCTCTTTAAGAAGTATATAGGGTGCCTACAATCAGCTATAAAATATAACAGTGAAATGTAGTGTAATGCCTCAGTCATGACAGAATGGTGAAATAATTCCCACAACTTTCACTAACAAACACGTACCACAAAAATAACCCTGAAAGTTTTCACTGCTAAAAATAATCATTCCTATTGTTTTCAAGGGAGTTCCTTTTTACTGTATTAATTTTTACTGTATTAATTACTGTATTAATAGTGAAATTAATCTGTGGATTCCCAAGCACTCCTTTCTCATTGTCCACAGAGCCCAGCTGAACATTTTGCACTTTCACGCTTCCCGGACGATCACGCTGACCTGTTCTCCCCGTGCAGCTGGTCTTGCTCTGCAAATCGCCACTCTCCACAACGACGTCCACGCCGTACTGCCTCCCCGGGATGAGGCCCACGTCCTGGACGAGGTACTCCGTGGTGTCCTTCTCCAGGGTGGCGTTGAGCAGCAGGGCCGAGCCGTTCCACAGCAGCAGGCGGTACCTCTCCCAGTCTCCCGCAGGGGGCAGCCAGGTCACTCGCAGAGACCTCAGCCAGCCACCACCACCGGCTTTCAGCTCGGAAACCTTCTGGGGAACTGAAACGCAGAGATTGAGAAGGAAACTCTGAAGTGGGATATATCTGGTAAGACCCAACTGCACACTGGCAAAACCTGTCTCGCAGCACAGCTATTGCAGAAGTACTTGGATCAGTTAGAGCAACGGGAGGCATCTTGTTATAAAGGTTGGCATTCATTTTAAGGATAATTTTTACTCTTCCCCACACAAACCACTCCCTTCTCACTGTTAGTTTCTGCCATCAGAAATGGGGAACCCTTCTTAGGGCAGGCAAAATCTTCCCTGTGCACTTCTCGGGTGCATCTTGCAGTTTTCAGTTAGCTTCAGTTAGCTTCTTCCTGGAATTAAGTTCACTTAGAAACTGTCGGCTGGTTTCTCAAAGCTAAGGCCAATACTTCAGCTGCTATGGGCCAAATTCTGGTCTCAGCAGCAGAAATGCAAAATCTGATGGCTTCTTGCACAAAGGCCTTGTATGTCCTAGTCCCTCCCAGCTGTAGGGCACCAAGACTCAAACTGAGGTTCATTAAAGCATCTACTCAGTCCTGTCCTTCACTTCAAGGGTCCTGAATTTACATGCTCAACCTTCCTGCCCTACTGCTTGTAGGTCACACTGGACCACTGAAGCTTTCTGATTTTCATAGAATAATTAAATATCAACCACACCAAGCAGCGATTGGAAGACAGATGCAGACCCTTAGGTTAGGACACCTGTAGCTCAGTGTTAAGATACTCTACATGAGATCAGCGTTGGAGCCCTGAGACCATCAGCAAGTATTAACCGTAAACTGCAAGGCTAGAATCATGCTCTCATGTTTTCTCTGGCTCAGTTAACATTTAATTGGTCAGCAACTAGTAAAGGATTGAGAGATACCAGTTTCACTTCCCACAGGCATAGCTGGGTATCAAACTTAGATCTCCCACATACCAGTGAATATCAGAGATGTGTTTCAACTGCTCAGTGGATAAAAGCACACAGTGTTTTTTTAGGAAGCTTGGATGTAGTTATATCATAACAGATAAAATTAGACTGGCTGGACATCATTACACCCTTATGGTGCAAAGTTTCACCATATTTGAGATGTCCATATTCCCTGACACAACACTCCTACGTAGGTTCTGCTGCCGTAGGTACCCTCTCAATACACAGTAAGGTAGATAATGTTCTCGGGCACCTGGCTTGCTTTGTGAGTTACAGAGGGATGCTAGGAGTCTAACCCCTTCAGCATCTGTAGACCTGACAGCCTGGGTTTAGAAATTTATCTTTAGGCCACACAGCTTCTGCTGAAGTGACTCTGATACCAAGAGCTTTGAAAACAGAGTCAAGGGAAGGAATTGCACATGATCCTTGGAAATGGGACCTCTAAATCTCCAACTTTGAAAGTAATGGGTCTAGGTCACAAATTTGGGGATCAGTGGTTTGAGTGAAGGCCCGAAGCTCTCCCTTCAGACGGAAATGGTCTTTAATGGCAGGCTAGACAAACAAAAAAGACGTGTATGTAACCAGTCCAGCTTTGTACTTACTGGACATGAAAGGCTTTTCAGGTGTCTTCCAGCTTGCATGGAGAATGGGGTGGCAGCTAGATATGTCAAGGATGTGCCTTTCACTTGAGATGTTCAGTTGCAGATGATGAATATTCTCTAAAATAAATACTCTGCTCTCTCTCACACACACACATTTTATAATTTTTGGCTCTGAGTCTACCAACAATTAATGTATATATTCTTCACCCACTTATATATTTTTTCCCATCTAAATTTAGCTTGGGCTAGGCTGGTGTGGAGAAGATGATGTGCCTTTGTGGCCAATAATGCTGTAGGAGAATTACGTCAGGAATTTCAGGTTCAGAGCTCCTACAAGAGATACCTGGAAGAAAATTCTACTCCTGAAAGAAGATAAACAAAACATAACCCAGCTCTACGCAGGCTGCCACATGCCTTCTTTAATCCATGCTGTTGGTAGCAAAGACATCTGAGACCTAATCTTTTCCTATTTGTAGATTTGTGTCTGGAGCAAAGGGTGATATTAGATCTTGCAAAATTACTTAAAAATCCATTAACAATTTGGCTACATGCAGACTTCCACATAATGTAACTAATTTTATATACTATGCTGAGTTGAATTCAAGATAATGATGTTGGTCAGAAGTGGAGTAGTGTGGAACATTTTTGTAACAGACTCACCCAACTATAAGGTCCAAAATACATTATTGTTTCCTGCTCCCAAGCTATGCTGGAGCTGCTTTTGGCTGCCAGATTAACTGTTGCCAGAGAGTCAGGAAGGGGTACTCCCGGAACAATATTGTGCTCTTTATCTTATTTTGCCTGGAACCCAAATCATTTTGTCTGCTACAATGATTTTCTACAAGGCCAGCATAGGCAAAAATAGCATTGGTTACAGTGTTCTTACTGAAGCAGAAGACTTACACGTCCTGCCAGTTGCCATCCGATCGGTAAACAGTTCACCACTGACTGTGCGGGCAGTAACCTGATAAAGACGTCCTGGAGTTAGCTTGTCAAAGTGAGTCTCTGTGACCGGTGGCTGTAGAGTTTTGACTTCTTTAACTGATCCAAGATGAGACAGAGTGATATTATAGAAATTGAGGTTTCCCGAAGGTCTTCGCCACTTAACTTTTAAAGTATCTAAGCTGTCATCGTTAGTCACCGTCAAATCTAAAACTTCAGCTGGGGCTAAAAGAAGAAAGTAAGAAAGAGAATATTTGCACCACAGAGCGTGTAAGACCTGCTGCCTCCAAACTGCAATCGTTAAGTTTTGCTTTTAAATGGTTATATGAGATGGAGTATGAACGATTGTGCCTGAACAGTGAGAGGGCAAAGCCTGAGCACACTGAAACTGAACCCAGACCTGTTTAAGATATTCTGCTGCTGAGTGACACCTCTTGCGATGACCACTCTCATTAAGGAGAGTAGAAAATCTGTTACCCATGTCTGCACTCACCCTAGTCATTTCGGCCATATAACAGTCCAGGCACATGCTCCTAAGAACAGAGATGCCTCCATACATTTTGGTACAATAAACATTACAGCATCATTGGAGCTATGCCTGATTTACACTAGTGTAGATGGGATTGGAATCAAACTCCTTTATTCAAATGCTTCACCAGAAGAAAAGCATAGCCACCTCCAATATCTTCAAATTTCAGGCCTGGGACACAGTAGGTTCTGAAATGGAGGGCCATGCTGCAAGCAAGATAGAGTGCTTTTGTGTTCTGAGAAAACCTGTGAGGTTTAAAATTTGTACCCCACAACAGGCAGAAATAAAAAAACCTGAAGAAATAAAATGAAACAAGAGAATAATCCCTAGAACAGACATTGCTAGGTGACAATAGTACTCATCTGTGTGCCCTAGACATCACAATATTGCTTACTTAATATTTAATTACCTCTACATAGTGAGGTTTGTGTAGGATAAACCGCACCTTACGCTTATCAGAAATTAAGGAAAGAAAAGGCAGGACCTTTTTTTTGCTTACATGAGTATTTGAACCATTGGGCTTTAGTAGGATGTCATCTTTCTCTCTATGACCACAGAACTCTACTCTGGAAAATTTTCATGAAAAAACCCCCTTCATTTTGAAAATACTGGTTCTGCAAATCAGTACTTCTCAGGGGAAAAAAAAACCAAAGCCAAACAAAAAAATCATTCAATTTTAAAGTTCTTAACCTACTCTACTTTATTTTTTTTTTCATTTCCTTTTCAGAAGTGCAACTATTTTACAATCCAGAGAAAAAGACACAAAAAATATATTTTTGCAAAACTCACAAGCTCTGTACCTCCCATTCAGCTAACTAAGAATCAATGGAGTTAAACTGTCTTCAATATTGTGAAATAAGCCGGCTGCACACTGCCTCAATTCACTGAACAGGTCAGATGAACCTCTTTCACAGGTATGAGCTGATACCACGGCACTTGGGCTCAGACTGTTAACACCTAACTTTATATGTTTAATGGAGCTGCCTACATTAAGCAGTGCAGCTAATTTAGCTGCAGACACCCTAAAAGCTAATTTAGCTGCTAACTCTGCTGCAATGGTAACTTAGGGAACAAAGTAAGATTACAGTGTCTCTAACTCCCTCTACAGCCTTTGGAGAGAAATACCTGCTAAGGGTAATTCAGCCACTGAAGTCTGGCAATATAAACTTGGAACACAAATCATTTATTATTCTGAAATATATCCTGTAATATTATTAGATTATGGCCTTAGCTTCTTGTCCTGTTGTGATGGATTCTGAAATCATACCTGTCCTGACAGTTTGAAAACTGCTGCTCTCCAATCCTGCAGCCTGGGTTATGATAGAGAGGTTATACACATGGCCCGCTGTAAGTCCTGAAAAAGTGTAGGAGGTCAAAGGATCTTCTCGGTGAACCTCATAAACTGGAGCATGATTATCCAGCAACACCAGCCTGTAACGATCCACGTGCCCAGAGCCAGGAGACCATGAAGCGTGAATAGATTCTGTCTTGACACTGATCTGAATATTTTTCACAGGGGACGGCACTGTTGGAATAACAAAACACGTGCTTGAGGCCTAATGGTTATCTCCACAATTTCAGCAATTTTGAACATACGTACTTTTGAAATATATTGAGTTTTTTTAGGGTTAGTGAAAATTCAACCCCAAATTTATGTCCAAGTACACCATAACCAACAAGCCTCCATTCCTAGCAAACAAATCTCTAAGTTAGTCAGAGATTCATGTTTTGTTTATTTCTATGTATAATCAATAGATACTTACATATATATATCTTGCCAGGTAGAAGAATTATATATATGTGTTAATTTCAAAATGCAGAACTGCAAAATACTCTAAGTAGTTTTATTTAGATGAACTTCAGTAAAAGTCCTACCAGTAGATCCACTTATGTGAAGTTCTGGGGTACTCTTGTTTCCAGCAACTGCACTGAGGACAATGTTGTATTTGTTCCCGGGGATGAGACTGGAAAAAGTGTTTTCCGTTTTTGAAATTCTTCCTGGTATGGAGACTTCTTCTATCTTTTTATTACTGTGATCAAATAATACCAGGTTATACAAGTCCACCTTTCCTGAGGAAGGATCCCACTGAACCTGTAGGCTTGTGAGTGTAGTTTTTTCCTTATTAATTTCAAAACGAGGTGGTGGTAAGGGATCTGTAGTTAAAACGAAAAAAAGAAAAGAAAACATAAACCACTATTAACCACCAACCTAGATGATTCTATGATTCTATTTCTTGCATTGGGATTGACTGAAATTTTACACAGCAGTACAAAAAAACTTCCAAACCTCTCCCTTTATATCATCATGTTGCCAGTGCTTTTCAAAGTCTTTTTCTTTACATTTATAAACATCATATCACTGAAACCTGCCTCCAAGTGAGCCCTGCAGAATTCAGAAATGTTGCTTCTGTATATATGTATACACAATCACTCACACACACACACATAGAAAACCACTTCCAGTTGTGGATATAAGTAACAAGCTGTGAAATCTGCTGATAGTAAAACCGTAACAACTTTAATAAGAAACAGCAAACATGAAAATCTGGAAAATTACATTCAATGTCTCAGTGTAATGTAACTTTATAGATACAATGGTGCCAGTGGCTTCCATTTCCTAGGACTCACACTAAACACTTTCTCTCTAATCGGCATGAGCATTTATACAAGTTTAAGGCAAGAATCCTTTGTTTTTAGTATTAACTTCAGTTACTTCAAACAGATTCTGATAGAATATGCTTCTGCTCTGCTGTAGTATTGTTCATGTAAATTTAAAAAAACCCCAAACAGTACACTGGATAAACTTTTAGGAACCATACTTAATTGGGACTATTTCTCTGAGAAACTCTCAGTGCTCACTATGTTATTTATTAAGGAGCTCTCAAGTAAAATCACCTGTAAAATACGATAACTCTAAAGGGATGGCGAACATTGACCAAAACAAGACTCTCATTGCTCGTATTCTCCAAGTGTATTTCCTCACTCACAAGACTTCATGCAAATCAAAAGAAATATATTACATATTGATGTACTAAGGTATCGACATTTATGTCTCCCAATAAGGTTAAGCAATTGCGTATTAGAAAGGTATCATAAAACAACCCACAGCAGCAAAATCAAGAATTCACAAGTTGGGGTGTTAATAGAATAAAGGTTTCCTAACAATTTAACAACTAAATTTGGCTTCCACATGAGTACACTCCATGCTACTCTTGCCTAGCATCAGACAGGGAGTGCATGGTGCATCCAGGCTGAGAATTGAGGTCTCCATATGAATCGTGCCTTAAACACGGAAGAATAAGAGCATCTTTCCAATGCAGTCATTGCCCTGAACAAGGCAGCCGAAAGAATCTGAGATCACATAATTAAAAACTGCGCTGCAAAGGCTGCAAGGACAAAGTTGTACCTACCACTATCCTACGAACACAGCAGTAGGAGGATCATGGGGCTAGTAGCCTTTAAGCTGTTTCTTCTTCAATGCCTGGATGGTGCAGAGGGTTTAATTGCTTCTTATAAAGGTCTGCTGAGACCATACTGGTGCCAGGTTTTGGTGCTATGCTCTGCCAATCAAGTATATTAGGAATTTCAAGGGAGTATCTCCCTCCTTGGAGACATTCAAAAGCTCTCTGGACATGGTCCTGAGCAACTGGCTCTAAGTAGCCCTGCCTGAGCAGGGGGCTTGGAGCAGATGACCTCCAGAAATCCCTTCCAACCTCAACCAGTCTGTAACTGTGACTCTGAAAAACACCATGTCCCTTTGGACCCAGGTCTCTGCTTAAATTCAGATTACTGCTTTGGACCACAGAGAGGCTAGTGCTCTTCAGAAAAAGAGATGAAAATTAAATTAACAAAATCAATAAATAAAAACAACTATCTTCTTTTATTGACCTCTTTCTTTAAGGCTAAACTAACTCTGCTTAAATCTGAAAAAAAAAAAACCACCATGAAAAAAATTAAAACTCAAGTCAAAGACTAAGCACATCAAACTTCAGGCCAAATAGTTAAAACTTCATCCAGCTACAGCAATTGAGATGGGAGGTTTTAATGAAAAGTGTCAGGAAATCTTAACAATAGGCTTGACTACCAGCTCCACCTATAATATATACTAAGCCACTAAAGACTATTATGCTGGCAAAAGTGAGTAGTGGGGGTATAAACTTGTTCCTTGAAGGCAGTTGTTCTAATCAGAAAGGTCAAACTTTGGATTCAGAAATAAATTCCACCACTATATATGGTCAGAAGCACAGACAGATGAAAAAGTTTTAATTTGACCAATACCAAGAGAACAGTCATGATAACTATCAAGAAGTTTAACTCTCTGTCTGACAAAATTAGGATAGGGTTGACTGCTCATTAGTCCTGCAAAAGTAATCAACACAGTAATCTGCATTATTTGCCAAATTCTACAAAAGAAGACACCCCTTAAATTTTCAGAAGCACTTATACTGTCCTGGGCAATCTGTCTTGTAAGGTACATTAGCAAAGAGAAGAGTTGCGTGCCTAGAAGGTGAAGTTCAGAAAATCAGACTTTATCTAATCTATCTGGTCCAGAAAACAAAACACTCAGTGCTTTGTACATCCGCTAGAACAAAGGAACAATGAGATTGGGAAGTGCCTGGGCTGAAAGAGCCCTGAATGGAAACAAACACTTAAAAAGCCATTTACATTGTTATACAAGTCTCTGCTGGCAACGATACAACACCGATATATCACAGAAATAAAATATGTTCACAAAGGTATTTTTATACCATTTGATACTATATGAATTAATGTCTCCTGGTCTACAAAGGAGTTGTCCAGAAAACTTAAGGTTGTTTGAATTATATTGCATATTTTCACTTTGTGTCCATAGCTGCTATAGATACATTTTATAGAAGTGATAGATATGGTTACCTCCAATCCCAATGACATGACTCCCAAATACAGCCTGTAAGCACAGAAACACCCCTGCCTTACGCAGGAGAAAAATGATAACTGAGATATACAAGCCCAGGACTGAGTAACAGGCAGTTCCTGACTTCCAGTCTCAGCCATCTTCCTACCAAATCATCCAGTTTTTTCCTAGTTTTTCCTTTTCATAAAACAGTAACCTACTTTACAAGGCCTTTTCTGAAGATTAAGTGAAGAGAGTTGATTTCATTTTTCTTATTAAATACAAATAGTCATTTATTTGGGATGATATGCAACCCAGAAAATCTTTAAAACAGACTACACAGTTATTTATATTCTTCTTGTACTCTGCCTTTTGAGACAATGATCATAACCATTACATGATTATGGATTATAGGATTATACAGCCTATAGTCAGAGCCATGTCACAGTAGTTGTTCCTACAGATGCCTAATAAATCAGATTTGTCCCAAATAATTTGAAATTTACAGGAGTGAACACATGGCCAAGCCATGCTTCTGGCATTTACAGAGTTATATATTACAATGGAAAAATACCAGACTGTGTCTTGGAAGGTAGAATTTTTAACCTCTTTTCATTGAAACATGTAGACATTTTTCTGACAAAAAATGTATTTACTTGTTAGTTCTCTCAGTATAGTTGGCTTCAATTAGATGGTAACAAAATAGATCACTGCAGTATTTTTGTAGAGAACAGTGCTGAAAATGGCGTTTATAAGCCTATTTTAGAAGATATATTTGAAAGCAGGGGAATTGCCAAGATGTTTTTCATGGATCTCAAGACCAGTGTTTCGCATCTCATTTTCAATTCAGAACTAAAATTCATAAATTTAACTGTAATTTAGGATCTGTTCATATACTATTGTTTTTAACTAGCATTTGAAATAAAGACCTAGTCATTTACTGAAAATACACCACTGAAAGACACAGTTAAACTAGTGCACAGACATTTGGAGAACTGAGAAATTAAAAAGTATTTTATCGGAAATCAAGCAAGATACAACGAATTATCTTTTGTCATAGAGTAGTTCTCAGTCACACTAATAGTTTTACTGAGTACACTAAAGTAGATAATCTGAAAGGATCCACAGGTGTATGTGTTGTCCCAACTTTACGATGTCAAGCATGCTGACTAGTTGTACGGTTCTATGAGACGTTTTAGGCATATATATATTCAAAAAACATAACAAATGGTAAATATTAATCAAAAATAAATACGCGGACTTGTGCCTACTAACATCTGTAATCTCAGGCTTGCAGTGGAAAATGTATCTGTAGCTCAGAGCTGATAAATGGTGTTAACAGCTTTTTCTTCATTTCCTATTCTACCAAAATAGCACAACTGCCAACACTGTATGTGTGTATGCATGCCCGTGTATACCTGGCTTATATAGTGCATATGTGATTGTATTTTCCATCATTTTGCAGGATCTATTTCAGTCTTGCTCTAGAGGATTAAATACTTGCCATTTTAAGTTGATAACTCATAGATCAAAATTTCTTGGTAAAGAGACATAACAGACTCCACCTTCGTGGACTAGAGTGGATTACTGTACCAGTATTCTCAACTTTAATAGATTTCAGATCTATTCATGCACAAGTGAAATAGCAGCTGCTTTTCTACTCAAAGATTCATGAAGGGTCTCCTGTTACTTGAGAGTTCACGCAGTCTTGGTGAGCTGCGTACTTACTCTATCAGAATATCAAACTTGCAAACAACATAGACTTAACTCATTGTCATAACTATGATTTTAATGTGAAATTAAATACTCAAAAGGTCAAATTAAGTTAGAGATTTGGTCCTCGCCGAGCCTTCACATTGCAACTGCAACCACAGTACACATTATTCATCGCTTGCACCTTAAGTCCTTAATCAGAAAAGATCACACTCAAAATCTATAACAAAATATTTTGGATTTTATAGGCTTAGCATTTCTTTGTATAAGAAACATGATGATAAGTGAACTTGTAACAGGAATAAGCACATGAAAATTGTAACAGGATTGAATATGATCAAAAGTTAAAACTTCTGAACTAGGTATATAAACAAATCTGTGACTTTCTCTGTGTACATTTATTGCATCAGGACAATACAGATGTTCAAAGCCTCATTTTGCAAAAGTAAACACATGAGATGGGATTCCTCTCACTTCAACCATCTAAACTTCAGGTGCCTGGTTTAACCTAGGCTCCCTTTATAGCCAGTGGAGAAAGCTGGGCACACCCAAAGGACAGCTTAACCCATCTTTCTTAGACAAAGGACTCAGGAAGGGAACCTCTCTGAGTACCGTGCTCAGACATCATATTTTCAGACGGCTCATGATAGCTCAGTTCCGCTACCATTCAAATCAGTGGGAATTTTGTTTACAATATGGCTGAAAATACTGCTCATACTTCCATATTCACAGGATAGTTTCCAGGAACACACACCTATGGACATTCAGGCTCTGTAGATCGTAAAACAAAACTACTGCCATCAAATTACAAAGGAACAGGTGAAAAAGAGCTTCCAGAAAGCCGGTTTAAAATGCTGCCCCTAGTGGAATCGTACAGAGGAATAATCCTCCCTCATTCTGCATTGACATGCATAGTATTGACAGTGCAACATGGCTTGTTGACAGGCATAACAAGCCCTGTATATTCTTAAGAAAAAAAAATATTGACATATTTTGGAGCTAATTGTGTATTTTAAACATGATCAAGCAATGCAATGCATGTAATTGAATCAAGGGAATCGAGGAACCACGGAGCAACACAGGTAGCTGTCTTTGCAGAAACCTCCATGGTTCCTCTATTCTTATTTCATGCTTTTGACTGATCTCTGCTATCCAAAATCCAAGCATAAACCTCACTTCAATTATGGTCCAATAATTTGCAGTATTTCAGCTTAGACTTCAATCGGTCTTTTCACTCTGACATGTTACATAATATGACTATAAGCAGCAGTTTCTTCCAATCACTTTTATCATCTCACATTCTTGCAAAATGTACTTACTGACTAAAAAAAGTCATAAATGACATGTACAAGGTACTGTCTAAATTATTATGTACTAATCAAAATGTGGTCTAAAGTGGTATCTTTTTCTCTACTACTACACAAGTGTTCAATAATAGATCTCTACTATCCTGCAACGGTGGTGATTTATACCTGCCATTCTGATAACGGTTGATTTATTCCTTCAATTTTCAAATTATAAATCATCAATATTAAAAACAGCTCTCATGATGCATGACACTGTTTTAAATCACTGTCTGCACAGAAACCATTACTCATTTTTACCGAGTGACATGACTTGTCCTTACCATATAGCTATCACACCAGCACACTTGTCACTAGACTTCTTTAAACTTGAATTACCAAAGCAAACTAATGGAGGGTATTTAATGCATCTGTACAGTTAATGCAGATAAAAGGGTCTGACAGTAAATGATGTCTCTGAACCGGTAATTGTAAGTATTTGGCTGCTGTAATCTTCAATACTAATACTGCAAAATAACTTCTCCGAGGCTAAAATTCAAGGAGCAAATCAGGGAGGCGTTTCATGATGGACCTCATCTAAGACATCTCTGTTTTGAGTTGTGTGTTACCACCAGTCAGACATTGGACAATATTATATTTCATCATCTTTAAGAAAACACTAATACAGGTATGAAGAGTCCGATTCTGCCACTGCAGCCAGTGGCTCTATGTCGTTCATTGCATCACAGCTGAGCTGTTCACATGCACACACAAACACACACACAGAAAGGGGGCTTTCCTTGGCTGCACTCTGGCAGGCTGCTGGAATGTTTTTACAGCCAGCGATGGACACTGTAAGTGCTCTGCACACAACTGTACATTGTAGCACCTCACTGATTGTATTCAAGGAAAACGTACAAGCAAAAAGTTTCAGCCTTACTTTCTGACTTTTAGACTCTGGTTAGATAGAATAAAAGTATAGAAACGGGCTGGAACAGCAAGCTGTCCTTGAACAGGATCTGCTTGCCATGAAATAGATCATATTTTAAACACAGTAAATAAGCTCTCACCTGAGGAACTACAGTGCCAATAGGTTTGCATGAGCACAAAGGATGCTACAGGCTACTACTTCTTAAAGCACTCGGCTGGATGGCAGGGTTGAGGAGCGGCAGAAACGTACTCCCAGCACCGACCTACTCTCTCTGCACAGCACCTCCTCCTTTCAAGCCTGCTGGGCTAACTTTAGGCAGTGGGGTAAAGAGACTTCAAGCACAGGGCGTTCAGCAAGCCCTGTAAGTTTACAGTAGCTGTAAATGCATCACCCTCCTCCTCCCCGAAGTCAGGGGGGCGGGTAGGAAAAGCCCTGCGTCCCTCCCGTCCCCCGAGCACCTGCCGTGCCGCGCTCCGCCCGTACCTGTCTGCAGGGAGATGTTGAGAGGCTCCCCGTCGGCCAGAGGCTCGATGCGGAGGTGGTACCAGGTGCCGGCCTCCAGGCCCCGCAGGCTGCAGCCGTAGGAGCCGTTGCCCGTGGGGGCGGGCTGGCAGCCGGCCGCCTCCCCGTCCTCCGAGCGCCCGCTCAGGCTGAAGTTGCAGGCGCGGCCGGCGGCGTCCCACCGCAGCCGGAGGCTCTGCCCGGCGACCCGCTGCTCCGTCAGGTTGGCGCTGCATCCCGGTCCCGCCGCCTCTCCCGGCGCGGCCTGCGGAGAGAGCGGGGAAAGCTCGGGGGGAGCCGCCGGGCACCGCCGGCGTCCCCCTGGGCTCGCCTCCCAACGCCGTCCACGACGCGTGCGGTGCCGGTGCGGGGCAGACCCGCCTGTGCCCATCCCCTCCGGCTCGGTTGGGACCTGCGAGGGGCGACCCCCCACACCGACACCCCCCTCTCCCCTCCCAGCTCACCTTGGTCAGGGCCAACGCCGTCCACAGGGCGAATCCCGCTCCATAGCTCAGCATCGCCGACAGTTTTTAACCCCGAAAACCCTCGCGGGGAGGGGAAGAGGGGAAGGGAGGCGGCGGGCGGTGGGGTGCGGTGGGGTGGGGCGGGGGTGATGAAGAAGCGAAGTGGCCGCGGCGGGCCCCGGGGGCCCCCCCGCTCCGCGGCCCGGGCTCCCCGCGGCGGCCGCCGAGCCCTCTGCCGGGCCGCCCGCTTGCTGCATGCGATCGGGGCTGCCCCGGCCGCCTCCGCCGCCTCCCGGCCACCGGGGTGGGGTGGGATGGGATGGGGTTGGGGGGGGGTTGCCCGTCGCCCGCCCGCCCGCCCGCGGTTGAGGAGGAGCGGAGGAGGCGGGGGAGGCGGCGGCTGCCGCTTCCCAGGCTGCCATTCTGACCCGGGCTGACTCTGCCGGAGCCCTTCCCGCCGACTTCCGCAATCAAGAGGCGATTTCCTCGCCTATCGCTGCGGGGGGCCAAGCGAGGCGACCCCCCCCACCCCACCGGGGGCGGCGGCGGGCGGCGGGTCCCAGGATGCTGCCCCTCGCTCGTTGTGGGTCCTACATCCCTACTGGCTCCTCTCCCACCCCACATCCCTTCCTTCCTCACCACTTCCTCCCTATGTCAGCTCTCCCCTGGGGCTTCTGTCCCTGTGCTCCTTCTAGCTCTTGGGGGACCTTCGCCCCCTCAAGCTGGTGCCCTTGTGGGAGGGAGCCTCACACCAGCTGCACCTCACTCGACGCCGCTTTAGCTGGCCCCATGGCTGCCTCGCCTCATGCTTGCCCTCCTCGCCTGGCAAGCCGCCTTCTCTTCGTGCCTGCCACCCCTCACACCCGCCCTATCTCCTGGCTCACCCTCCTCTTGGCCTCAGCCATCCCTAAGCCACCATTCTAGCTCCCGTGTCCCAAACATTGACGTTGTTAAGGGTTAGCTGTGGACCACCAAGGCCTCCATCCTCTCCCCCACCTCATGGCACCATGACGGGAGGCATTGCGGCAAGAAGACTCCCGCCAGAGCCCAACTCCGAACTGCTTCCCGCAGCCCCACACGCTGGCGGAGGAGAAGCCTGTCAGCGGCCAAGTTATCTCAGCTTTCTGTTTTGTTCTGCATGGGCTTGTGTCCTTGAAACAATTCCTTCCCACGTCCCCTGAAAAACTCCCAAGTTAAATTACACACACCACGGAAAGCAAGAAACTCTCCCTGTTTCAGGCTGCCCCAAACGAGCTGCGCACAGCTCCGAATTCGGCTGCAGCCGCCGCACAGCTCTCCGTTTCTGTCATGTGTGTCCTTTTCCTTCTTGTTTAGGTTTCAGCCTCTTAAAACTCACATGTATGTGTATGTGGGTTTGTGTAATGGAGGGAAAACATAGCCAGAAGGGTTTGGGACCTTCAGATACCCAAATAGACAATAAACTAGTGGCCATGGGGTAAATTTGGGATTGCGTAAAGGGGGAGGAATTTGACACTTCTTCGATAGGAATGGCATCTTTCTGTACTGCGTGATGCATGTGGGATTTTAACTTCTAAAAGCACCGCTGCAAGCAAATGCGCCATTTCCATTTTACTTTTGCCCCATTTTAGAGAGAAAAAGGTGCTGCCTTTTAGGGGAGCTGCTGCTTACATCAGCCTGTCAAACAAGATACAAATGTCTAAAAAACCCTAGCTCTCATTTTTCCATTCAGAAACTGATGGTCTGAGCACTCATGGGTGGTACCTGCACCTGTGGAAACCTTAATCTCTCCCAGTGGAGCTCCATGCCTGGTCCTAGCGACATGGCACTGAAGGTGTTGGGCTTTACTCTGCAAAGCTTGGGATTATTAATAGCTTTATGAACATCACCTTAAATGATGATATTGTTTCAAGCTCATTGCAGAATAAGATCTGCCTTGGAAGAGATGTTTTATGCACTTCAGACAAAAGGAGGGACTGTGCCCCAGAGAGCTAGCACAGTGATAAACAAACGATGGAAAATATGAGGTGTGTATTAAACCTAAACCTGGACTGACATAGTTGTCTTGTAATCAGTTCAAGGCAAGAGAGTTTTATAGTGTAAATTCAACTTTAGATGATCATGCTTTTTGGATCTGATGGCATAAACCACACCAATATTTTACCCGCAATGGAGAAGAGCAAATCCGAAGGCTTATCAGGATGTTTGGATTACTTCAAACCCCTCTCTGAAAAGGGCAATATTTGGAGTAATCTGCCTTTTCTTGAAAAGTGCAGCTCACATAGTAAGGATTTTTGAAAACATCTATAATCTGAATTTGCAGGGAAGATATAATTCAGATATGTAGGTGTAAGTTAGTTAAGTAGATGTAAAATGTGAAAGGAAAAAGAAACCCCAAGAGTGCAGACTTAAAATTCAGAAAAGAAATTGAACCTACCACAAGTAAAATTTAAAGATTCTTGGAAATGTCTGTCTGTCTCTTCCAGCTAACGTAAGATAACATGCGGAGAAAAGGGATGTTGCTGCTTCTCAGTATTGTCCATAATTTAGAAGTTCCTATTTTATTACTCTTATTCTTGCTATTGTAAAATCTTTAAAACTACTCTGCTATATTAGTAGGAAAGTACCGGTTTATTAAGGGTCTTGAGACTTCCTTCAGTATGTTATCCAGAACAAAGCTGCTGTCAGGGCAAGGTCTGACACAGATGTCTATGCCAGCACTGGAATAAAACAGAAGGGCTCCACAATTCACTGGTGGCAAGATATTTATATAGAATAGCCAACATAATATGAATAATTATTTCCAGACTGGTATTGAATAAATGGGCTTTTAGCAAATCAGCAGTCACACAGCCTTTAACACTTACCAATCTGCACGGCAAGCCAAGAAAGTAATTAAAAAAGAAAAAAGAAAAAAAAAAGAACTGGAAGTGAGTTTTGGGAGTGGCCGGACGTGTCTCTAATAGCAGGCTCCAAAGTCCCTTTCAGACACTTTCCCAAGGTTTCCTGACTTCTTTTTTTTTTTAACACCAGCCTCTCTGTGTGTCTCTAATCAAGAGGAAATGGGCTTTGCATAGCTTTTGTCATGGCTTGAAAGTGCAAGCTGCAGTTTTACTTGAAATCCAAGGCTGCCCTAAACTAAACATTTTGTTTGACTGAAGTGTCACCGTTGTGTCCCCCCCCCAAAAAAAAATGGGTACACTCACAGCCACATAACATCAAGGCTTTACTTCTACAAACAAGAGGACCTAGCCTGGGCAAATGCAGTTCATAGAAAGAATTGTCTTCCTAACAATACTCAGTGCTTACTTAGTCTATGTGTTTTCAAAGTATCAAATTAAATCCGGTTAATACTCTAAACGTCCCTGCTAGTTTGACAAAAATGTTTTTAACTCCACTCTAAAGACAGGGAAACTGAGAGATGGAGGCCAAAGATGTTAAGTTCGTGTGTCTATACTGGTGTATCGAAATGCAATTGTCCAGACCCGTCTGGAGACTCTAAGGGACAGATATTAATGATTTTTTTTTCCGTGGACATGCTTGGAGAGCTCGTCACCAGGATTCTGGTTTGAAAGCTTTAACCTAAGCAAGTTACTCAGTGCAAATCATGTGAATCAGAAGGTGAACTGGGGTAGGAACACAAGAGGCAGTAGCTTCAGTTCAAACGGTGCCATTTCTCTAGCAGTGATGGGATTATTCAGTAGGAGTGCTGGAGGCAGTTTGGATAATACCGTATTATATAGGACAGTTCCATTTGGAGACTGGAATTCTGTGCAGGAGGTATGCATTTGGACAGAGGGCATAGGGAAATTAGCTCAGCCTGCCTGCACCAAAGCAGATTAATCATATTTTAAAAGAACCATCTCCATCAGCCTGGAACAGGGTGCAGTGCATCCACCATCAGCTCAGTCCCTTCTGCTCATCAGAACTAAAACAGCAGTGTCAGGGTCCATAAACCTTTGAGTTGGTTACTTGGGTTAACACAGTGCTGGGTCACACTCCTTTCTCCCTGTCTCTAGTGATGTTGTCCGTACCAGATTGCACAGATTGTTCTGTCCACAGCCCTCCCAAATACAAAACACATTTTTTAGTCTCATCCACAGTAACACTGACACCCAAAGTAATAACCAAAACAATGTTTGCCTGCCCCAATATATTGAGTGCAGTGTGGTCTCCTGGACAAGAAGCCACAGGGAATTTAGGGATTTTCAGTTCTAAACCACTCCTGAAGTCAGTGCAGTGACCAATAATGTCCTGCATGCTTTAGCTTGTGCACTTTTTGCCAATGACGATTCCAGATTTGCTCTCAAATTACTAAACTGTGCCTTGCCCCCACAAAAAAAAAAAGAGACTGGAAACTGATGCAGAGGTACCAAATGCCCACTGTTAGCTGTGTCTATGGATGGGGCTGGCACCCCTGTTCCCCTCCTCTGCCAGGGCTGTTTGTGGTTGGAGAGAGCAGAGATCAAGAAGCAGCTGTGTGTCTCAGCTCTGCCTGTCGGTCAGTAGATAAGCTGACCAGCAGCAAGGACAGGGTTCCTTGTAAGACAAGTTAAAGCATTCAGATTTCATTTGCTTTGATCTGTAAAGCCATGTATGTAATTTTAGGACTCAATTATGCTAAATAAGTTCATGAAACATACTGCGATTCCTAGAGAGTAACTAGACCTAGACCCTCATATCATGCAACAAACCAACGACAGAGCCTAAGTCACTGAGAGCAGTGAGTCCCAGGCTCCTGTGGCTTCTGCCACATCCATGAGCTTTCCGCTGTTCCTCACATATCCTGAGCATTTCCCTCGAGCTTAGAGGTTTTCCCAATGCATTGTGCACACCAGGGCTGTGCTGCTGTACAGAGGAGGCAGAGCTTTTCTGCAGCTGTGCTTCTAGCAAAGGGCACTATCAGCATGAACAAAGCATCCCATCGAAATAAAGAACAAAGCTTAGTCCTGTAGCTGGTTTTTTTTGAGTTCACGGAACATCCACCTGTAATAGCTATCAGGCTCCACAGAGTGGAGCAGGCTTAATAAAAATCAATCAATAATTCTTCTGCCTTACCTCTTCTGTAGTGCTAGAGTACTTAAGAGTAGTTGGAATCCAGGCTTTCTCTGTTACCGCAGATTTCAAGTCAAGGTAGAGGTTTTCAATGAGATTTTTACTCAAGTGTTCAGTCACGTTTCTGATGAACATCTCTGTGCTGCTCTTCAGCAGATTTTCAGGCCCAGAGGTAACAGTGTTTAAAGGGGGGGATGTAGTTCTGGTACTCCATATGGAAGTGTCTGCATCTTGGAGATCTAAGATAAATAAAGGAAAGTAATTAAAAGCAGCTCTACAATTTTATAAACAATTATTTATATGCCAATGAATGTGGCTGATATGAGTCCTAAGTAGGTTAAGTGCATCTGTCAGTTCTATAGTTTTTTGTTTTCAGTGCAAACTTGTATTTTGCACCAATACCAAAGTTTGTGCAAAACAAAAGCAGAAAAAAAAATATTTTCCCTGAACATTCATAACATTCTTTTTAAATACAGTCCATCAATGATTCTGAAGTGAAGAGAAAGGTTGTACTTTGTCATTAACAGCACAATGTTTTCACTCATAGCTTTTTCACTTGCTGGGTCTATCAAACAGCACACAATTTCAGCTTTATATAATCAACCCCACCCCCCCTTTATAAGTACATAGACCAGACCCTCATTTGCCTTTTGTAGGTGTAAGTTCAAAATATGGCTTTGTTCAAGACAATTTTTCAAGATAATTTGCTCAAGATATTTTTTTGTTGTTCAAGATAATATTTGTTCAAGGTAAGTTCCTTGTGCCCACATGGGATGTTCCGCTTGCATTTTTAAACAAGTCCCATGCAGAGACCATGCTAACCCCTGACTGCTCCCTTTCCAAGGTTCAGTTAACAATCGTATCACTTAACTGAAGTGTCTGCAAATATAATGGTGGATTTGCTTTTTCAGTCACGTATCCTTCAGAGAACGCCAAAGTTGCAATTAGAGTGCAGGAAAGATTTTACTACACATTTTTCCTCCACATTTTCATGGCTCTTCCTCCCCATTGGTATGTATTTAATATCCTTTCTTTGTGGCTGTGAGGGCAGGGTTCAAGCTGTTGTGGCCTCTACATCTGGTAGCATCACATTTCAGCAAAGCGATTGGAATTACTCACTGGCCCCTTCTCCTCACAAAAAGCTGCCCTACCATTGCTGGAGTGCAGCTAGTGTGCATTGGCTCAGCGCCCAAGACACTTTGTCTGTCCTTGAACTGGGGTCTCCAGCATGACAGAACCTTGTTTTGCTGCTGAGCCACTGGGCTGGTTGCCATTTACAACAATTTTAGCTCACAAAGCCTCCAAAAAAATTTTAATGACTGGGTTAAATTGCAGCAGAAGCTTCCAAATGCAATTACTTGGTGCACAATTATGATGTCTTAGCAGGCCAATGTGTGATTACTTCTTACCCAAAGGATCAGTGGATGAGCTTCCATGAAGACAACATGACGGGGGTTTTGAGTATGTGTAAATATATATGTTAACAGGTTTATATAAAGAAACTTGCAGTACTCTCATTTGCATCCAGAAATAAAAGTGACATTGTAAACCCTTGTAAGTGACGCTTTCATGCAAGTGTTTCCTGTGCTCAACAGCACAGTGCATTTACCTGGTACACAGTTTTGGATCCTCTTGAAAAGGATTGGTTTGCTGGAATGGGTTGATACCCAGATTAAACATTTTCCCTCCTTTTATCTAACTGTGCTTCTCTGGGAATAAAAATCTCCAAGTCTCCCATTTAATTACAAAAAATATTGATCAAATATTTTTTTTCCAAATTAAGGCATTGAAAACAGTACTACAGACCTAGTTCTGCTCCCTTTTATATCTTTGAGAAGGGTTTCATCGGACCCTCAGGTCTGGTTCAACACTGCATGTTCACTCTCATGCTGCTGCGTTTGCAGAATCCCCCGCAGAGCGCCTATGGTGCAGTCTGCTGTGGTCCTACCTCATGTACCTCCATGGCTCCCACCAAATGGACAGGGAAGAGTCTGGCAGGGACAGACCTGTGCTCAAGCTGTCATCAGCTGCTGAAATAAACCCATTAGCTGACACAAGTCCAGCCTTAGCCTAAATTCCACGTCAGTCATTGGTTCCTGCAGATCTCCTATTAGTTGGGGGTCTCTGAAAGGCTGTGGTAGGCAACTAAAAATGCTAGCCCCAAGGACTTGGAAAGAATTACGCCTGCTGGCTCTGTGCCTCTCAGATATCTCCAAGTTCAGCAGGGAGTAGAACTTACTGATAGAAAGATGGCTAAAAAAAAAGTACATCTGAGTGGTCAGCAGCTGCTTGGAAAAAAAGGCCACTCAATTGGGTTCCTAAATATAGATTTACACACCCAACTTAAAAACACATTAAAAAAAAATCTTGGCTTTATTTACAGACAAATATCAGCGATTCCAACAGGAAAACATTTGCGTTCCAGTGCAATTGTGCTTCAGGAAAGCTGCTGCTCCATAAAAGGGAAGCTGGTGCTGCCAGCGACATTTACAGGACTCAGCAACCAGGGGATAACCAATGTTCCTGGTGCAGGAGCCGAGGGGAGAGCTCGACCCTCCTGGAAGCGAAACGCTTGGTCCTCAGAAAGATTCCAGCAGCTCGAGGAGGTACCACGAACAACCTGTCACTGCACAACGTGACTGCTCTTGCTAAGCTCAGGGCTACCCTGGGTTTCCAGTTAAAGGATCTTTCACAGCAAAGACTGACAACAGTCTCTTACCTGTAACCTATGGATGGAAATTGCATGTGCTAAGCACTGTGCCATACCAGAACTTCAGATATATATACCTGCATTTTCCATGTATGCTACATTGGACTGACTAATAGGGTTCATATCTGCCCTCACTTCAAGAAAATTGGGATCCAGGTTTATATTCTCTTTCCAAGGAAAGCCACTATGGTCATAGAATAAAGACCCTCATAGACCTTCTTCAATAGCCCTTCTTCAACTTACAAAAGAAAACTGCACATTATAAGACCCAAGCAAACAGATTTATACACAACAAATTTTTAAACCAGAAAAAACTTACCTCCCATCTGGACATCAGTAAATTACACAGAAATCTCAACAGTGGGATTTTTCAGAAGTGTTTAGCATTGTTCTAGCAGTCTCTTTGGAAATCAGTCATTAAACCGTCCATGGGAACAGAACTGTAGCACTGACACTGACATTGATCACTAGTGGCTGAATGATATACAGTGTGTGAACATACCATTGTAATCATCAGTAGCACACCCAGGAGAAATTATGACATTCTGACTGAGAGCATATTTCATCCATGGGGTGTCCTGCGGACTGCATCCATCTGCACAGCAGCAGGCTGCTTATGAGGAAAGAGAATCCACACATTTTGCGTGTATGATGAGTAAGAGTGCTGCTTGGTTGTCAAGCACTGAGAACTCTACAGTGCTGCCTTCAGACTCAGATGAGCCGGCATGGTGCAGCCTTCTGAAATAGCTTGTGCCATGTCAATCTGCCTACTCTATTAAAGCACGGTTTCGGAAAACTAAGGCTGAATTGCTAGTGAAACAGAAATGAATCAGATATCTATCGTATAAGAAAAAATACTCTGTAAGACTGCATCTAACTTGCTGACAGTAAGACTTGAAACCAGAAGGGGTTATTTTAAGATCTGCAGGACCAAATGAATTAATTTTTTAGCTGTCTAACTACTTGTAAATAGGCTGCAAAAATAAAGACTCTATTTTAAAAGCACACTTCTGATTTCTTTTGTACGTAGGAGCGTGACAGAAGGAAAAAATCCATTAAATGTCTTTTCTTTCCCATTTAATGTAGTCCTTTTAAAAACTGCAACATCTACACCACTTGAAAAATTTTTACCTTCTTCATCTGAAGCATTGTAGAATTTAGCGACGTTTGTACCTCATGTCAGAGAGGTCAAATGTCTATGAACTCTGGTCTAATCCTAAGCTGCTCGTTTTCTTCCTTGTTTTTGAAATGCTGAAGTAGCCACTTAAAAGCTCTTTCAGTGCCAGTCCTATCAGAACATCCCAGATAACTACAGTGATAATACCATAGCTCTATCATCGGCCTTATTTCTGGCTCTCTGGATAGCCCCAGCTCACCCTGAAATGGATTTTTGGCCACTTAAAGATCTGGACTCCACTAACTTCATGTATTACATGTCTACTGAAGAAAGCTCAGAACAGGAGCTACTACATAGACTCCTAGGACCTGGTTCAGTTGCCTAAGCATAATTACCTAGTGCAATCTAAAGTCCCCTAGGGCATCTGGGGCATCTGCTCAGGGCTCTCATAGCACCTATGGGACAGCTATGTCTTTCTGTGTAGGCAGTCAGAGGTCAGGTACGATAACCTGGAGCATCTCAAATGGCAAACAGCACCCATGTTGAGCCAAGTGAAATAAGCCCTTCCTTCAGTCGCCCAGATTTAGACATGTAGAAGCTGAAACCCACTCCAGCTTCTACACAGAGATCCATAAAAAATAAGGGAAGAGAATGTAATCATGAAAATTACGAGTATAGTTGTCTGTTGTCTGGAACTGGCATCTCTGTTAGCACTCACAGCAGTAGATGAAATAGTAAAGCAGGACTTGCCATCCTCCTGGTCACTCTGGGAAGCTGTTTATATCATTCCATTTTTTCCCTGTGAAAGTAGCTGAGCTGATTTTGTTCTATACTCTCTGAGCTGTGGCTCACTGAGACACAGTTTTCATAAATATGAAAATTTATGAAAAACAAAGACCTAGCTACACTGCAGATTTTTCCATTTTTTTTTTACAAAATGTAAAAACACGTTTATCTTTGTGCTTCTGTCAGTATGCTATTGGATTGTGTACAAGGTCTTGTAATTATGTCCAAGGATCTGACATTGATGCCTTTCTTTTTCCAGGTGGAGCTGAGCAAAAGTTGTCAGCCATTTATTGCTTTGACCAAAGAAAGAAGATTCAAGTTCATTTTGGTATTTCATGGGTTCACATAGATGTTGGCAAAGTCTTGTACTTACAAAATCCCATAAAATAATAATTCAAGGAGATAAAAATGCGTTTGAGTGAATGTTTTTTAGGAAAAAAGTGGGGTCAACTCAAAGGTGGAATGAAAATATTGATTCTCACTGGTCTAATTTATTCTGGAGAAATTCGTAAAGATTACACACACAAAAATCCAACCTGTTGTGAACCTGTGGATGGTTTGTTGCAGTCACTACAACCACTAAAGGTATGGAATAATTAAAGAGATATTAATGTGATCTCAAAAATGGGTAAGGGTTGCTGCCATTTCTGTGCTTCTGCCACCTTTCTTGGTGCTCTTCCGCTTTCCCAAGAGCGCCAAGAAGATGCACGTGTCTTCCCTAACCATGTTCTGCAGTTGCTACTGCTGGTCCGGTGGTTTGGAGCATGCTCGGAGCGTGCACTGCTCCGGTCTCTTCTACCCTCCATCTCACCCACTGAAGTGTCAGCAGTGGGGATGTGAACTCAATAAGCTCAGGTTCTGATATGAAGCAGGCAAACTGGAAATGGGATAAGGGGAAGAGAGCAGTGCACAAGAAAGTGAACATAGAGGGCCAGAAATGGGGGTAGAAAAGGTGGAAGCACTGTGGAGGTAACAGTTTAAACATCAGATGGCACATCCAGCTTTGGGTCATGCATAGTGTCTGATATTTTGTCTATTTTAGACTGCAAACAAAACAAGAGATAAAAAGATGCTATTTGAATTCCTTGTCCAACTTGTTTTATATCTTTGTAGATTCCACTATGATTCTTAAGTACTTGGCACGTAATGGTAAGTAATAAAACCATTTTCCTGCACAAAATCAGCTACTCTTGAATGGGGCTCTGTCTCGATAACCACAGTTCTAGGGTTTTGCAGCTACAATTCCTTCAGGAGATGTCCCACTATGCATGATATGGTAGAAGAGAAATGCGATGCAGAGCCCCATATTACAAAGCAGTTCATGTCACCTTCTGCATCCAGCATCTGCAATCCATATTGAAACTAACCTACTTAGACCGAAAGAAGCTTTTAAGAATTGCTTACACAACTCAGAATTGACATCGGTGTTAGTGCGGTAGCATTAGTGGTGCTCTGGGTACTTTCCAAACAAAAGAGGACATGAGATTTGTTTCACAATTGTTACTTGGATGCAACAATTTTTTTGTCTTTTCAGTTATCCAGCCTTCTACCCCTTTACTTCCCCCATGTTCTCCTCCTCCCTATTTCCATTCCTGTCCCTTCTCTTGTGTCTTGTGCTTAGAGAAGCTCTGACCCCAGCAGATCGTTAGTGAAAAGAAGGTCTTAGCACTTTTGAGACTATTCCACTCTCTGCCTGAAGCTCCTCGTGAATTTGATGAGAACTGAAGTCTCACCATCTCAAGGGAGACTGATACCTCATGTCCCTTCTTCATGTTAGCTCTTTCAGCCAGAGGCCAGATTCAGCCACAGCTTTGTGTGAGAGGACTGTCTGCTGTTAGATTTAAAGTGATCTCTGATGTAACAGAGGCAGGGTACATATTTAAACTGATCCTGATTTCCACAAAGAGTCATTTAGGTCAGGACTGTAGGAAAAAATACATATCCAAACACATCCAAGGTGGCTGATCTGAAATCCAAATCCAAGCCCAGACTTTATCCAGGATCAGAAAAATCATACTTGGCATTTGAGTCAGGTCCAGAATAAAAGGTAGTTGCAGCTGTTGGGTTTGGAGCTTGTACTATATCTGGGCTGATAAGACGTTTGGGATGCAATTCAGTGAGTTACTCCTTTGCCAAAATATAACTATTTTTGTGAGTACTATGAAAACAAATGGTAAATTATATCAAAATATGTTATTAGTAAGGAGTAGAAAAGCAGCCATTTCAGCTCAAAAGACTTTGCTCAGTTTTTACTATCTTAGCTAAATATAGACTGAATATGTTATTTTAGGCTGATCCATTGCTGCTTTCACTGAAAGTGGACAGATGTTCTTGGAAAACTAATTTTATGCATTCAACATTGAAAATTTTGGTACGCATATGTATGTCAAGCCCAGCACTGTGGGCATTAGATTTTGTTCCCGTAGTACTCATTATTATTATTATTTGAAAATTAATCTTTTTGCACTACTTTAACTCTTTATGAGTTTCTTATATAGCTGGAATTCTTAGTTAGGTATTGAGGATCATAATGTCCTCTTGATTTCTTAGCAGAGCTTCCCAGAGCTGTCAAAAAGGAGATAACTGACACAGCAAGACCCTTAAAGTGGATCTACAGGCCTGCCTATGGAGAGAATTTCAGGAAAATTAAGGTAAATTCATTAAAGGACTGAGCACAGTAAATAGAGGAGAAGGTGCTTTAATACCCCATGACAATTGTCTTACTCAGTATTCATTGGTCTTAAATTGCCTCTCCTCTGAGGATGATTAAGAAAAGGATGTACGGTTACTTTAACTCTTTTAGGGTACACATCATCCAGCTATCTAAAGAAAGTAACACTGCCTGCGTACCTCATCTTAACTTTTCGTGGTGTCTTTGAATAAGCAAGCCATACTCACCCTATACACAGGACTTCAAATGATTTTGCTTTTTTAATCTCTAAAATATATATGAGGGCTGGAATGGCATCTTGGACAGTTTTCCATTCCAGGATTCTGCAAGCTGCCCTTTCAGGCCTCCACTCAGGTGAGTAGTCCTGCTGCTGTGAGCAGAGTTCTGCAAGTGCAAATTTGCTGAAAAAAAATTGTACCCTGCCTTACAATGAATGGGAGGTTAGAAAGGTTAGAAAGAACAAGGATTTGTTTTAAACACTCTGAAAACTTGGCCATGCGCAAAAGCACTGGGTCATAAACTGTTTGTGTTTTTTTTAATTCTGTAAAGGCAAGAATAAATTGTGTGTTCCCCAATAAAAAACGTAAGTCTGCAGGTTTTTCTTATTTACCACGAAGAACTGCTGAATAGTGTGCAAGAAGAATGTCAACAGTACTGTCAGGAAGGACTGACAACAGGATATCAAGGAAAGTGTTATTAAGCAGTACTCAAACTGTTCTACCTTCCTTTTCCATACACATACCCTTTATGGGTATGGAAACATATAACCACACAGGTATATCAACACAGCTATAAGTACGTGCACAGACCCGTGCATCTTAAAGTGCTATTGCAAGAATTTCTGAGATTTCTGATTCAGTTAATTATTTTCAAGATTTTGAGTGTTCTTATAATATGTTGCATCTAAAGCAAAGTGACACTGCAAGCACGTGAATGTGTAAACCATATGTCTGCTCTAATGATGGATTTGGGTTAATCAGAGAAATAATTGTGCATGTGTTGGGTTTTCAGATGTCTTCTCGCTCTTGACAGATTGAATCTGGATTTATATGATAAAGTAAATAGGGGGGAGAAGGACTTTTATACACCCATATTTTTTAAAAGTACTAGGAATTAGTACCCACAATCCTGCCTAAAAGTGAAAAAGGAAATGAGACAAGATTGGCAGTAGAGCAAAGGAGAAACATCCTGAAAATATAAAACGGCTTAAAACCCCCACCAGTTGTGAGAAAGACAGCACTCAACTCAGCTGTTCTTTTTACATTTCTTTGAGCTATTTTCAACTATGAAAAACATTTTTCTGTATGAATAAATTATCATAATTTTTAACATTTGAGTTAGCATAAAAGATATGTTTTTGTTACCAAAATTTCCA
This sequence comes from Limosa lapponica baueri, assembly GCA_002844005.1. NCBI lineage: Eukaryota > Metazoa > Chordata > Aves > Charadriiformes > Scolopacidae > Limosa > Limosa lapponica. The sequence continues at coordinate 1,474,536 of KZ505669.1, read as the reverse complement.
GGACATTTCCCTCAAGGAGTAGCTCACCTTGCTTTGAGCACAGATTTACATAAACAGGTTTTCCCGTCTCGCTGGCTTCTAGCTGCATCCATGTATGAAGGTATTTCTTACTCTGCTTGGCCATTACCTTCTGGCCTTGCTTTGTGAGAAAGAGAGAGCTGTTGGCCACCTTCAGGAGCCCATCCTCCTCCTGGCAAGTCCACCTGACTGCCTGGGGACAATCAACAACGATGCTGCGAGATGACAGGGCAGAGCGTGTAGAGATGCTCAGGCACTGGGCGGATTTCACATGGAGGAGCCTGTCATCTGCTGTCCACTGCCACTGCTGGTTGAGGTTGGTCATATTGCACTTTTCCATAATGACTCCCCTCTTTTCTGAAAGACACTGCTGTTTCTGGACATGGATAATCAGAAACCCTTCTGGAAGAGGAAAATTCCAGAAAAAAATACAATAGATTACACATGGTTATTTAACAAAAAGCAAATTCTTGATGATTTAAAATACATCAGTGAATAAACCTTGCTTCCCACTTTCTATGTGTTGAACTTCTCATGAACTTTCCATGTGTTGAACCTATTTTAAAAAAAACCCAAACGTACAACCCACATGACGCAAGCGCTGGTAATGTAAAGAGTGAGAATGCAAAAAGCAACCTATTGTGGCAAAGGTCACCTTGACCTTCATAACATATAAGAATGAAAAAAAAAAATTAAACTGGATATAAAAGAAATCTAAGAACTTTTAACTTTAAATACCAATTCTAAATACCCCACTTCCCCTGCCTGACAGCATACAGAGATCTACACAAGCCCTCAGTCTTTTTTCTGTTTTATGACACAGTCGTTTTACAATATAATTTACTGCCTGGAAATTGTTTTAGTAAAACTCATAGTGTTTCTGAAGAAAACATATAAGAGTACATTCTCAAAACTCTGTGCCTCTTAGTACCTGTCCCGTTACAGGAATGGGGGCTCTTTACTGATAGGAAGTACATCTATTTTACTGGATTTACTCCAACGCCTCTAGCTGATAGTTTTGTGACCATCCTAATTCATGTTAGATGAGCTCTTTGTGCCACCACACTTAAAGATCAACACCAAACACTCTAATAAAGAGAACTACAACGCATTAATCAAAATACCCTGAAGTTACCAAAGCAAAAGCCGTACTCGTTATAGAACACGGAACTGGATATTTCAAATGCAGCCTCCCTGCCACGTCTTGTTTAGGTTTTTTGCTTTTTATAATCTCGGTTACTCAAGCATTTCCAGACTCATTAGTTACAAAGTGCTAAATGCAACACGTATATTTATTTTCCTTGATTGAGGTTTGTCATCCCCCTGTTTTTACAGACCTGAGTATTTTCTAACTAAGCATCACAGAAAGCTCTTGGCTCTGTGAGTTTCACAAAGTAGGAATGAAAAACAGGAATCTCCCCTTCAAAGAGCTTGTCCCAAAGCTCAGCTCCTGGATTGTCTGGCAGGAGATCTTCTTAAAAAAAAGAAGAGGTATCTCCAGCATAGAAGAAGAGAGTTTATTTTCCTTTGGAAAGAAATCTAAATAGAATGGAATACATTGGCCCTGCCCCCCATCCCTCTTGTATGAACCCAAGTGAAGCAGTGACGCGGTTTTTGGAAGTTGCCAGCTGCCCTGGAGGGCTCTGCTCAGCGTCAGAAAGAGCAACACGGCGGAGGGGAAGGGGGGAGAGACACTTACCTGAGAATGTCAAGGCAAGACAGGTAGAAACCAGGACGTGAAATAAAGAATCCATTTTCCCTCTAGCAACTCCCCATGCTTCTCTTAAAAAAACCCACCTCAGATAAGTGAAGCGAAGGCTAGGAAGGAAATGTGCCTTCACAGGGGGAAAAAGTCGGTGACGAGCACTTCCTTCTATTCAATTGTTTTGGGGAGTTTTACACCACTTTGTCCTTTTATATGATTCTTCAGAGTTTACAAGTTGCTTTATTTTGGAAAAATACAAGCAAAAGAGAGAGAGGTTTTTAAACACCCAGGGAACTAAAAGAGATGACGTTGAATCTCTTTAGACTAGAAGTCTAACAAAAAGGTTTTATACTTTTGTGTAACTCGTTGCCTGTGACATCTTACAAGTCTGCAGGTGATCTGGATGGTGCTGAATAAGCATATACTGTATTATCCAGGGAACAGACACATATTTTTGTTTTGTAACTACACATAATCAAGAAAAATGTCAATATTGATACTTCTAACTCCCCAAGTTCTAAAAGCCAAGTGGAGAGGGGGAGGCAAGGGGAAGAGGAGGAGGAAAAATCTCTGAAGTCTGCACCGGGTCTTACACAAACTCGCCCCAAGGGATCAAATGATGCTGGTTTTGCCTTCCCATCAGGTGATCCACCCTGCTCCATGTCAGTGGGAGATTGCCCATGTCCTCTGGATTGGCTCTCCATTGGTCTGAAACCATGGTGGCAGCTAACCAAATTGTACTCGGCTGTACCTGTTTATGGGGGTACAAGAGTGTGGGGTGCATTAACTGCTCTAAGCAAGAATAGAGACTTCAGTAAATATTTTATATCAACTGTAATTTATTAGCAGTAGGAAGCAAAGTCAACATCACTGCATTAAAAACTCATTATACCCTGTAAACAGACTTCCCAGTGCTGTAAGTCATAATGCCAACTTTGCATTTCTCTTAAAAACAAACTCTTACTGAATGTTAAAGGAAACAGTCATAGCAGCATTTTATTTCTTGTATAACCTGTTGTGGAACAGTTCATATCACTAAAGGCATCTATCTCTTACCGAAAGAGAAAGAGCAGATAAACAACATAAGCAAAAAATCCCGTATTAATAAAAGACAGACAAATATTTAAAATCCTTACCATTTAATATACGCTACAAAGTTTCTTTTAAAAGTGAAATGACTTACACAATTTACAAATACACTGGATCTGGGTCTGTAGCAGAAGCATGTTCTATGACAATCAACAGTATAGGGTAAATACATACACACTGAATAACAGACGTTGTGCTCTGCAACTGCTCTGTAAGACCTACCGTTAATACGTCTTTAATAGTTAATAGTATGAAGAACATATATTTCCATATAAAATATTAACTGCTTTTGAATATTTTCAAAAACAAGACTTTTGATTTTTTTATCTCATCTTTTTTTTAATCCATAATTGAACACTTGCAATTTTAGCAGCAAGAATATTATGTGGCCAAGAAACAAGCTCACCACATAATTAGTAATAGCACTTTACAGTACAGTTGACAGTCCATTCACAAGACAGTTTGCAAACGTTAAAGCATTTATACACTTGATAAACATTTCTTCTGTGGAAGTTCCAATGTCCATCCAACTGCAGCAGTAGCACATACATACATTCCATATGGCAGATATCAGTATTACAGAATTAAACCCACCTTTAGATATATACGTGAAATCCATGTGTAGTTTCAGTACGGTACCTTCTTTATAAATCATTTTTGGGAAGCTCACAATACATTCATATACAGTAAGGGTCCAGCAATCCCTACACATTTGCCAAACCGTCCACAATCCTTTCAGAAGTTGGCCTCCAAGCCGCTTTTCCCACTGCAGTAAACTCCTTGAAGAAGCTGCTGGTAGGTAATGAAACAAATTACCTCAAGAGACTGACATTCGGTTTTACCCTCCTTGGATTCACTCGACAGCTTCTGCAGAAAGTCTGCTCTCATACAGACTCAGTGCATGGTGCACAAATTCATACTGTTCACTGGTCTGAACCATTCCACCGCTGAAAAGGAAACACACCGGAATGAAATGTTATTTCTTAAGAAGGCAGCAATCTCCAGCCCCTGCCAACTCCATGACCACCAGATAATACAAGCCTTTTTCTCAATTTTTGACTTAGAGTTTGCTTGAGTAAGTGAGAAATTTGTCTGATCAGAAGTACTTTCTTCATAACCTACACCATTCAGCACATGCCCACCATAAGCCACCATTTCTGATTCCATCAGGGTGAGAACTAGAGAAGAAAACATCTAGCATCTACATTGTTTAAATCTACATTTCAAATTCAACACATCCATAGAGAATTTTGCTTAGTCACTTGGGCAAGGAAGGCCAGATACATGGATGCAGGATTACCATTGATGGAGCAAGGGAGTATTCAGAATCTGGCCTTTCATTTTTGTCCTTTACTAAAAATGTAACCTTTGGTGACCCTCACATCGCCTGTGCAGCAAACAGCTCTTCCTGTCCTCTTTCTAACGCCTACAATGCATCCTGTCTGAACTGCAGCCACCTAAGAAATTTTACAGCAGTGACTCATTTCAGCACAACAATACAAAAGAGTTTAACTTGACCATAAAAAGGACTAGTTACAGACAGCTTGGATTAGATCCCTGCATTTAATACATTCACCTGATAACAACGCCTTTTTCAGGTCTAAGTATGAGGACCAAATCCCACATCTCCAGTGCCAACTGCAGTGTGGTAAGAAGGGGATGATGTCCTACAGGAGGCAGGTGTGATATTTAGTAAAAGTGGTATCATTCAGCTCTGAAATTAAACTGAGTCTCTTTTGGACACTACTAAGGTCTCATTTCTCATGGAGTGAAGCCTTAAATTTACTGAATTCCACTTTTATTACCTCATCTGCCAGGGTATTCAAAGCTGCTTAGAACCTAGCTGTTCTAGAACCAAGCCCCCAGTTCATTCTCAGCGTGCCCTGAAGCAGCTTTGGGGGGATGAAAGAGTAAATGGCTGTAGTGGGAAGGAAGATATAAGATGCACACTGTATTTGGCTTCAGCTAGATCTTCATTGAAACAATCACATTTGTGGGGGATTTGGATCCAGAGCACTGCTGAAGCCAGGTATCTTACCAAGAAGGTCTGACAAATCCCCATGTGATCCCTTCAAACCCCCTAACAACAAAAGGATCTACTGGTACACAAAACTATATGCAAAATGGTAAAACTGCCTCAACAAGTATTGTCCTTTATTATTACAGAACATTATCCACAACCATAAGGTCCTTTAATTTTCCTCAGTGCTACTGGATGGTTAAATGGCTGTGGCAAGAAAAACATAATTAAAATAATACCTACTTCTTTAAGCAAGCGATCAGCTCTCTGTGCTCCTCCAGTGAGCTCAGGCAACTGTAGAACACCTTTTACTAAGCTGCATGTCTACTACAATATGCTATTCCTAGGAATTCAATCACAGGCCCTTAAATGGTCCCATCCGGTGCAAAATGCAGCAGCCTCTTAGCTTTGCCAACAAAGACATCCACAAATTCATAACTCTTGGCTGCCTGCTGCCTTCAGCTGCTCTCCTCTTTGCCTGTCCCCTGCCTGAAGATCCAGCGAGAATCTAAAGGTGACGGGAGGGCTTTGCTCTGGTCCTCTGTGCTGCTTAGCCTCCTTCCTTCCTCCTCACTGCTGCGTCCTGCCCTACCCACGCAACCCCTTCCCAGCCAGCTTCCCTCCCTGTCTCCCCCATCAACGTTCCCCCAAGATGTGCTCTAAGGGAGTGTGTTTCCCAGGTTAGATCTGTGTGGAAGGGGTGGAGGAAGAGAACTTATCCAGGGAGAAGGACTTGGCAGGAAGGGCAGGTTAAAACAAATTTGGCTGCACTAGGCTGCTTGTGGGGGTCATCCTTACTCCTTCCTCTTCGGTGCTGAAGTAACATACAAAATCACCAAGAAGGCAGGTATAAGCCTGGCTGGGGCTGAGCCCACTGCTACCACACTTGGCCTCTGCTCGCAAGCACAACCAAGATGTGGTGGTGCTTCTGTATGCTGTGTGGGCAGATGAGTGCTCGTCCCTGTCAGCTTAGGGGCACCTGAGTCCCTAGAGAGGTTCAGACAACTTGGCGTTGTCAGTGCTATTATACAAGGGATTCATAGAACCATAGCATCACAGAATGGTTTGGGTTGGAAGGGACTTTTAGAGATCATTTAATCCAACCTCCCTGGCTGTGGGCAGGGACATCTTTCACTAGATCAGGTTGCCCAGAGCCCTGTCCAACCTGACCTTGAATGTTTCCAGGGATGTGGTATCCACAACTTCTCACAACAGGGCAACCTGTTCCAGGGTCTCACCACCCTCACACTAAACAATTTCTTCCTAGTGTCTAATCTAAATCTCCCCTCTTTCAGTTTAAAACTGTTACCCCTCATCCTATTGCTACACTCCCTGATAAAGAGTCCCTCCCCATCTCTCCTGTAGACCCCCTTTAGGTATTGGAAGGCTGCTATAAGGTGTCCCTGGAGCCTTCTCCAGGCTCAACAATCCCAACTATCTCAGCCTGTCCTCGTAGGAGACGTGCTCCAGCCCTCTGATCATCTTTGTGGTCCTCCTCTGGACTCTCTCCAGCAGGTTCATGTCCTTCTTAAGCTGGTGGCTCTGGAGCTGGATGCAGGACTCCAGGTGGGATCTCACCAGAGCAGAGTAGAGGGGCAGAATCACCTCCCTGACCTCCTGGCACCGTTTCTTCTTCTGCAGCCCAGGATACAATTGGCTTTCTGGGCTGTGAGCGCACATTGCTGGCTCATGTCCAATTTTTCATCTACTGATAATATCCAAGTCCTTCTCCCCTTTGTTCTTGGGCAAGGCTCACGTTTAATAGCAAGAAATTATCTGTGACCTAAAGACATCAGTTTGGGCAAAAGGCTACATGGAAGAGAGTTTCAGGAGGAAATCTGCTCAAGGAGGGGAGGTTTCCTCTTCCACGTCCCTAGTGCCTAGAAAGGATGTACCCACAGCTATGGCACCTCCGGGTGTGCAGCCTTCGTCCTCTGCCAGCCCACGCTGCCAGCTGCTGGGATCTCTGCTTCTTTGGGGCTGTCTGGGGTTGTTCTTGGAAAAAAGCCTCTGGTACCCTGGGGGCCTGGGGACTGTGACCAGCTCTGCCTGGGCAGCCACAGGGAAGGGAAGGGTCCTTTAGCCTGCCCTCTGGCTTGCTGCTAGTGCAGCTGGATGCAGTCTGCTCCAGAATGAATGTGATGCAGGGTTTGGGATTTTTTTTTTAACCTGAAGTGATTAGTCAAAACACTTAAACAATGAATTGACGCACACTGGAAACTCTTTTCATCCTGTCTAAGGAGCCAAGAGCAAAGTTATCGGACGTCATTCCAAGAATGTGCCTTTAAGGTTAAGAATGTACAAAGTTTCTTGATATCACAGCAAGTCTTGAAGATGCCTCACATCAAACATTTCCTGTTTCTGTTGCAAAACATAAAAAATGAACTGGGAAAAAAAGTAATCTGAGCAGACCTGTGGGCCTATCTTTCTATGAATCCACACTGAGCATAGCTGTATCTCCATCCTGGGTCAAGATTTTGTATGAATGGTCATCTTTTCATGTTAGCTCAGCACAGATGATTACCACCAGATCCATTCACCCCTTAACTTACACTGAACAGCTGAGAAGAAAGTGGCATCTGGACATGCCTTATGTGGGAACAGGTCTCTCCTGTCTCATTCCCTGCTGGAGCTCTATTTTAAACTCTCTTTCCAGAGGGGCTGTTAATTAAATTCCAGTTAATTAAACTATTTTTCAGCATAACCTTTTGCCACCACCTGCAATTTGTCTGGATGCTTGCTTGGTTCTCACTGAGCGTGCTGGGCAATAAGAATGTTTTGGTAAATCATTACAGCATCATGGTGAGCCACTCAAGTGTTACTCTTTTCTTTTCTTACGTTGCTTGACTCACTTTGGTAGAAAAGTGGCCATGGACCCATCTGACAAAAAGTTCACACACAAGTGGATACCATCAAGTGTGTTTGTTCCATCAGTAGGCCTGCATTTGGATGGTGCAGCTCTGAGCATGAGCAAGCCCACCTTGGATCCTAATGATGAGGTATCAGAGATGAAACGATTCACTGTACCTCTTGGGCAGGTTTCTGGCTCATAGGTGGTCAGATAAAACGATGCTTTTATGATAAACTCTCTTTTTTTCTGTTTTGTGAGGGCAATCTGATGTACAAAGAATAAATTGGAGCTCAGCTGCTGGCCAGTATCATGAGGAAGATGGCCTTAGCTCTGTTCCTGCTCTGCTTCTGGTTGTACCCCATTGCTAATGCTGGCCACACTGGTAACTGAAGTGCAACACAGCTGTGGCCAGAGACAGCTCTTGCAGACATGTCTAGTGGGATGTTAAGTTCATTTTGCCAGCTTGATGCCACATGTAATGACTCCATCTCACACACCACCTGCCAATAACACCCACATTGGGAGACTGGGTCATCAGGGGGAGCTGGTATCATGGAGCTTTGTCCATGTAACACTGATACTCGCCCAGTTTATGAACCTACAATCTAATTGGGCTGGCAGTGGCTACTGTTGTCTTAGGGGTGCTAAGCTCTGCCCTAGCAATCCTTGCTATAAACTGACTGCCAGGTGAGTGAGATCCATTCTGCAATATGGCCAATTGGAAAAAAGAAAGAAGGTTACTGAGTTTTTCCCAGAAAAATGTCTTTGAAAATTAAAACACAAATATACTTTTTGTCTCAGGCAATGCCTGAGAATATGAAGAGCTGAGGCGCCTCTCTGGAGTCTATTTATATAATCTGAAACTCAAAGAAATACAGAAATGTCCAAATCACAGGACTTAACAATCTTTATAACAAGCTTTGTTTCACTGAAATTGCTGTTATGAATGTTTATATTTGGGTCAGATTTTTTTCCTCTTTCCAAGTTTATCTAGCATACTAATATATGAAAGTTCATTAGTCAGACATACTCGATGAAATTGTGTTGTCAGTTATAATGCTGAAAATATGGATTATTTTTTCTATGGCTGAAATAATGACATAAAAAGTGGTGTAGCTGAGATGAGAGTTCACTTCCACTTCTCTACTGTGAAGTGTAAAAGCAATAAGAAAAAGGTTATCTTATAATAGAAACGGGGGAGAGCACTACAAACCTTTTTCAATAAGATGAACAGATAATCAGAACAGAGTGTTGGAAATTTGGAGTTGGTAATTTAAAACAGAGTAAGCATTTTTCCCTCAGCTCTTCTATCTTTTTTGTTGCTGAGATTTTTAGGTCAGGAACTCCCCTTGGAGAATTTTACACTCCAAGTGGCTCATGTCGCCCTGTGAGGATCACGTTACAATCTCTGTATGATGAAGGCGCGTGGGAGGGGAAGGCAGAGGAGCTGATCCATAAACATGGTCAACTATATGGATTCTGGTCCTTCTGCAATTTGTTGTTCCAGTACCTTTCAGAGCTCTTCAGAACACAAAAAACCTGTATTGTCCCTTTGACCTGAGCAGTTCTTCAGCATTTGCACCCTTATGGGTTTTTTCCATTTAAAGAAGAAATGTATGTCAGAAGCAGTTAATATACTTGTAAGGAGATTATATGATCTGGTACCTACAGCAGGAGAGGAATGAGACCCCTATTCTTGGTGCGACCCTGTTTGTTTACTTTATACAAAATCCTGTTTCCCCAAGCAGAGTAAGAAAGAAAAGTACAACCAAACCAGCAGCTTCCATTGTGCACAATACCCACATCCTCCTTTCCAACACAAATCTCTCTTCAGCCATGGTTTCACAAAACAAAGCACTCTGCAACAATGCTGGCTTACAGTGTTCCTGCTCCCAAGCTGTGAATTCAATCAGGGAATTGATCTGACTTAAGAAAATTCTGCAACAAATGCCGTGCTATTTTCTTAAGCTGGGCAAGATTGCCAAACCAATTCAAAAGGACCCCCAGCACAGCTGAGGAAATAGCAACAGCACCAGATCTGGCTCTCTCTGCTGCATAAAGAAACTACACACTGAGTGAGCCTGGATGTCCCTGTCAATTCAGGCTCAAAGACAATCCATTGCCTCCAGATTGCCCTGTGTCTCTTGTGTCCTAGTGGGATGCTGCAGACAGCAGAAAGCTCTGGGAGGGGAAAAGAGGAGTGCCAAGTGCCCAGCAACCGCAGGGTTGCCATCTCAGGAGAATTTCATTCAGTGGAGTCTCACCCAGTTTTACCCAGAAAACAATATTCCTTACTTAGGATCTAAATACAAATGTTACTTTGAATATTTGGTTAATGCTGTCATAATAGTCAGCAAAAGTGATGGCAGCCACTTCATGTAAAGCAACATTCAACTGTGAAAAGGTTTTCAGAATCATTACTGAATCATTACTGAATCATTTCAGAATCATTGACTGATTTTCAGAATCATTAACTGATTTATGGTTTTCTGGAACTCACCGATCCACTCGTAGCTGGCAGACAATGCTCAATGCATCTACAACTCCCTCTTCCTTCAACTGCTGACAACCAATAGCTGTGGCAATAAAACATCCAGTTCTTCCTATACCAGCACTGAAAATAAGGCAAAATTTAACAGGGGAATGGAGTCCACAGATCAAAGGAGTTAAGTGGAAAACACTAAATAAATAGGAAAACACTAACAATACGAAACATGGACTTGCTAGAACCCACAATTCCTGGGTGCATGACTAGCAAAGGTAACTCCTCAGCTTACTTTCTTAGAGAGAAATGAAAGGGTGCACTGTTCCAGCAGCCCAGTTGTTGTGGGTAATTTGTGAGGCTTACATGTTTCCATTTGCACACAAGTGTACGGTAAGAAAAACAATCTCCATTAGCACCACAACATCCAAATATTCTCTGGCACAGTCCAAGCAAATGATGGAGATATGCACTGAGGTGGGGGAAAAGCCCACCTAATGGCAAGCCAGTTGGGCTTTATGTCTGAAGCCCTCAAAGTATACAGGGGTTTTGCTAACCATATGTCTAACCATGAAGATAAAAAGGACCTAGAACCATGCTGATGAAGTTAACCCTCTCTCCTGTGATTCTGCAGGAGGGAAAAGGATTTCATGCTGCGTCTCTCCAGGTTTTCTTGATGCCTGCTTGGAAACAGCCATTTGGCATTATTTTTTACTCCCTGGCCTCCAACACTTGAGAATCTCTGCCCCACTCTGTTTCTTGCTTAAGTAATGTGGAATTCAGTGCAGCTCATCCCTGTCACGCTGCATGGCAGGAAAATGTGAGGAAAATAGTTAAAACAGAGTCAGAGATCCAGACCTCCATGCCTGGCTTTATAGTAAATACTTAACCATTTGGTGCCTTGCTTTCTTTATCTTTACAGTGGGTTTGAATGCTACCTGCCTCAGAAGAGCACTGCAAGAGTTATTTAAATTAAGACCAGGAAGAATCAGTTGAGTGTCTCGGATGAAAGCTTGATATATCTGAGTGCAAAGTGTTACCAGGAGTATGTCCATTTGCAAATTACAATCTACTCACCACAAAAGAGAAGATAGGAGTGCTTTAGAGAGTCAAGAGCCCTCCCATCTGGAAGTGAAAATTTCCAAGAGGACTCAGCAAAATTACATATATGGGGATGTCTAAGCCAACTGTGAGGGGATAATGAGATGTAAAACTGGCAGCGTAAGAAAGGATAGAGTGAGATGAAGATCCTGTGTTGATAGCCTGTCTCCTTGGACATCAATAACTATGGGATAAAATGTATCCAAAAGGAGCAGGACATAGTTTATAAAGAGGGATTTGGAGAAAACAATCTAATGCATACCCCCGTTCTCTTCCTCAAATATTTTGAAACCCTTGAAAGCGGGGCTAACAAGTTTAAACAATTCAGATGTAAGTAAATTTGGCTATATCGAAGGGTTCTTTTTTCCCTTTTTTTGGGGGTGGATTAAGTGTTCTTGGACAAGTTCTTAATATGTATTAAACAAAGACTAGGGTTTTCTAATGTATTTTCTTCCTCAGTTCAGGCATGCCAGTCCTATCCTGTTACATAGCTTTATTTTAGATAGTGCAAGGTAAAATTTACATTGTTATTCACTTGCCTGTCATTTTTTTCCTGGTATACGTAGAAAATATGGAGACCTACTTACTTTGAAGTATTTTCAAGCACCCAAAAACGTTCTGTATGTATATTTCTGTTATATATCTTTCTAATTTCCCCTTCTTTTTTAGGAGTTTAAGGTGTAGTAGCTCATTCGTAATGACTGTGGTCTGTTAATTGGGAGTGTGAAATACTGGACTGTTATGATTTCAGGATTAAGAGATGCAGGCAATATGCTTTTTATAGAACATGTTCATGCACTAGTTGATGAGGAAAGAAAAGCAAAAATTTCCAGCAATAACAGTGTCAAGTTTCTGAGCATGAAAATTTTATCCTTTATTCTCATTTAAGAAACTCTTACAAGTCCTCCAATATGCCAAATTGCTGGTTCTTCTGGGATATAGAAAATGGCATTGTGGTCCAGATTCTCAGGCAACTTGGTTTCACTGGCTAAAGGGGGCTAAATTAGTTTTACATTTGTAGAACATAATTCTGTGTTCTAATTCTTCCTTATTGATTCAATTTAAGTAAAAATGCCCTTTCCCTCTATGTTTGAAATCTCTAATTAAAACTTGTATTTGATCCCAAACCACTTAGTTGCCATTAAACCCAAACTTATTTTGATGTACTAACTACACATCTGAAGGCCAGATTAAGGAGATATTTTCCATATTTACCCATGCTTTCAATGAATGACACGAGAGAGGAAATACACACCTTTTCAGTGAATGCCACTATAAAGTTTGGTAAGAAATGAAAACTTTTCTTCCTTTGGAAATCCGTGTTCTTGGTGTATGTGTGTAATCAGATCTGCTGATTTCAAAGATCAAAACAAATGTTTACTCTTTTTCCTACCCTTTTGCAGAGTAGGAACTACTTAGCTAAAATTAGTCAAGTCCTTCTTGTATCCTGAACAGGCTCATCACTGGAGTGTGTAAGACAGCACGCTGTGCTAACGGGCTACAAGAAGACATGTACAATAAACTGAATTACTTTTTTCCCACTTGTATCATAGTAAGAGATTATTAAAGCACTTCTGCTTCAAATTCAGGATCATTTGGGAAAGTTCCTTATTCATCACATTCTGGTTTTGCAAAATGATGGGTGGTTCAAATCTGGCTTCTATTTCTCTAAATCTCCAAAATATAGAGTTGAAAAGAAGCGGTTCAAGATGAAAAGTTCTGGTTTTGATGTACTTCTAGGAAAAAAAAAAGAGTACTATCCAAACTGTAAGAGATGTATCATCACAGTTATGAGACAAAGCAAGTAAGGAAATATTGATTTTAATTTTTTTTCCTGTTTTGCTTCACCTACTTCTTTCCACCAATATAATGAATATTATATATTATTATATATTATTATATATTATAATATAATGAATCTAGTAATACTCCTGCTACTTAAATTGCAACATGGAGCAATGAATCAATATAAAGCAATAAAATGGAATTTAATTAGAATGATTAGAACGACATTCTCTGGTTCATTATAACTCCTGTGAATAACACCCTGCTCTTGAGTACTAAATAACGTTTTGCTCTTGAATATCAAACCAACTGTCCTTGTGAAAATGTTCACAAATTTTAGTACTGATGTGTTTTGCTCTCCAAATTTGTATCTTAGGACTATTGTTCAAAATCGACTTGCTTTACAACATTTTAGCCAACCAGTCACAGGGCACTGCATCTGACTTAGGTATGTAATTATGCAACAAGGCTAAAAAGAAAACAAACCATGAATAAGAAACAGAAAAGAAACAAGTTTTCCAGCTGGACTTTCAAAAACAGAGTTCATTAGCAGAAATGGAGAATGGTTCAGAAACAATTTTCTAGCGACAAGGGAATTCTCTCAAATCCTCAAATATGAAATGAAAAAGCCAATTAGCGTGAAGAGGATCTGAGGAATTTCACTCTTCCCCAGATATGTTCTTTGTTCAGGAGGAGGACTGTTTGATGTGATTTGCTGTGGCCTTGCTCTGGGCAGTCATTTAAGAGAAGGATTGCAAGTTACCTGATTTAAGAGAAGGATTGCAAGTTACCTGCAGTGCACAATGACAGGCCCTCTGCCAGGTGATTCCACCCTGTCCTTTTCTACATCCAGCATGAGCTGCAGCAGAGGCTGAGCGCTGTCGGGGGTCTTGTGGTCCGGCCAGGATGTGTACCAGTAGTGTTTCACACTCCGAGACTGACTCCCTTGCTGAAAATAACATGAAGATTTTATATGCACACTTGTGGTGAACAATTCTTTTTATTTCTCTTAATGTTATGTTAAAAAGACAGTAAAAATGTTAAGAGAGACTTAACAATTTTTGTTTATTAGACTCGGAGGATGCAATTGCAGAGGAACAGGCATGCTTCCAGGGACACAGTTGTAAGAAGGGCTTCTGCACCTGAAAACTTAGCTGTTATTTCAGCTATGTAAGTTCTGCTCTGTCCACCTGACTACTAACTTGCTGACTGTGTTGCCAACTGGGAACTTTCAGAGGTCTGTGTTAGATCAGCAATAAGATCTAGAGATACTAGCTTGATCTAGGCTTCTGAATCTCTAAATTATTTTATATTTCTGCTACCTTTTAAGGACATTATCATAAGGATCTGATTCTAAAATTACAAGAGGATTTAAGTTAAAGGTGCAGAAGAACTGCCCTTCTAGACTAATTAAACATCCCAGTTTGTCCAGTTATTCTCTCCAATAGAGGCTGCTACCACTTACTTCAACAAGCCAAGGGGCTAAATAGGGGCTAGAGTAATTTGTGTTGGACGATATGACTTCTGCCCACTTCTCACTGCCTGGGCTGAAACACCAAACAAATTTTCCCAATTCATTATTTATTGTAATGCTCTGTCAGGAGCAGCAGATGATGCAATCTGATAGCACCTGAGTGTAACACGGGGAGTAACTTAGAAGAGGAGCATCTGCCTTATTTTGCACAGTTAATGTTCAGTCAGAACCATGAAAGCATGAAGCTTTCCTTGTGTACTCCTTATATCTTTAGCTTCTCAAATGGGCTATAGATGCACTCAGCACACAATGTGAGCAGCATATCTTTTTTCAGAATGATGCTATGCTCGTTTTTTTCATTAACTAAAATCCTTTTACATCACCTTGGCAATGCTAAAAAGGCCTCAAAGCTAATGTAATTCAAGAGAGTGAAACCTGCACTCTTTTTGAAGCGTTTTTTTATTGCTAGCATGATACAAAGCAGCAATACGATAAGTGTTCCAGCACTTTGGTCTCAATCATACCTTGCAGCTGTGAGCTTCGTAGCTTAGTTACTCCTCCTGTAAAAATTTATGCCCTTTAAAAAAAAACACTTTAACTTCATTTAACATTAAAAAAAAATACAGCATTTGGAACAATGCTTCTCAGATGCAGATTGTTACCTTTATTGTAAGCTGACGGACAGTATAGTTCTCGCATTCTTGCACACCATTAACAAGGACTTCAACCTTCCCATATATTCCTCTTTTTTCTGGCCAATAGAGCACGCATTTCTGGAAAGCAAACATCAGTGGTCATCAACAAACTGGATCCTGGAGCCATATTCATATCTAATTTTTACGCAGAATGTATTTGTCTAGAAAGTTCAGATGAATTCAACCGAGGCGTTATTCACGTCAGAGGCACTCCTAAATAAGATACTGTAGGCCTCTAAAGGACTGACGTAGGCCTGGTTTTCAGGATCTGAGTTTTTCAAATACAGATCTCTATCACTGATCACTTTGAACAGCTGGTTTTATTCTTAAAAGCTCAATGAAGTTCAGTTAAAGGAATTATTTTACACATTAAAAATTAAAGATTTTTTTTCTATAATATTAATTAATAGAATTAAATTTATAAAGTTTACTCTTTCCAAATGAGATTTCCTTCTGAGCAAGACATTTAGAATCTGTCCTGTCCTCATAAGACTTTTTATCCTTTTTACTCTCCTGAGCTCTTATACAACAAAGCATGTAAATATGCCCTTAGATCTTACTGAATTCAATGGGACTTAACGTGCATGTTAAAGTATTTTGCAGAATCTGAGTTGCCTACTATATAACTTACTGGAAACGAGTGTTAAAAAAAAATCCATCAGTCTTGCTACAGCTACACAAAATTATATCTAGAAGTCTTAATAAATCAGCAGTGTTATACTATTTCAGGAATGTATCCGACAAGCATCTACTAAAAAGGAGGTGAAGAAATACTATTAACCATCTTATTTTTCCTCTGCAACAGTTTGCTTATCTTCAAGTTAGCTGCAACTTCATATTAATTTCTATAAAAGTATCTATAGTCTACCTGAAAGCAAACTTCCCTACTGTATAAATACTTGTCTAAAAATAGATGCTTATTACCTTAAGGTGTTTGAAAGCCACATTTTATGAAATAATGCTGGCAAATCTGATCTGTTCATCAAATAAAAAAAAACCCTAACAATTAAAGAAAACCTTTTTAATATCCAGTACACGGGTTAAAAAAAAAAAACAACACCATGAGAACAGACAGTTCTACAATAATAGGAATCCCAGACAGAACTTGTTTGTATTTTCTCACAAATACTTGCTGAAGAAACTGGTATATATTTAGACAGTAGCCTACATTACACAGCAAAAGCAAACAATCTTTTTAATATAATTAATTGCCATAAAGCATAACTCCCAGTAAATACTGCTAAAAATGATCCAGAAAAAAATATCAGTGAAATGATGCAAGGCTTTACCACCAGGTGTGATCTATAAGCCTCTACTCTACTTGATAACCCAATAGCTGATTGAACCAAATCATCTCTGTTGCATAAATACTTTTCTAAAAATAGATGCTCATTACCTTAAGAGTGTAAGGTGTGTGAAAGCCACATTTTCTGAAATAATGCTGGCCAATCTGACTGGTTTCGTTCAAATCCTGTCTTTTGCAGAATTACTCGAACATCCTAAATTTGCTGTGTTCCCGAAGACATCAAGAAGGGCAATAAAATACTCAGAAAATTGTATGAAAAAAAGTGTTCACAAGTTCCACAGTCCCTCCATGTGACACATATAGCGACTATCATCTGCCAGATCTGCAATTCATGCCCCTCCCTGGGAGTGTAGTTTTCAGTGCTAATATGGGAAAAAGTCTAAATACACAATTGTACCCTGACAATCAACAATAGTTGAGTCAACCCCTGAGACTTCTTGATAAATGTGAGCATGCGACACTCACTACAAAGCCTTCAGGCACTCCAGAAGAGTGTTTTTCTTGACTCTTTCCCAGAACTGGAATTGGCAACTTGCTCTGGGTGGACAATGAAATGGGGCTGTTCATTAAAATAACTTTCATTTAACAGTCCATCTACATTTAGTGAGATACAATGGATTATTTTTAACACAGTCTCCATGCATCTTTTTAAAATACCATTTGTTACTGCTTTAAAAAATAGCCTTGAAAAAAGAGCTGGGATCAGCTGGTCCAGGTACTTCTAAGATGACAGAGAGCTGGAGGATTTAGCATGGTTTTGGAAGTTAATTGTGATAAAGGGATAAAGATGAAGGTGGGAGGGATAAATATATCAGACAAACAAAACCAAATATAGAAAATCCAAAGAGCATCGGCAAAAAAGAGTAAATAGATTCAAGCTATTGCTTGAAGCTTAGAGAAAAATGCACTGGTCTTAGGTAGGTGTGTTTTAAACCTGTTCAAAAGGCAAACACAATGGTTAAGAAGGTTGCTCTCTAGCCTCATGTCTATAATGATTAAAAGCTTATTGCCTACAGTATACGTCAGAAAAAAGGAAGAATTCACTCGTTCCTAGTATCATGTAGTCCTCCACCTCCAGTCTTTGTGCTGGTCCCGATTCTGTTCCTCGCTGTTCTTTCAGGCCACATAGTTTCCCTTTCAGCATATTCATATATTATAGCACTTTCTAAATAGGTCACATATTTTGTGAGTTTGGGATTGAATGTACGATGCTCTGCGTAGTCAGCAAACATATAACAGCTATGAGCAGGATTTTTCAAAAGATGCTTAAACTCAAAAAAAAAAAAAAAGAGAAGAAAAAAGAAATCCTAAAATCCTAACCAACTTGCATGGCAGCCAAAAGCCTGGGGATCTTCTTACTTTCATGTGGAAAATCTTATCTTCCTGCCATCTTTCAAAATCGCCCTCGGATTCATTTACATTGGTTAGATTTTTGCTAAAAATGATTATTTATTTCTGATATTGTCTCTGACCTTTCTTTTTTTTAAAAAAAAAAAAACAACCAAAACAACATTCCCTGACCCGAACAGGAAGTTTATACAAGAAAGAGTATCTCACATGACCTTTAATTGATTTTAGCCTTTGTCCTTCCTCCTGTGACAGGGCTGCAGGCTGAGACTCTCTCCATCGCCTGTCTCCTTAAGCGCCCCATCCCGCTCCCACCAGGCATGTACCAGGCTTCATGGGACCGCTCCTGAGATGGATCTCCATAACTGAGTAGGGCCTGGCCCTGACTCGGACTGGGGCTGGCATCTGCTATTTGCCATGGTCAATCTGCGCTAAGGAGCACAGCCTTTTTTAACTTCCCAGAAGCGCTCCTGTTGCAGCCTGGTCCCCCAATTCTGCTGAATGGAGGAAGGCTCTCTCAGCTGACAGGTCATTTACCTGCTTTACTTTCCCTGGATTTGGACCCTGAACAAAATTAGTTTAATAATTCTCAAATATTTGTGAAGTTGCTTTACTTTAGGTCCTCTTCTTATTTATTTTCCTGTATAGTCACGCTAACAAATTTACACATTAAATGTTCCAACAAGCAGGCCAACACACAACAATAATGAATAATTACAACAAAGCTTCAATTCCAGAATCCCTTTTTACTCCTGACCTCTATTTACTGTCACTACTAACTCAAGCATGAGACGTATACTTTAAGAGGGCTTGCAGGATTTGCCTTCATATACTAAAATCCTCAAAGTTAGGACCAAATCTTCTTAAGTTTTTCCAAAACCTAAGACATATCTATGGTGCCAATACTCAAATTAACTAATAAGTAATCTTCAAAGAAGCTTATGTGAATTCTGTAAAAGGCAGGATTTCCAAATTCCAAAAATCTACTTTGCTATGTGTAGATAAGGGTGCCTACAGACTGAGACAAAAAATGGTACATGGAAAATAATATGAGCTTTAAACAGTGAGTTAACAAGATTGTCCTAGATAATCACTGACAACAAGATTTACATTATCTGAGTGGAATAAACACACATTGTTTAATCCATCTGTCAGTAGTAGTTCTTTCTTTTTGCAGAATGCTGCATAATATTCATCATTTATTCTTCCCAGATTCTGTTTCCTGGTTAACAGGTAATGTTGCTAGTAAATTTTGAAGGCAAACTAAGTGCGTATTATCTATGGAGTACATAGCATAACTACAAAAACCAGCTGATAGAACTAAATTCTATGAACTTCTCCATAAAATTATATAGAAATCTATAAAATTCTTACACTCCATATATTTGTCTAATTTCCATTGCTCACTTGTCTTGACTAAACTCAGTAATATATGAAGCCTGTATGTGCTTCATGGATAAAGCTTTCTAAGATTGTGTCCTGAAATATTACTACAGAATTAGAGATGGTCACCTTCAGTGGGTGATTTATCTCATTCTCTTGGAGTGGGATGGATCACCCTCTGGAGTTGACTACTGCTCTTAAGTGACCAAGAGGGCACCTAGACCACTAGATGAGATGTGTTATTCCTCATATTAACCCTAAAATTATAGCCTAGAATGCCAAGTTTCTCACTACTTATTCAGGCAGAAGCTCCTTTGCTGTGGACTCTCCTTGCACAGGTAGATTTCCAATCTGTTCAGACATTGTGTAGATTTGAGGACAGGTTTTACAGATTCTGCTTAAAATACTCACAGCACCCATAGTTCCTTCAGCATTATTCTTGCTTAGAAATCAATCTCCTTTTTTTAAAATCAGAGTTCAAAATGAAAAAGAAAGAAAATCCAATAATTTAATGCTCCAGGGTTTTTTTACACAGCTGAAATGAGTATTTTGGTCAGCACTCTACTTTCATATTATAGCTTCATCCATCTTGTAAAAAGTGTTACCACAGTGAGTCTTTAATCTTTTTTTCATCTGATGGAAGGAAGTAACTCTATAGAAATCTTTGTTTATCATCACTTCATACAATTCCCATTGTTATTGCAAATTCATCACATCAGCATATTGAACTAGGACACTAATGTCCCAAATAATTTCACTTAGGCTAAATAAATGAATTAATTCTTGAGATTAAGGTTTTTTGTGTGTCTCTCATTTGAGACCTCCCTCATTATACATTACTTTATACATTATAGTACATTATAGCTCAAATGGAGGCTGACTGATGTTACACCAACTGGAATGGGGCCTATACCTGACAGTTAGATGTAGGGCTTCATTTGTGCAGGGCTGGACATGGATCAGTGGATGAATACGCTTTCAAATATGAAGGTATTTGTATGTGTACAGCAGATGTACCTCCCTGAAAACAATGGAAATAAAGCAGACCACAGAGAAGAAGACATATCAAGTGCTATTGTGCTAAATAACATCTGCTTTTGTCTTCTCTATAGAGAGCAAATACTTTAACAGTGAAGTTAATATGCTGAGCATAGTCACTAGCTAAGCTGTTTTCTTTTAACCAGCAAGCAAGTTTTCAGGAGGAACCAGCTAACGGTGGGAGAGTTCTTAAGGTTCCTAGACAGGGCAGGACAGCTTGTGCAAACACAGGCTCTCTATATAGCCTGGGAACCATTTGAGATTCCCCACCCTTTCTATTAGGAGGAAATTACCACTGCCAGGCCACAACAATGCGGATAAACACCAGTGCCTAGAGCCTGTGTAACTCAGGTAAACACAGGGCTTCCTGACACGATGGAAACCACTGGGCACTTCTTTCAAGTCATTCTTCTTACACAGTGTCAGATGTGAGTGTTTAAACAGTCAGCACTTCCTCAGTGAAATTCTTATTCTTTTGGCCAATCAGGCCGAGGTAAGTTTTCTACATTTTCAGGAGTAATCTTTTTAATGTAGGCTTCTGGACACTTGTTTGAACAGTCTAGTGCAAAATGGCTCCTGGTTTGGAAATATGTCTTGGGATATTTTACAGGACCAATCTACTCTTCACATACAGCTTTCTTAAAGTCCACTGATTTTAAGTTCATGTTAGAAGCCCAAACTCACAGTGACAAAGAGCCAGACAGTGGTCAGGGGCAAAAGAAAGAACAGTATGTCTACTGAGTCCATATTTAAATGGACCAGTGAGTTTGAGCCCTGGGAACACACTCAGCATCTTGGTCCTTTGATCACTCAGACTGGGAACTTTGCCTGAATAAACTCTGTTTCTCTATCATCACATGTATCTGAGTTTGAAGAGCAGAGGTGTGGAGCAGGGGCAATATGGCATTGGTGCTTACCTGGCAAGGTTCTGAGACTCAGTTGAGGCACTCACCTAGAGCTGGGAATTACTACCAAATCTAGCAGTTTGGACTCAAGAAAAAAGTCAATCTCCTTCATGTCTGTCTCTCTCATCCACAAGACCTGTAAACCACTTCTTTAACATCCAATTTTTCAGAACAGACCTTTGCGTTGGCCCTCTATGTGGGAGAATGATTTTCATTCCTAATGCCTGGCAGTTATAAATATGGACTCTGGCATTATCAAGAAAAGCCTGGCAACAATTTACACGAATACTAAATAAAGCTATTAGAGATGTAATTGGGAATCGACCCAAAAGTCACAGAATGTGTATCAGGCAGTTAGGTGGCCATTAGCAATTAAAATGCAATTGTCATCTCTACTTGGTACTAAGGTAAAGAGCTACATGTTTCCATTCTGGCTAAGTACCTCCATGGTATTGTCATTTGGGAGCTCAAACTGTATTTCTGGGATTTCTGATTTGTAATATCTGGAACGGATTCAAAGCCTGCCATTATAGCAAAGTGCAAGCTTCAGCTATGTCAGGAAACCTCTAATTGTAACACTAACCATCTATTCTTTATATACCAGAAAGTAACAAGAAGTACAGAGGTGACCAACAGATAAATGAGGTGTTTCTTTAAAAAATATTAATCCAACAGCACAGATCTAGAAAATGGAATTTCTTTTTGTCTTTTTTAAATACATCTCTTATGATTGCTATGCAATTGCAATTGGTATGTTTGGTTACCCCAACATTACTTTCCACATCGCCCATTACCAGAGTATTTAAGAGCCAGTTATGTGCCAGCTTCCTTCCATATCTGCTAAGGTTCTTTCTACACAACCATAGGAACAATTTCTCAGTTTGGCTATTTGTCATACCTCATTTTTTTCTTTCAGCTTTGTGATCATAACAATGACAGGGCTGTCTTCTTGCCAAACCATCTGCCAGAAATCATTCACAGTATTAATCATGGGTCCCTGAGTTGCAATGAAAGCCTTCTCTTTACCTCCATATCCCTGGTTTAGAGACAGAAACAAAAGTATTTACTTTAAATTCATGTTGTCGACCAAAATTGCAGGTGAATCTTCTGAAAGAGCAGAAAAACAAATCTGGAATTAAAAAAAAAAAAAAAAAAAAGTTATTTGAACTGAAAGCAGTTATGACTAACCATAGAGCAGATCAGAAATTTTTCAGTAGAACAGTTTTTCCTCTGGAAACTACTGATTCAATGGACTGAAATGATCCTGAGAACACATCAATCCCTCTCAAATTTCCCTGCTTACTTGGCCTCTCCTAGCTCACTCTGTTCTTCAAGTTGTTGGGGCTTTCCATCATCCAGTATTACTTTAATCCATGATTTATATTGCTGCAGTGTTTACAAGATAGTTTAGAGCCAACAAGCCATGGGAAAAAAATAAGAATTATAAAACTAGTTTCTACAAAGATTCATGACAGGAAAAAAAAATAAAATATAGGAAAGCTTATGGAGTCAAAGACTCTGCTGTGCATCTTTGCTAAGGAAGGAGCACCTTTATGAGACCTTATAGGAAGAACAGTATATCAGTATAGGGAGTCCCGAGACACACAAGTGTACAGCAGGGCAAAGAAAGGTCAGGCAAACTGAGGAAACAGAGGAAAAGGAAAGGCAAGAAGAACTGGGAAAAACAAGAGACCACCTTCTTATTTTTTGGGTGAGAAGGAGAACTTGTAAGTTTGTGCAGTGACAAGGTGCCGAACAGTAATTCAGATCAGGTGATCCTGGCAATGTCTGAAGGGGATGAGTGAATGGAGAACAGTTGGAGGTGGTGTGGGAGCCCTTAGCCACGGGTCTTCCTTTTGGGTGCCTTTTTCCCTGACAGCTGTTGCTCATTGCATGAACCTATGGGATAGATCCTCAGCTGGTATAAACAATCCTCCCTCTACTCACCAATCTGACTGAATGTACTTTGTCTATGAGAGGTCTGTCAGGATCCCAGTAAGCCCAATGGTACTGCATGAACAGATGAGAAATTTCATTTTATCCCTGGGTTGTATTTTTTCTGCAGTTGCTAACAGTTCAGCTGGTGTTAGCAGTGGGAGAAATCACCAAATGTTGGCCTAAAGGGTGGTGGCAGGGTGAAAAGGGAGATCTCAGAGGACTCAAAACATGGCCTGGCTGAGGAACGAGTTGTTCTCCAAAGATAACTGCTCCGCTTAGTTACACCATGATGTCTTTTGTACAAAACACTGAAAGTACAGGATGTAAAGTGAGGCAAGGTAAGGGATGTAGGGGATGTGTATGACTATATTCAGGTACTGTTATTTAAATAAGCAACATCACTGTAGAGCTCTGGGGACAAATTTCAGTTGCACTATTACATTTATTCCAGCTGAGGATCTGGTACGTAACTCTAATCAAAACATTTAATTTTGCAGGTAGAGCACTAGATTCCTAAAACATGACTAAAGTAACTTCTCAGTAGTCTAGTCAGCATACACCATGCCACGGGTTCAAGAAAGCTCTGTGTGTGTGCCATCAAGGATTATAATATAGCTGGCACTTAGAAACAATGCTTTCCAACAGGGTTCATGTTGGTAAAGTCTTTGTATCATGTAATCATTCAATACAGGGAGTAAAATGTGAATGAGGGTGTGTGCTGGTGCACATGTGTAATTTAACGCATCTGTTTATGCTCCTTTTCACAAACTTGTTACAGTATTTATGTTATTACTTAACTGATCATTTCAGGACTATCAATTGATATAGCTATTCATGAAAAAAACCCATCACCACTGAACTTGTTTGTGGATAATATGACTGCAAGGAGCAATCATACAGCTTATATTGCTGTTGACTGATCTTTTCTATACCAAAATACTGGTATCTCTGTCACTGTTAAAAGGTAACCCTCTTTTTCTTCCTATAAGGCAGTAGGACAATAATAAATGGTGAATACTGAAGTAAACAAACAGTAATGCATGTGTTTCTTAATGTTTTTTATAAACTATTTGATAAATTGTGTTCTTATTGCAACCACTGTAGTACATTCATGGCTATGTAGTCTTTGTTACAAACAAAATTATTTCTATCACATCAATGTAGACAAAAAGATTAGAGATTATCAATGAAGATGGGTAGGAAAAATGAGTGGCACCTTGGCAAAATCAGCTATTCACATGGAAAATCAAATACCATCTCAAAAGAGTGTACATTTACTTACCCTAATGTAGTTAGCATTTATGTAGGTACTCAAGGAGTCAGATGGATTTTTTGGTTTCAAGTACACTCTGCTTAGAGGATCTAAGAGCACAAGGAAGATGGAAATTGAAAAGAAAACCCATCATTAAAAGATTTCTATAGAGAATGAAAGACTAGTTGAAGAAAATCATCTATTGTTATTCGGGGTTGTTAAGCACTAAATCATTATGCATCAAATTCTTCCCACTGCAAAGGATCATCATGTGTAACCGAGGTACATCTGTACTGCACAATGTTGGGCTGTGTAGAAGTATCTCCGCAAGCTGTGGGCTTTAAAGCCACACTATCAGGTCTAGGCAATGATCAGTAAGGTCCACTCTGCCTGTCTTGAGTAGCAAGCCGGCCTGCCTAGATCGTCTCTGAAACCTGTGTCATACCATCATATGATGCTAGATAATTACACCAAGTCCTTTTGATTCAGCTTTGATATCTTTGCCTGAAGTTGTACTGTTCCAATGACTACAGGTGGATTTAAATTAAGAAAAGCTCCCTCTGCCTCGGAAGAAATCAGCTATGTGCTTTTATACTGATTTAAGTTCACTGTAAGGGGCTGGACTAGGTAATCCATATCCTTCCCTTCAGTCCTGTGTTCTCATCTGACACAATTTGTGACCATTCACGTGTACTAGTCTGGAGACGCAATGTCAAAATACAGGAATATTTTCTTTCATGCTCTTCTTTCCTTCACTGTCTTGGATAATCTAGAATGGAGTGAGGGACAGTTCTTCTGAGTACAGAGCTGAGGAATACTAAATCCCTCCTGCAAAGGAAGTTTTTGCTTGCTCATTTGTGATTATATGATCCCTCATGTATTACCCTTTTGGAATTAAAGCCAATTAAATTCTCAATTACACAGTGTAACAGAAGGGGGTAAGGAGGAGTGAGGTGCCTATGTTGTGGCTGTCTGGAGGCACACTTGACTTTCTTCACACCTTTTCTGAAAAAATATTCTACTTTAAACAAAATTATATGGAAATATTTCTATACCTATAAAAATAATCTTTTCTTCTGGTAATTTGCTTAAATAGTTAATTAGAAGCAGCAGCTTTTTGACAGTATACAGACACATAGGTTTCAAAATAGGCTCTGCTTTGCGGAGTGTAATTTAGGCAATGTGTTTAAAGATACATACGCAGATGCTGAAATGGAGAGTGGTAAAAAAACGGTATTTACTATGTGGTCCTGCTGTTTACACAAGAAATATATAATTGATGTACTTCTCCTGTAGCAAAAACTGGTATTCTCAGGGTTGCTTTTGGATTTCTTTTGTGACTTTTCATCCTGTTCCTAAGAACAAGATAAAACCTTTGCAAATCAAAGGAAGAGGAGGGATGATCCCAAACATACTTTATGTCCTTTTCCCACTGGAGGTCACAGGAGCATCTTGGACAGGAGTGGAGCCTTTGCAAGACCCAGGCTGGTGTTTTGAAAGTGTGTTCCTTAAAATGCGCAAATGAGTGCATGACTTCTAGTTCAAAGTCTGGGCATGGAAGTCTTGTCCTCTGCCTTAATAGCACAACATGAACTCTAGTTAGCTTGTGTTAAAATCTCTTTGTACTAGCTTTCCCAACTTTTTCACTTAGAGCTTTTTTTCCCTCTTAACAATATGAGAACAGGAAACCTCTAATTCCTTTTCAGCACAGAGTGATTATTAGCCATTTCCACAAATGCCTCAGGCTACGTGGCCTTGAAAAAACACCCACTTCCTCTCGCCCGCACAATGCCTCTGATTCTGGTGTAGCTTGACCCCTACCTTAAAAAACCTCTTCCAAGCAGACTCAACAGCCAGTTTAATTACCATGTCTTGAGATAAATCCCTCTGTTACTAAAGAGCAGCTAAATCAGTTCTACAGTTTCTTGAGACCTCCTTCCAACTCCAATCAACGAAACAAACACTGCTTCCGAATGGGAATCTTTTATAAATTAACAGTCCTGATCAATTCCGAAATAGGCAAGTGCTGTAAACTCAGCTCTGAAAGGAGGAAGACCTGAGTGCTGCTAAAGATCCAGAGCCACTAAGCAATCATCAGATACAAATGGAAGTAATTAGCTTCCTCCTGAATGACAAATACCTTGGAGGTAATTATCTTTTCCTCAAGGATGGCAGAGTCTGAGAGTCTGAAGCTACAGCAGAAAGACACAGATGGTGGCTGCAAGGCTGTATTCATCAACGTTTGTAAAGCATCTTGAAATGCAGCAGAGCCGTTAAGCACTTATAATTACTAATAAAAAATGTCTCCTACAATTTTGACTGAGGCAAAATTACTGCTGTTTTCTTCCATGTATCTAGGAAGTCTGGAATAGCTCTCCCATTCGGGTAGAAGAAGCTTCCTCTAACTCCATCTTTAACAAATTAATATTGGCCTGATTTTACCAGGCTGGAGGAATAGGAGGGTGTTACAGGGGCTGTAGCTTGCCACCATGAGACTGCCCGGTGTAGGGAAGAAGCTGGGCTGTATGGCGGCACTGCTGCGCAGCTTCCCCCACTGCCATTGATACTGGAGGTTCATCCACACCATGAACACCACTTTGTCATGAAGACCCAGGGCTTTGTCCCATTGCAAAAGCTGTATTTGTTGTATGGTGGGTATGATGAGCTGTGGTCATTTTTTCTTCTTCCATTTTGACTGCTACTATGTCCTGAATTCCTTAGGGCATGGGTACGTTCACATTTGCAGCATTTCCAAGATAAGTAATTTGTTACTCCTAGTCCAGTCCTAGTTGCCTTACCAACAGTAGGACTGAAATACTGTGAGAAGGGCTTAAGGTATTTCTGTTTTGTGAGCAGGAAAGGAAGATGAAAATTTTGTGAGGCAGACTACTCTCACACTTGCAGCCCAAAAGATCATAAATCTTTCAGATATTGAAACCTTTTGAAATTCATCCACCTCTATTTTTCCTGGTTTGCTTGCAGTTTATAAATTAATTACGAATACTGGTATTACTTGGTAAACATTGTAACACAGAACGTGGAAGAATCATACCAGACTGCATTCCCAGTCTCTGCCAGGTGGGGAATAGGCTATTAGACTTGCAAATAATACAACTGCCTCAAAACACCTCATGTATAAAACACCTGTAAACTATGCATCATGTTATAATCTCATCTGAATCATTCCTGGCATTTCCAATATAATCCAGGATTTCTCAATGGAAAACTTAACAGATGTATGATGGTATATGCTCCTGCATTTTAAAACATGCTTAAGCATTACAAAATAAAATTTCATTCACACAAAGGGAATCTTTCTTATCTACTAAAAATAAGATCTGCCTAATATTCATTTACATTTTAACTATGCAGTTTAACATAGATCAGTTATTATAATACTGGCTATTCACAAATATTATAGATGTTATCATACTGGTGACTACAAGGACACATATTGTCGAC
This sequence comes from Limosa lapponica baueri, assembly GCA_002844005.1. NCBI lineage: Eukaryota > Metazoa > Chordata > Aves > Charadriiformes > Scolopacidae > Limosa > Limosa lapponica. Next base: position 1,446,685 of record KZ505669.1, on the reverse strand, counting down.
TCACATGGATATACAAAAAGATGTGATGAACCCATGTTGAATTCCACTAAGATTAAACAGTTTTTCTCCTTCTGCTTTGTAAATATGATTTTTCTCTTTAGTCTTTGAAAGCCTGCTTGTGATCCTATGCCTACACTAGGGAGCAGGACTGGAGCAAATATGACTGCTCATAGTCAGGACTATAGTGCAAGGGAGCTTGAAAATTCTAAACATCAAGAGAAGGGTTTTCCTGCATTTGTCTATAAGCTTGCATAATGAGGTGCTTTGTTCATATGATTTAGATTTAACTTTCCCCTTGTTTTTAGCTGGAGTGCCAGAGCCAGTTTTAGTGCAAGCACTTCAAGCAATAGCTTGTGGATTTGGGGGTCTCACCTGCCAAGTGCTTTCTACCTTCATGTTACTGTGAGTTTTCATGTAGGCTTTTGCCCTGAGGGTACTCTTCAGAAAGGGGCAAGGAATGACATCCAGGTACCTTGGATGTGTTGCACACAGCAAGATACCCACAGAATAGCATTAAGCTACTTGCTCCTTTGTAAGCAAGAGCCCACACATGCTCTGAAGCACTACGGGAATTCTGCTTCTGGTTTGAGATGGAAAAGTGAGACAGGAAGGGGAAAAGATAAAGGGCTTTGAAGCGGAGGTCCTGCTGTGGGGACACGTAGTGGAGACATGGGGGCTGCCAGAGACAAGCAGGCAAAGGTGAAGATGTGGAGTAAAAGGATGAGGAGGGAGCAGCAAGGCTGGTGTTCTGCCACAAGGCTGTGGCTGTGGTGAAAGACTGAGAGATCTGTGTGCAGGACTGGGAACTTGCTCAGAGGGAGCGAGAAATGCTGTAGGTGGATGGCAGAGGGAATGCAGTCGAAGATACAGAGCAGGGTTTAACAGGACACATGGGTGGGGTCACAGTCAGGAGGAGGGATGGAAAAACAGTGATTCTAAGAAACTGTTTAGCCACTTGTCTCTCATCCCACACTGTCCCCTCGTTAGTTGTATTAACGTATTACTATAAAGCAAATAACACTTAGAAAACTTAAAGAGGCAATCCAGTGTTTGCATGAGTGTTGGCTAAGTTATACTGCAACTAGAAATGTAACATTTCCTGTACTTTGTAGTTTTCCATATAGAATAATTTTCATTAGGCATTCATTTTATTTCACATGAGTGTGTCTGGCTGGGTAGTATCTCTTAACATGAACCTGCCCTCATGCACCCTGTCACAGAATTATCTCTTAGAAAACGAGAACATCCTCCACAGCGCATAGGGTGGAGCTGGCAGGACTGGGCATTTTTAGGAGATAATCCATCACCTCAAACGTCACTTGTCACCACAGGTGCCCCGATTCAGGAGACGCACCCAGTGCTGGGAATGGAAAAGCTGATGCGGGCGTATGAAGCAGTGGGTTGATATCATCTCAGCAGGAAACCAGGAAGGCTGTTCTATTTAATCACTCAAATCGTTTCCAAACCCTCTCAGACTGGGTGTGGGGTGTTCGAGTATTTATTATGAGCATGTGCCTCAATCCTCAAAATATCTTCTTTGAAACAGCCTGGTGCTAACACACAACAGGCCTTTTGATTTCTGTCAAAGATGGTTACAAAGTGCCTGTCAGTGAGTAGCTGTGGTGCACAGCAGCAGCGTGCTTGGACTGAAAATGTGCCTCGGAGTTAGCGGCACATCCCGGCTAACTGGAGGTGAAAACACAAAGGCATGCTGGTTCTCAAAGCTCATCAGCATCAACCACGGCCCAGCTGTCGTGTCCCGATTCAAAACACATGCTGCAGTGAAATAGGACTCATCGCATTTGCAAGGCATCGCTGAAGGCAAACCTGATGGTGGCTGGGGCAGCTCGGACGCGAGATGCTACGGGAAGGGAGAACTCCTTCCAAAAATCTGCCCGTCAGGCGGAGAGAGGCTTGGCGATATCCTGGCTCCACTGCAGCTGATGGCAAAAGTCCTGCTGTCGTCAAAAGGGTCAGGATTTCACCCTCCATGTACATCCTGTTGACACCGGGCCAGACTCCAAGGGATGCTGAATTTTCTGGTTACTTGGTATATAACTTGCATTCAGTTACTTATTTTCTTTAATTCCCTTCAACATTCCTCCATTGAGCTCAGCTGCACACAGCTATTGGTTGCAGCAGATGAACTAACCTTGAAGTCAATGGGAGCATTACTGGGGGCTGAAGGGAAGCGAGAACTCCACACGAGTTTCCTTCCCAGCTATGTATCACATTTCTGAGACTAATCTAGCAGCTGAAGGCCATCAGTATTCATTAATTTAACTGCAAGGCCTTTGTATGATGTGAACAAATTACAATGCATTCAGGCTCGCCGAGAGAAATCTTGTCATTTAAAGTGTGTGAATTTGCATGACTAACATATAACATAGGCCTACAAGGACATTATAAAGATGATTAGAGAACAAACTTCTAGTTGATAGGATATGCTGTCATTTTAAAAGTAATCTTCATTCCAAACCTAAAAAAAGGGATATGTTTACATTTTTCTGTGGGTTGTTCTCCAACATTTTGAATCATTGAACTTTTTCACTTTGGTGATGTCAGAATTTATAAAACCTCAACTATTCATGTCTATATTTAGTGCAATGTTAAAACTTCTGCAATCTATTTTGAAACTGAACCCAAAATAAAATGATTAATAAAAGAGAAATGGAATATCTCATTATCCACCAACAAATGTTATGGAAATAGTTGCTTTTCAGAGAAACGTGTATTCTGAAGGAAAACTATTCCACTGAAAAGTTTTCAATCACCCCTAATTATAACTAAGTGATTGTTACTTGGTCAGAAATAAGGAATTTGGGCCAACAAAAATACAGAAGCAGTATAGCAAAGCAGTAACAAGTTTACAGCAACGATGAGGCAGCACTGTGTTAGGGTGGTTTTCTTACTAATGTAAACAGATTTCCACAAAGCCAGTTGGTGCATGGAGAATTAAAAAAATACTCCAGAGGACTTATGAAGATAGAAGTCCACTACAAGAAAAGATAGGATGAACTTGCTTTTTTTAGTCTGGGCCATTTAATGTTGGACATGATCCCAAGTAGCTTGACCCAATCAGAGAGAATTCAGTGATTGCAAGAAGGTGTGGACTGTGATAGAGGACAGTCTTGGTCCTCTCATCCTCCAGACTGGGGAAGCTACTACGAGGCACGGCAGATCTCTCTCTATCCATCTTCCGGAGCTGTCCTTCAGAGAAAACCAGCATGCACCCAGGTTGCCTTTCAGTACACAGTTGGGATGCTGTCAAAGTGTACACCTACTAAGGCATCCAGTAAGAGTTCTGCATTCGCCAGTCCTACAGCACTGGGCTTTTGTTGTGTTTCTACATGGCCTATAAATACACTTATGAACAGGTACACAACAGTCAAAGACAGCTAGATTTTCACAGCAATACGTTCTCAAAGCAGGACTAAATGTCATAGTAGGAAACCCCGGGCTAACTCACTTACTTGGCAAAATTGTTTTATAGCGGTTTTTGGTTCCATGACTCGGGATGTCAATTTCTTTGGGATCCACAAAATTCATTGGTATTTCCTATAAAAAATAAATTAAATCAGATTGGTGTTTCCAAAGGAGCCACGCAGGAAATTATCACCAGAAGGCCGTCTGCTGTTACACAACTGTCTTTTGACATCAAAGTTATTAAGAAAAAAAGTGGTTCCCACCTCAAGCCTGTCAACACCCTTCCTTTAATAAACACAGGGAGTTGCATATTGAAGGGGTGACTTCCAAGGAACACTTCTGATGAATTATTAAAAGCAAAGTTTTTACAGGATTAGGAGAGAGGTTAAAATGCCCAATAGTTCTAGAAAAGTGGAGTTGAAAAGTGCAGTACTGTGGCAGAAAAGCGCAACATTTTACATAATTGGGGGAGGAACTTTCAAAATAATTAAATATTAATATATGGCAAACATTTTTTTTAATTTTGTGCAAAGCCCTTAACAATGTCAAAGACCTCACTTGCTTTTTATAGAAACTACTAGAATGAAGTGCCTTAGCCTTTCACATTCAGTGACTCAAGTGTAATAAAAATCTGAAGTAGTATTTCTCTTGATTCTCATTTTGATCTTTTAGTGACTGATCCATGTTGTCTTCTTTAAATATGCAGATGTGCAAGTAACTAATGTGACAGTTTTCTTGAAGTTCCAAAAATTGTTTGTCAGCATGAAAAGTAAAAATCCTCAAATTTTTCATTGAACAAAATGTTTCAATTGTTCTAAGGGGGGAGGAGAATAATTCTGATTTTGAGGTCCTGAAACATTGTTAGTGTTCTCACAGTTGAATAAAAACAATCCTTTGAAAAAGGCAAGATGAAACAAGTAGGGTTTGTTTTTTTTTTTCCTGATTGTGGGGGATGTTTTACCAACCAAAACAATCTGGCAAAATCACATTAAAAATGCTTCAGTTGACTCAAAACTTCATTTTTATTGAATTGTTTTGGCCTCAATTATTTAAATTATCTTAGGGTAAGCTGGAATTTGATCTTCAGTAAATTAATACTTCTACTTAATAGCACAGTCATTACTAGAGACTTGAACACTCCATTGCTAGCCTGGTATATTTGTCCAAAGAGACAGCAGCATATTAAATAATTGCCTCTTACACACACATAGGAACATGAGGACGCACAAAAGGTATGATTCTACCCTACTCAGTGCAAACCTCCTTAGACTTGCACCACTGGAAAATTTACTTAAGGATTTTCCTCCAAAATCGGCTGGTTTCTACCTCCACAGGCGAGATGCATGGCCACTGTCCTTCAGACCCAAGCTCTGGTTCTGCCTAGCATGACTGGCTGATGCAGGATATTTTTTAGAGGAACAAGGAGAAGGCTCCTAACAGTGTGCCAAGGATGCACCCAACAGCAAATCTTTACACCAAGCAGGGAAGCTACCCTCTTACTTTTCTGGTTGAAGAGAAGGCAAAGTTAAGTAAAATTTAGATAGGTCATAATGAATTGCTTTAATTCTTTTCTGCTTCTCAACTTGGCTTCTGAATATCTTACTACATAAGGCTGCAACTTCTGCATTGGCTTTTATTTTTCTACCTTATGCCCATGTGTTTAGTGGACCTTCTTTATTCTTCCTCTCTTCCTCACTCAGTTTCTCCCTCGATCTCTTCCTTGCTCTTCAGCTGATGCTTCAAAAGAATGACTTCCTGCCTCTCACTTCAGGCCAGCCAAAGTGCTGCTGCTAAGATACACCTTCCTTGCAGGTGTTTCACCCAACCCTTTTTCAGCTCCTGGTTCTGCTGTCCATATGATCCCTGCACTAAGCACAGGATCTTCTCACTTGTAAGAATCCATTCCTGCATAAACCTCATCTCCATTCCTTCAGGTCAAACCATCTCACCGCTGTCCTTCTTCTGATGCCCCTTCCTCCTCCATGGAACTACAAAATGAGCTCCCACACCCCCCTCATTTCCCACCTCTGACCTTCACCCCTTCCCAGTGATGATCTCTGTGAGATTCCTCCCTTGGGCCCTCTGGCTCTGAATTGTCCTAACTGGCTCTGGTACAGGCTAGTGGCTGGCCTAGAGCTTCCCTGGTTCAGCTGTGGCTTAGTGTAAACATGATGACTGCATGGCTTCTGAAAGGTTTCCCTGCTGAACTGTATATGAACTGAGAGAGAGCAATACGTTGAGCTTGTGTTTAATGTGATCTGCATCTGTCACCTGCAGAGACTGGAAAAAGATGTGTGAAGGAGAGTCCTCTGCCTGCACAGTAAGAGATGGTGGTCAGAGCAGCTCTTCCAGCTGCCTGGCTCCCTCCCTGTTGGTGCCTGCTGAAATGTTAAAATAGTTCATGAGTTGGTGAGCTACTGACAGATGCAGAAATGCCACCAAGCTGAAAACAGAAATGCATTTCTCTGAGCCAAAAAGGTCAATTAATAATATTAATAACTTACATCCTGTAAACATTTTCTAGTCAGTGGGCTCCTCCCAATAGTAAGTACTTGTGGGGCCAAGGGTACAGACAGAAATCTGACAACGTACCACGGATCACAGCCACAGACAACTCACTTATTCTGAAACTGGCTGTGAAAAGCAAGTGATTATTCCAGAAAAAAAAATCAGGATATTGTGGACATAAAGTTCCTGCTAACGTAGGAGAAAATAAGCCCAGGAGATTGCAAATAGCATGAACATGTGGAAATTAGCATACAAAGTCCATAGCTATATAGGCAATATATATAGATTTGTTTTATTAAACATATATACATATATTATATAATTAAATAATTACAAATGTATAAAATGCACATATTCATGTGCTCAGTTGCATGCATACAATTATAGATGCATATCTATATATGCCTTTGTTCATGGGCTACTTCACCTCTCTGAGCAATACTCTTCTAATAATATTAGAATCATAGAATCATAGAATAGTTTGAGTTCCAAGGGACCTTTAAAGGTCATCTAGTCCAACCCCCCTGCAATAAGCAGGGACATCTTCAACTAGATCAGGTTGCTCAGAGCCCTGTCCAACATGACCTTGAATGTTTTTAGGGATGGGGCATCTACCTCTTGAATTCTATGGAAAGCATCCTTAACGATCTGCCGGCTCTGTTCTGCTTCTTTGTCCCTGAGGGCAATTTCCCAGGGGGTCCTACTGAACAATTCCTTGAAGAGCTGGAAGTTTGCTTTCCTTAAATTCAGGGCCCTGTCTTTACTCTTCACCTGACCCCCATCCCTCAGGATTGGGAACTCCACCAGTGCGTGATCACTACAGCCCAAGCAGCCTCCGATCTTGACATCACCAATTAGCTCACTTGTGTTGGTGACCATCAGCTCCAGTATCACATCCCTTCTGATAGGGCTGTCTATGACCTGGCTTCAGATGTTATTCTCAGTGCACTACAGGAGTCTCCTGGATGGCCTACAGCTCGCCATGCTACTTTTCCAGCAGCTGCTGGGGTGATTGAAGTCCCCAGGCAGGATGAGACCCTGGGAGCATGATGCCTCATGTAGCTGGAGTTAGAAGGCTTTGTCTATAGGCTCCCCTTCATGGGGTGGCCTGTAGTAGACACCAACCAAAGGCTCCTTTTGTTGCCTCCATCTCTAATTCTTACCCATAAGCTTTCAATCTGCTCGTGGCTATTCTTCAGAGACAGCTTTTCACACTCTATCCATTTTTTGATGTCAAGAGCAATGCCTCTGCCTCTCCTTCCTCGCCTGTCCCTTCTGAACAGCCTGTTGCCATCAATATCCACACTCTGGTCATGAGCTTCATCCCACCAGGTTTCAGTAATGGCAACTAGGTTTTTAATAACAGCTATTCTGGCTCACATTAGCCTTTAAATGCTACAACTGTTCTACACTCAAAGAGTTAATTAAAGAACTAAAAATAACCCGAAACCACTCATGCTTCAGTTTTCCATTGAAAACTGAACATTTCTCCACTTTTTGCACACTTGGAAGGTTTTCATGGGAACTAATAATTTTAGTCTCAAGAAGACTGTCTTATTTTATTTCTTTAGCTATCTACAACAAGCTGAGCGAGCAGAAAGAGTGAGAGCTATATATTGTGTTCTTTGCATGCTTCAAGTTCCTACTAAAGCTATTATGTGTAGCAAGGAAGATATTAAACAGATACTGTTCAACAGCTTCATCTTAAAACATGTTTTAAAAAATGGTTTAAAGAGAAGTCATTATCTTTTCAATAAAATTCTGTGAAAACACTGAATGGGCAAAGTCATGTTGTGCCACCTTGAGGGACAAATGAAATGTGGGTCTCTATTGCCCCAAAGCCATGCAAGGATGCCCTGCGAGAGGATTTGGGTAAATAGGATTCTATGCAGGTGCCAAGTTGTCTGTACAAACTGACTCCTAACATGGGGGATTTAAGCACAATGAAGGTATTTCTTCTAGCTTTCATGCCTAAGCAGCAGAACGGCAGAAAACCAATGGCATAACTGGTACCCTCTGATAGCAGTTGGTAGCAAGGCATCTGAGGGAACTTAGAATAGGACAAGCTTTACTTTGTGTTGCACTGGTCACCTGAATAACTGGAACCATGAATAATTGCTCCATATTCAGCTTCTCCTTGCTATCCTGATTTTATAGGCTTCTGTTAGAGCCTCTCACAATCTCCTTTCTGGGCGGAACAGTCCTTGTCTCATCTAGTATCTCCTGATACAGGAGCTGCTCTAGTCTGTGATTATGCTTACCATACTTCTGTATGTGCTCCAAGATGGAAAGATCAGAGCAGCATGTAGTTGTGAAAGCAATACAGATTATTCTGATGTCATAGTTCTTTTCTCAAGATTATTAGCATTGTATTTCAAAGTATCCAAAAATGTTTTCTCCCAAATGTAAAACATTTTATGTATCAACCCTGAATTTTGTCTGCCTCATCACTATCGTAAAATCCTTCTGTAATTTCTTTGAAGTCTATTTTTAATTTTACTACTCTTGGTAATTCAGTGTCACCATCAATTTTTGCCACTTTACTATTTATTCCCTTTTCCAGATGAGTTAAGAGCATCTTGGTCATTATTAGCTCCAGGATAGATGCCTCTGGGACTCCTATGGTGACCTCCTTTTATTCTAAGAAGCAACCCATCCTTCCAGTGCTACACTCCCCATGGTATTGCTTTTGTTCATATATTTATTGACTTCTTTCTTTATTATAATTCCTTCCAATTTCTCTGATTTAGACATCATATTTCTAGGCCTGCAGTTCTTTGGGTCTCTTCTGGAGCCCTTCTGAAAAGGTCCTGTTACCTCTAGCCCTCTGATTCCTCAGCTGCTGGGGCCCGAGTGCTAGGTTACACCTGCCCAGTTAATACAGCAATTATTGCATATATGAACTCCTTTAGGATTCCTGGGTGAATAGTAGCATATTCCAGTGGGTAGCTTTTAGTCATTTTATTGATTTATTCTAGAATCAATTCCATTAATGCTTCAGTATCAGATAGATGCTCCAGTCACCTGTTTGAATCTACTCCTGCCACAGAAGTAGGAAATTTTTAAGTTCTTCTGTGATCAACACAGATGCAAATAGTACAGTCACTGCTCTTCTACTGCTTCAACTTCTCCAAATTCGTTTTCTACCCTTTTGATCATTTATTGATGCTTGCACTCTTTGGTAAACTTTGTGCTTTTGATCTATTTAAAAATGAAGTTATGATTATTTTTTTTTTAATTTAAAACCTTTTTTGGCCTGCCTTATTCAGCTTTCACGTTCAACTGGCTTCAGTTTATGCTGTTCTCTTTCCCTTGTAAAGAGCGTCTGTTTATTTCTAATAGCTTATTTCATCTGGCTGTTTTGCAATGCCACTCTTTTTCAGGTCTTCTTAAAGTAATAATGTGTTTTCCATGACTGAGTTTTTATGCTCTGATTTGTTTCTACCTGGCCACTGTCTTCACTTTAGATTTTTACCATTTCAAATATTAAATACACTCATAGAATGCTTCAGGTTTTTTGGTCTTGAGCATATTAGGCTTGCTGTATGGAGTGCTTGCTAAAGATATTTTGGACCGACTGATTGTGAGTGTCCCTATTTACTCCAAAGTAATTTAATAGTGACTAAAAATTTAATCTTCAAGTTGCAACCATACTTGATGTTTGCGTGGGAATAAACAAAATCTCCAATTATTACTGTGTTTTCCGTCATCATAGCCTTTATGATCTCTTTGAAACTGTCAGTGTTACGGTCCTGGCCTTTTGCACTGTAGTTCTGATATGATGTTTATCCCATCTATGAATGGGACTTCAAACCAAGAGGAATCTGTATTATCCATGGACATAACTGAGTTACTTATCTGTCTTTACTGCATAAACACCACCTTGGAACTATCTGATCTGCCCTTCAGAAATTATTTGTAACTTTTTATTAAAGTGTTGCCCAGTTATTTTTCCCCCCAGTTTCTGTTGTGTCGATTATGTCAAAAATCCTCATTTAGAGCTTGTTGTTAAACTCACCATGAATTCTGTTTGAAGCAAATGAGAACACGCAACTGCGTCTCGAAGCTGCTGCCGTGTCAGGACTCGGCCGGCTGACTGTAGGTATTCCATCGCTACTTTTTCACGTGGGGTTGGCACAGCGACGAAAGGTTCAACACTTCCCAAACTGCTCATATCCAAAGTCAATGAGACATTGGAGCCTCGTCTGTGTTAGAATATAATTAAAACAGTTATATCAGATCTGTGTTACTGTAAGTCCCACACACATGCAGCTGATCATGAGTTATTTATGCACCCTGACTTTCTGTATAGTCGTTGGGAGATTTGGGTATGCAAAGACTGAAAGACTGATTTTACTGGAAACACTGGGTGGCCAGAAAACCAAGATTTTATATATCATCCTACCTCTTGAATCTAACTATTTGGATTATTCTTAGAAGTAGAAACTGCTCCCTGTATGATACTTAATCTTTATGGATGTCAAACGTGAAACTGATAGGTTAGTAAGGAAGAAATGTTTCACAGAAAAAAAAGGGGATATATTTCTAACTGATACATATAACCACCTGGAAATAAATTCACAGTTATGTCAGCTGCATGTTTAAGAATCTACTCAAATTAAATATACAAAATGCAAGGAAAAAAGTGATAAAATCAGCAGAAGTGAGTGGAAAGGCAGTGCAAACATTGTAACTACCAAGACTGTGGACAGTGTCTCATGTTAGGTAGGAGAGAAGGGAGAGGCAAAAACCACAATAAACAAGCTGCATCCCAGGAGGAGGAATGGTCACAGACTTAGAGGGGTTATTTGGAAATGCCAAACACCTCTTGCAGGACAATAAAATTCATCAACATTTCACATTTCTACAGGAAAATGAAGTTGGATTTAACAACACTTTTGAGTCATGAAAATACAAATAAAGCACACCTCCGTGTGCTTGATATGAATGCTACTCTTTTTGTCACTTTCTCCAAACAACACTTAAGAAAACTGTCTTTTTTCATAGTTTCAACCCATTGATAAATGTTATCTACTCAGCCCTTAACTTTAGACATATTGACTGAAATAAATCCATGCTCTGTGAATTGTGATGACTAACAACACATTTGTAGGCATTAATCGAAGTCTTTGTGTTTCACTAATCAGAAATCAGTACTATAGTACTGATCTGTACCTGGGCTACAGATGCCCAGCTCAGTGTAAATATCTCTAGCATTTACCAAGCAGCACCACATATATCGCAATATGACAACATAAGTTTTATTCCTACCTCTGCACATTATCATCTCTCTGTTAATGTATGCTTACAGGGGTGTTCTTTAAGCTCTTAGTTGCTCTACCATGCTCGGATATATACAACCACAATATAAGATCTCTGTCTCAAGTTTCTCCTAATAGTCGTCCTGCCAGACTAGAATACAGCTCTACACCTTGCCTATTTTTAAAATCACATATGCCAGTGATTAAACATTTACTGGTTAATCAACTGTCTGGTGACTCCAGTTTTCCTGCTAGAATTATATGTGGTTGGGTGCATTTGTTATCAGCAGCAGAACTCCTGCTGGATGAGTGTGACTGCTCACTGCTCTGGACACTGGGATGTTGTTAAGATACACCTGTCCCTATAACAGTAATACCACATATTGTTATAAATATTATACAGACATCATCAGATAGTATCTGTGAGGCAAGTGTTATTAATATTGGGGGAATGGTTTCCTGTAGTCTGCAGCAAAAGCTGTTTGTGTTAATACTTGCTTTTTACTGCCCTTTTACTATTTACCAGTGACCCATAGGTATTTGTATGCACACATATTTGAGCAAATTACTTGTCTTTTCAGGCACTGTGACTTCTTAGTGCAGGTGTTGCTGTGCTGTTTTCTGATCTTGTTCTGACACCAGAATAAGTAGTCTTACGGTTTATTGCTTTCTTCTTTGTTTGTAACCATATGAACATAACACCTTTTTTTTTTTTCTTCTGACAGCTTTGGTGCACTTCCCTTCCTCTTATACACGTCAGCAGATCCTTCAGTGACTTTATTTTAAATTAAACCATTTCTATCATGTCAGTCTGCATAAATAGAAATTACTCCAGTTACTCACCTGTCGCTTAGCAAAACACAAAGCAACAATGGCCAAGAGACAAGACCACCTGGTGGAATTGGTGAATCTCACATTGTGCCATAGTGTCTGTAAACCTATTTCAGCTGAGGCGATGGGTGGGTGACAGCAAGAGCTTGGCTGCCCAGGCTTGCAGATGGTAACAGTGAGTCAGTGACAGAAGCAGAGGTGGCAGAGGCAAGATGAAGCCAAGGTGGCCACAGGCAGCTGGCTGCCTCCAGGGGTAGATGGGGACAATTTCTGTTGGCAGAGGGAAGTAGGTGGGGTATGACTCTGCTTATTTTCCTAGGAGGTAGGCAGAAGTGAAGTAGCATCCCGAGAAGAAATGACTAGTAAGTGACGTATGCATAGGCTCCCAGTAGTGCTCTGTGGCTCGCCACACACCCTGCATCAAACGAAAGCCCCCGTCGGCGGTACCAGTGCTCATACCCAAATCCAGAGCCGTGACAGCCTGGGAGGTGGGCACACTGTGAGCTGGCTGCAGTAGCTGCTCTCTGCCGGACCCTGTGGGAGGGTCCTGGCTCAGGTACCCATCCTAGCTCCCAGGGGACTGCCCTCGCCTGCGTGGGAAGCCAGCCCCCCAGCTCTGCACCACTTCTCAAGGAAAACATCCTGTTAGAACGCTTTCTCACAAAAATCCTCCTACGAAAGCATCTATTCTGACCACAACTAGCAATTTATTCCACGGAAAAAGGCAGTCCCTCAAACAGGTGGCTCTGAGAGCGTACATCGCAAACCCAATCTTTTGAAAGCAATCCAGAAATCCACAGAAGAGGTATGCAATGAACACCTCCAAAATTGTTTAGGCTACCTTTGTTTGAGAAATGGGTAGCAACTTAGACCCAGACATACTTCTGGGACAGCCTACTGAGATTTCCTAATATAGAGGAAAAGTATTTGCATTGTTCAGTAACAAAGTACAGTGAAAATGTTAATATTTTCTTTGGCTTTTACATTGTTATAACTGACAGTCTTGGCAAAAAGGCTACTTCCTTTTTAACAACAACAAAAAATATACCTGATCTAATTATAACTTTGAGTTTACATCTTTTACCATTTATGGGGATTATTGATGAATACTGATGTTGAGAATCAAATAACTTACTCTGGAGAGAAGAAATAGTTTTTAGCTGCATATTTTATATATCAAAAGCTACACATTGAATAAAAACTGAATGTAGGGCAGAAAATAACTACCTAAAAGATAGCAGTCTTTTTAGAAAGTCCATAACAGGATATACAATAGATAATAGCTCTAAAGGTAATTCTTCCATAAAAATGAGCATCTCAAAGAACACTTTTGAAGAAGTATGCTTCAGTTAATAAAAAGATTTTAATAATGTTTACACTAGCAATACTAACTATTGCCGATATTAACATTCATCATGCAGACTTCTTTATTGCATTCAAGACCATGCTGAGGAATAGCGATGAAAATGGGACATACTGCCTTATCTTGAAAGATGAGGGAGGACCTGAACCCATCATACGCTTGTATGTCCTAATAGAAGATGCTTAGTTTCAGGTCCTGCTCTGGACTCCTTGGATTCTCTATGTTCCTCTAACAGTTAAATTCTTCACTGTATGTAGTGTAGAAATCAAGAATTCACTTCTTTTTTTACTGCCTGGGTGAAAAGAGGTTAGGCAGTGAGCCCACCTTTTCCCACCTTATTGAAGGGACTGCACAAGGCTGGCCATGGAGCAACAAATAGATACCACCTAAACCAAAGCCCTTTTTTGCTAACTATCCCTTGTCTCCAATAGGTTTTTAATCGAGATATCACAATCAGACCAGTGATACTTCAAGTCAGACAACTCATTTTTGTTGGAGATATATATACGTATCTCTTGACTACACACAGGTATCTTTCCATTTCAAATTAGAGAGATGGAGCCATACAGATGGGTTTTCCCCTATTTCTGAACATTTATGACTCTTTTTTACCTTCTAAATAACTTTATATTCTTTATGTTCCCCATGTTAATAGTCTGTGCCAAATTAAAGAAGACTTTGTTATGATAGACCTCCCCCAGCATCCCCTTGAAGTTTTGCCTTGATGGGGAGGAGCACCATGTGAGTAATCTGAGAAATTGTAAACATTTGTGACAACACTGTCATAGAATAATAGATCATAGAATAGTTTGGGTTGGAAGGGACCTCTAAGGGTCATCTAGTATCTAGTCCAACCCCCCTGCAATAAGCAGGGACATATTCAACTAGATCAGGTTGCTCAGAGCCCTGTCAAACCTGACCTTGAATGTTTCCAGGGATGGCACATCGACGACCTCTCTGGGCAACCTCTTCCAGTGTTTCACCATCCTCATAATAAAGAGTTTCTTCCTTATATCTATTCTAAATCTTCCCTCTTTCAGTTTAAAACCATTACCCCTTGTCCTATCACAACAGGCCCTGCTAAAATGTTTGTCCCCGTCTTTCTTATAAGCCCCCTTTAAGTACTGACAGGCTACAATAAGGTCTTCCTGGAGGCTTTTCTTCTCCAAGCTGAGCAACCCCAACTCTCAGCCTTTTTTCATAGGAGAGGTGCTCCATGCCTCTCATCATTTTTGCGTCCCTCCTCTGAACCCGCTCCAATGGGTCCATGTCTTTCCTGTGCTGAGGGCTCCAGAGCTGGACACAACATTACACATTACATTAAAATCAGCATGAGACTAACTCTTCTGAAGTTTCCCCAGCTGGGACAGCCACCTCATCACTGGGTACATGAACAAGTGCAATCAGGAAACCACTTGTGTCTGTGTATTGTCTAGTATCCCAAAGGGGGGTCTTACTACATACAGCCCTCTTTTCAATTGGGTAATAGGAACAAGTCCACTGATGAGAATCCACTCGAGTATTTTTAATAAAGCAGATTTTATTACACATCATGATAAAAAAAAAAAGAAGAAGATTAATTCAATGTTTGTTTGAAAACTCTGAAAAGGAAGCTCCACCTGTCCACCTCGGAGAGCCACCAGGTTACTAATGCCTATTAATCATTAGCAAGGTCATTTCCAGGTCTTCCCTGACCCTAAAATTAAGCCATAGCTGGTGATTATGAAAATCCAATTACCTGATACGTTTTCCCAGTTGTTTATTTAAGCTGGGTAATTTCTTTAAATACACATTCCCATGTTTATTCAGCACCCCTGAAAAATGCAACGCCCAGATTCCCGGTCCTTGGCTTTTCATTCTCTCTAGTGGTTTTGGAAGCAGCAGTGGCGTCTGCTGCCCTCCAAGAGCCATTGCCCTCCGACCCCGGCATTGCAGACACGGGAGGCGCTTCCTTCTGCACCCTCGGTCCTCCGTCCCTCTGCCGAGCTTCTGCACAGCCAAGGCAGGAGCTGTGTCAGCCGTGCAGGTGGAAGGAAGCCATTAATTAGTGGGAAGAGCAGCACTGGCTGTGGCTGCTGGGGAGGGAGTTTGCTTTGGGTCCTCAGATCCCACTTGTACCAGGGCACACTCTGCAGGGAGACTCTCCCTGGGTTTTACTGCAGGGATGATGGGAAAAACACCACAATTCCCCTGTGTATTTTATTTCTCTAGTGGTCACAGACTGGGTCTAGACATGGGTCCTGATTCTCTTCCCTTGCTGGTCCATCTCATCAGAAAATGCTCTGAATTCAGGCGGATTTTGCACTGCTGCAATTACACTGGGAGACCATAATTAGGCACGTGGTTTCCACCACTCACTACTTTACCAGTGCCAGACTTCATTTGCTTATCTAGCTTTATGTTTCAGTAGAGTAAGTCAAAGGAAAAAAAAAATTGTAAAAAGGAACAATGGAAAAAACATAGGTTTCTGCTTTCCTGCTGCTTTTAGAAAAATAGCTAAGAAAAAACACGGTCAAGTAGATGAATAAATGTGATACATCAAGCTGCAATGGGGTGTGAAAAGCAGAGTAAATCAGAAAAGGACACAATATTGTTGTTGTTAATCCTGGTAATCCTTTGGCAAACAGTAACACAGATCTTCTAATATATGACTGAGACATTTCTTCACAAATCCAGATTTATAATATCCATTACAGTCAGTCCTCAGAAGGTTGAGATGACTGTCATTTGAAGCAAAATATAATTTGATAAATTTTAAAGCAACATTCATAGTATTCTTAAATAGTTGCTTCTAACAAGCATAAGAACAGCTTATGTGTTTCTCAGAAATGCTTATACATGAGCCTTGCTCTGTACATGCTAGCCTGAAATATATTATCACCTTGTACTGCTGATATAACTGGATGCTTGGGAAAGCAGGGCTGAATGAGAGTATGGTTGCATTCATGGATATGGTAATCTCTTGGGTTTTTTCTGACTATCAGCATACTGTCTCAAACAAATCTTCTAAGCATGTGGTAAAACTCCATTATTGACCACCCAAACTTGAAAAAAGAAGATTCATTTTTTCTTAGGTCTACATTCTGTTCTTGGAAATGTAGAGCTCGTAAATTTTGGGTTTCTGTTGTGCTGCAGCATATATTAGAGATTATTCTGATAAAAATCCCCACAAGTTCTGGTAATATACAATACCCATGAATGTAATTATCCTCTTATTTACTTCTACTTTCAACAAAGGTTTACCACTGTAATCAATAATAGTCTGAGAAAATAATGAGTAAAAAATTCATTATGTAACTACATGAATGTCATCCTAATATATAAATATTTGCACATAGTACTTATTGCATATAATGTACTTGTTTATTTTTACACTCCTAGGTGTCCTATGTAGCACTGTTATATGCATGCTATGCATATGCTATATGCTATGTTTGGCAGATCTGTGATGAAAAGTCAGTTTAGCAAATGATCTCTGCTTTGCTTGCTGACAACTTCAGGTTGCAGTTGGTTTTCACTTGAACAAGTGCTGCAGCTTTTAGGATCTCTCTCAGACCTGGGGTTATTGATACTTTTAAACAAACTAAACTTCTATCACACCCAAACTGAAGTACTTGAGAATCAGAAGATGCAATCAACCAACAAACAAGGCCAAGGAAGAATTAGTGTTAGAAGCAGGAATAAAACCCCAGGTTCCCTAAGTCTGTGTCACTTATCTAGTTACGTTAAGTCATTTTGCAATCAATTGTCATAGGTACTCTTCTCCAAAGGAAATTGCTCTTCAGCTGATTTCAACATTCAGGATCACTTATGTCAACCATTTACTTAAAAAGCAACAGCAGAGGAATACAAACTGATTTTGATAGAAAATGATTATAAAATGACTGATTTACTTTGCATTAAAAGGATAATATGCATTGTGGCTAGTCTAAATTGATACAGCCCGATACCTTGAAGGACCTGTTCCACTCAACTCATTTTGCAGCAATTTCGCTATGCATGAAAATAAAAAATGCAGAACCAGAGTTCCACCTTCAGCACTTGGTTGTGCAGGTGGTCAAAACTTGATCTTCCCCCTCTCTTCTGCTATCCCCTGACATACCCGTGCTACTTAAAATACCAGAAGTTACCCTCCTGTCGTGCTTAGGAACAGTGGACCTCCCTATTTCTATAGGGTCCTGGCCTCATTTCCAAAGTCTCCGATTTTTCGTCTCCAGAGAGGAGACCCTGGACAGACGGGTAGATATTAGCCTGATGTTTCCACAAGCATGCTTAGGAGTTCAATCGTTATAATATTACTGCTATTTATAATATTTCTACTCTGCCTCACAGTCATCTGCAGCCAAGATGAATCCTGCAGTTGTTTGTGTGGGCAGCCTGACCTCACCAACCAGAGGACCTCATTTACAGTGCAGAAGGAGTAATCTCGGTATAACCCTGAAGTTAATAGCTATCACCAGAAAGCCATAGATGGATGATATTTAAGCTTAGTAGTATAGGAGAGGCAACAGGATGAAGTATAATGATCCTATTATGCATCTTCTTGGAAAGAACATCTGCCATTTCTGCTCATGTTTGCTCTATCACATGGCTCTCCTCATAGTATTCCAGTATTGCATTATTATTTTTTCCCACTTTATTTGCCACTTGAAAAACTGCTGCTTCCTGCGTCTCACTCTGAGGAAGGGATCTGGAAGTGACGACAGCAAGCTGTGCACCTACTGAAAGAAGAAGAGGGATATGTGGCTGCTGTGAGGCAAGGCTTCAATTCCTCTGCAGCTTCCTAGCTAAAAGAAACTTCCTGGCAGCACCTGGCAACATCCTCCAGCCCTCTCCGAGTCCAAAAACACCTGATCAGGAGCCTCAGCTATAAAGTTTAAATAGCTTTTCTGGAAAGTGGAGGTACTTCATGTTCTCTCGAGAGGGTCTGATCTTGTTCCCACAGCCACAAGCGAGAGCAGGCCAATACCTCTAGCACTAAATTGCAAACAATTCTCAGGATCTACTCGCAGCTCAGCATGTCAAAATGAGCTGAGGAAACGGTTTTGACAAGTACTTCTGGACTAAGTTTTAAGCAATCAGTATCTGGTTAGGACAGGAATGGCTCAATATCCTGTAGAGGAAAACAGCTGACATGAGAGTAGTTTCAACTTTCCCTCTTTTAATCATGCTTTCTAATGTACTGCCAATTCACTCCTGTTCTGCCCTCGATAAGGCTACGCCGCTTGGCTACGGGAACTGACTGTTCAAAAATGCAAAGCTTATACAACCTCCCGTCTTTTCCTGTAGATTATTTCTACAATCAAATCACATTTTGTCACGCAAATTTCTCTCTCCAATAAAATTTGACTGGTAACATAAAGCTCTATTTCTGATTCATATTCACATATACATGCTTTCAGCATGACTGAAAACTGAGTTAAATGTTCAGAAGTAAAAATAAATGAAGATGCTAATTTGTTGTGCTTATTTGAGTTGTTTTTTCAGAGCTGAATACATGGTTACTAATGTATGGTTAATTTGCTTTAGATGGCAGAGCTTTAATTGAATGCAGTCTTGTTTATTGCTATTATTATCTGCTTGCATTACAGCATTGCTCTGTTTCGTACTGGAGGCCTCATTGCACAAACATACTGGATGACCTGTTCTCTCCAATTAATGCACACGCTAATTTAAAACAAGCTACAATGAATATAAACAAAAGAGATTAAAAGAATAGGGAAAGAGAAAAGAGAATGGAGAGGAATAACAAATAGCTTCTAGGGCTGCACAGATTAAACAAATGCACAATTTAATGAGCTCAGAAAATGCATTTATTTAAGGTAAACCAACAAGAACTGTTAAAAAATCCTTTGTATTCTGTCTGCTGTATCTTTTGCTTGAAAATTAGAAAAAAATAATCAATTTGCAAAATATTTTTTATCACACTTACATGAGTTGCCCCTCTATGACTTCAGCGCATAAGTACCTCCATGGTGCCTTGAAGAAGCTGTAGCCAGATACCATCATTTCCCATTTAGATCTCTTGTCCAGGTGCAAAGCCTGATTACTTTTCCCAGCACACGCAAGGCTCACTTTTTGCTGGGTGCTACAGCATGCCCAGCGGGTGCTTGCCTGCAGTATTCAGAGAACTGTAGCCTATCTAAGCAAAGTGATCTAATAAATGAGAACAGAGAGGTACAACACTACAGTAATAGCTTCTAGGAAGTGTTTTTTTAAGACAGCTTAACCGAGTTTTTTTGCTATTTAGTTGGTCAGGCCTATGGTAAACAAATAAATAATAGACTCATCTTAGACTTTTCAACTTTTAGATGAAAAAAAATGTGCTTTGTTTTTCTTTTTCATAAAGGAGCCTTATCAATAAGTGAACTTAGCTTCATGTGTTCCATACTAATTAATCTCTTAAGCACAAACTCTACCTCTATCCTGCACCTGCTGCTCATTTAAGGAATATATCGTATTATCCTTAAATCCAAACATGCAAATATATAATCTATTCAAGCATTAATGTCCTTCAATACTCTTTCAACAAAAATTGGCTGACCTGGAAAAATCATGAGTAGGAGTATTCTTAATGTAAATGGACAGTATCTTCAGACAGTATCAGTGAGAGAAAATTATTTTTTATTGTGACTTGAAGACTAATCAGTACAATGAGTTCTTTCCTGGTGAGTTTGCCATTTGGGAAAGACAGGAAGGAACATCTGGGAAAAGAGGCGTTTACTACACCCTGTCAACCTTAAGATAATAAAAAAAGGACATTTCTTGTTTATTTGACTTGGTCTTCATTATCTTTAAACTACTGCAAGTGTCACACAAGATTTTTAAGCAGACAAATGAATTGTTATTGCACTTTGAAGAAACTACTGAACACCAGCAGTTCCTGAAGAATGCAAAACCTCCAGGCTCACACCATTGCTCAACAGAGCTGCGCCATCTATGGACATTCCTAAAGGCAGCCGGCAAAACTGCTCCACTCAGTCACACAGTGGACAAAGCATCTCAGGCTGCCTGTACAGACCAAAGATCCTTTTAACTTATACACTTCGGAAAGCACAGTCCCATTTCCAGAGTGACTTACGTGCTTAAGTTATACTAAGAGTTGATGGGATTTAGTGTCTTAGAGACAAAAACCATACATGTGCACTTAGGTCTGCCATTTGGCTGTTTCTAAAGTTTCCAGAGCTGACACCTAAGCTAGGCATATAAACCTCTCCCTCTTCCCAGCTTTTTCTTCGTGATTCACTTGAGTAGTCTGCCTTTCCAGCCTTTCTTCCTCTGGGAAGGCTTGCTCGAACAAGTATATTAATGTGCAAAGTGCCTGGATTCCCTTTGAAAATGAAGTGCAGGAAATCCACTTAGGCTTGCGATTTGAAATGGAGCAATGCTTGAATGCTTTTAAAAGACAGCTGTAAATGTCCGCAATACCCAGGTGTACTTTATCTTGCACTTCAGAGATTAGATAGACTTTTAAAAGAGGTATTGCTAAGTCCCATTTAGGGCTAAGTGGCTGATGAGGAACAGACAGGTAAGTGACCTGGAGCTCCTTTCTACAGAGCTCAGTAGGTCCCTTGAAGACCGCTGCCTGCCTTCATCAGAGATAGTCCTATAAGGGAGTGCACAGGCTGAGCTCTAAAGAAGGAAAATGCATCTGTACTTTTGTCTAGAGATGAAGGCATGAACCAGATGAAAGGCTTTCTGGATCTACTCTTCCTCGTACACACCATCAATGAGTCAGTACAGATTGGAAGTTTCAGACTGAAATAATAATAATTGCTTCAGATTCGTGGTTTTTATTAGCAAAGGATTCATGGCATTATGAAACTTAAATCACTTGATTTAAATTCAGTTTTATGACTTTGAATAGAGGAGGGAAATTTAAGGACTCTGATAAAAGCAATGTTCCTCTAAATGCTTTACACTGCATTACAAAATAAAGAGAAAGAAAAAGTCTTATCTGAAAGATAAACTGAACTCCCTCCCAATGCCACCTCCACCCCATCTATCCCAGTACAAATGCTCTCAACACACAGGGATCCAGACAGCTAATAAATGTAACATGGGTTAGATTAACATAAATTGAAGGGAGTGATGTAGAAATATGAATGTTAATTTGGCGTACTATGTAAGACCAAAGGTTGACCAGTATCCTGTTTTCAACAATGGCCAGCAAGAGGAGGTTTAGAGAAAGAACACAAGAACAAAGCAAGCAGGAATTACTGATTACTTAATTAACACTGTTACTTATTTTTAGTATACCCTCCAGCTTCTGGCAATCTGTAGTTTAGAAACATCCTGAACCAAAGGTTTCTTTCACATCTTTGTGTCTGGTGTCTTCTCTTCTGTGATTTTTCCTTCAGACCGCTTGCTTAGCCCAACTTAGGACCTCTGCACTGTCCAGGACAATGAGCTCTGTAGCTGGGAGCCAGGCAATAGTGAAGACTAGACATGGGGACCAGAGGGGTATTTAGGCCATCTACATTTGGGAAAATCCTTGTGATGAAGCAGAAAACATTTATTTTATTCTAATCTTATCAGTAAATTGCAAATGCATTCTCTGTAGCCAGAGGATTACCTTTGGGATTAATTACAATACCAGCTTTCTGCTTTCCACAAAGCCTTCTTTAAAAAAAACCTATTCATTATTGTGCTCTGTGGGCCAAATTCTCTTCCCAGATACCTCTACAAATCCACAGAGGCAAAACAAGCTGAACAGATTCTAAAGTGAAACAAGACCATGCAAATTGGATTTATTAGCTGTTGTGTACTTTCCTGCTGTTCTGATTGTTTTCCTTCATTTGTTGTAAGGCTGCGCTGTTACATCCACTATCAAATACAGGGAAAGGAGCTGAAAGCCTCTGGACTATGCAGCAATGCTCCAGTGGAATTTGCCACAACTCAGGAAGGATTTGAGACATCTCAAAGACAGGAGATGCGGCTGCCAGGGGCACGGTGGAAAGCGGAAGGTCAGGCTCAGCTGCCTCCTGCTCAGCACTGGCCCCATCTCTCGCTGGAAGCACAGCTTTCCAGGGAGCTGCTATTGGTCACCTTGAAGCATCAGGACTGAGCTCCCTAGAGAAACATTGTACTTAACGACATTTTTCTGTGTGGGAATTATATACAGTACTTCCCCTTCTGATGCCTATCGCATATTTGAGCAGTTATTTGAAGTTGCTGTGTGCTGTTTTGCTCCTGTTATCAAATCACAGTATTAACATAACAGGGATAATTATAGCTACCATAAATTAATAACAACAATACACACAGTTTGTTAAGCATCAAAAGTATATTCTTTGATAGGGGACATAAAGGAAGTCCCTGTCCCAGAAAGAAATATCACTGTCATAGCTTCTTACAGACTCTACCAGTTAGAAAACTGAACGAAGAGTTCAAGAGTCCAGGTATTTCATGAAGGTAGGGCACTGATTTGTAATATGGTCTTGGATCAGTCACTTAACCAATTAATGTCTCACTTTCATTACCATGAGAATAATAAAAAGAGCTCCTGAAATATGTTGGCCATACTCAGCAAAGGTTCAAAGTCAAACCAAACTGATGCACCAGCTTGAATGTGATGGTATCAAAGCAGACAACTCTAGCAAGAACCTGGCTGAAATGTCAGTGTCGTATGAAATCAGTACTGCCTCTGGGCAGTATTTCTTGGCCTGAGCCATTCTCATAGCATACTCTAGGCATCCTCATCTCTGCCATGATGCTGTTGCTTCTCTATTTCCTGAGGCTTGCCTGATTGTCCGTACTCATCTACTACTTTGTCTAATGCTTAGATTGTAAGCTTTTTGGATAGAGAATAACTTCATCTGTGTGTGTGTGTGTATACAGAGCCTTGCAGAGAGGAATCCTGATCCGTGACTGGGGATCTCAGGTACTATATTAGCAAAAATGCTAAGGAGGATTTCCCATAAGAGCTGAGAAATAGACTGACCCACATATTTACGTGCAGTATTCTTTGAGGAAAGGCGTATTTGCAAATAAAGGACATTTCTGCTAGCAATGTCGAGCTTTCTGTATATACTAGCTCTGACTGCATAAGAGATCTCTGGTGAATTTCCAGAACTGTTTTTTTCTGAAAAGTAGCAGTATAATTAGTCAACTGTCATAATTAATAAGTGTTCTCTTGACACCGCACAGAAATAAAATGAATTATGATTGTATTCAAAGAAGAGATTCATGGCCTGGAATACTAACTGATGGCTACAATATAGGCTGGATGCTTAGCAAGTACTGTCCAGTACGTGGCTTCCTGCAATTCAAAGATATACTTGGATATTTTATATTGCAGTTTTGGAAGTGCTTTAATGTTTTTCTTTTCTGCCTTTGACTGTGTTCTGTGTCTCTTCCTAACATTTTAAACTAAGGGGAACTGAGCTAAATTCAGCTTTAGGCTACCCTGCAGAACAGTTTACCAGAAGGAATGGCATTATCAGTGAGAAATACATTCCAAAAAAAGGGCAGATTTAGACCAGATATAAGGAAGAAATTCTTTATTATGAGGACGGTGAAACACTGGAAGAGGTTGCCCAGTGAGGTGGTAGATGCCCCATCCCTAAAACATTCAAGGCCAGGTTGGACGGGGCTCTGAGCAATATGATCTACTTGAAGATGTCCCTGTTCATTGCAGGGGGGTTGGACTAGATTACCTTTAAAGGTCTCTTCCAACCCAAGCTATTCTGTGATTCTATAATTCAAAACAAGAGGAAAGGTGTATATTTCTGGTTTAATTTGAGGCATTGGCCTCTTTCAGACATTAATAGGTGCATTCAAGGGGACTTCTAAAAAACCAACCTTTCTTGTAAATTTGAAAACCCTGTATATCTGATCGGGATGCTCCCTTCTACATCAGTTGTTTGTTTTACTGAAATGAGTATCTGGGGGTTCTAGTCAAGGACTCATGAGATGCAATCTCATAGTGAAACTGGTTCTCTTCTCCCTCTCTTTGTCCCTTAGAATGGCTTTTCCAAGCTACTGATGTGAAAAGGTGATGTATTTCATTGTAAATGTACCAGATGGACAGATCCTGGTATGGGCTGAGCCGAGATACTTGGAGCATTCAAGTTCAGTTAATGTGCATCTCCTCACATTCCCAGATGTCCCACCCTGCCTGCACATTAGGGCAGCTGGTGAAGCAGTCACAGAAACCATGCCTGGGATGGTCGACCACAGCAACGAAGCAGAAGCAGTGAAGAGCTGAGGAAATCAGTCACTGGAAATCTGCGTCAGAATTTAACCCTCTGAGCAAATGGTGCTTAAAACCCCAAACCCGCTGCTGGACAAGACAAGGGGATTACTCACACAACTCAAATTACTCATGCGGCCAGGGCAACAACAGCTTGTCAGATCCTAGGCCTAAAGATCATTTAAATATTAACATGGATATTTCCCTTCGGTTTCTTCTGCTGTGTGTTGCTTTTCAAAAGATCAGCTGGACGAATCACTGCAAAACCACCAAAACTGTCTACCAGATGGCGGCCACTGATTAATTTGTCTTAACTTATGCCAAAAAGGAAGAAAATGCGATGGGTGGAGCACTAAAGACAAGCACAATCAACATCCGACCAAACAGGGTTTCCTGTCACCTTGGGAACGACACTGATTGGCACTGCGGTTTCCTGTGTACAAGCTAAAACTAGTAGCAACTGAGTAACAAGAATAAACGCCAGATAAGAGACCTGGGAATACAATAAAATTATTACAAAATTCCTGACTAAACCTCACAAAAACCAAGGGTAGGCATGGGCAGCATGCTAAACTGAGCGCTCCCTGGCATCTGGGAGGACCACAAAGTTTCACCAGAAGAATTTCTCCAAATAAGGGTGGGCTAATTTGACCAAATTATCCACTCCAAGAAATGAATGTCACGTGCTTTGAAGAGCTTTTAGTTCTTTGCAAGAGGAAAAAAAAAAAAAGGGATGTGGGACAATTTAAAGCAGAGATGGAGGTAGGAGTGAAGACATAGCGTCTACCCATGCTAATCTGAAGTAATTTGCAAGAGGCACTACAGACACAGGGAAACAGATTGTGGGTGTAAATTCGGGCGGTGGCACACTATTATTTGCATCTATTTATTTAGATCATAACTCCCACAGAAATTTGTTTCAAAGAGCTCTGAACCACAACCAAAACACCTTCTAAACCAGCCAGGAGTCAAATAGTTAAAATACGGTTTTTAAAGGGTCTTTGTTAGGCTAGTGCCTGAGTTCACTTCCCCTCCAGAGAAAGGGGACAATTCACGTTCCTGCCCTCTTCCTACACTGCAGATAAGCAAAGACGTCTGCAGTGGGTTGGACAGAACAGACATTTGTGCAACTCAAAGGTCCAGCATTTGCAAAAAGTTTACAGAGTGACTGTGCACTAATAGAAACACTGCACAACAGCAAGTTGGAGGTAAAGCACTATTCTCTCTCTAGTCATGAATCCACATGCTAAAACAAACCCCTCAGGCACTAACATCCAGACCCTCAGAGCTGGATCCTGCTTCATGTTCCCCTCTACTTAGGCCAGTTTCTCCCACCTCAGCAGCCCAAGGTTTTCAGCCCTTGCCCTTACCCTGTTACCCAAGGTGCAGGTGCCAGCAGCCACAGCATGGTCTTCTGGCTAGTTGAGATGGCCCGAGGAGGAGGGAAGCCACAACATTGGGCTGTGAGGAGACCCTGCACTGAAAGGAGCATTACTAAAAGGCAGAGCCCGTAAGCAGCTGCCCACAATCAGGACTGCTCCCCTCATGTCAGCTGCTACCCCAGCTGTGTGCTTCTTCATGTGCAAGCTACATCTACAAAAAGAAATTAAACAGTGCCAGGAAACAATTCCAGGCATTGAAACTCAGTAATCGATATTGCTACGTTTCAAGCCTTGCAGCCCTGGGTTGTTTTTAAGCCTTTGCCAACAAGAGTGCTCCAAAGCAATTCACTGGCACAGTTTGGGAACCAGCACATGCACAATCCATTCCCAGTAGGCAGTCTGCATACAGCCCCTGCTCTTCTGGAGGTAAAGGGAGCTTGGCAATATGTACACAAAGTAATCTCTGCTAGCTGGCCTCAGTGCCGTATTTCTGGGGGTATTGAATTCATTAGTGCATCTAACAGACCAGGACAGAACACAGCTGAGAGGTCTGCCAAATGAGAGAAATGCATCTTAAGGTCCTTCAGAAAATTGTGCGAAGATTTTTCTTTTTTACTGTATTCAATCACTCTTCTTAAATGCTCAAATAGTAGCATGTAGGACTTTTCCTGTACTTCAGGTTAAGTACTTAATCTTTGCTACATCTCCTGAGATGGACATGCCAGCCAGCCAGTCTCTATGCAGTGGTTAGGAGTGCGGCTGGAGGAGTTTTATGTGTCATGTCCAAAGTGCTCTTCTAGTGGGTCTGTGGCGGAGACAGACTGGAGCACAAAAATTCCCGCCTCCCACCTCTAACTCGGTTTACTGGTCCCTGGTGCTTTGCAAACTCCTTCTAATAGGTTATCACCCTAAAATTGTTCTCCAGCTAGTACTTTTGCGTTGGCACATAGCTGGGCTTTGAACAATTACACTGACATTTTCCTGAAAACAATCCCTAGGATTTAAATTAAGAATGCAGAAAGCATATTCGGCTCCACACAATAGGGTAAATTTATCCTCCAAATCTATGCAAAGCTAGTATATTTAGGCAGGAAATTCAAGGCCTCTTCCTGTAATATTAAGTTCCCATGCTTGTGTCATAAACTACAAAACCTGGCATGTTTACAGTAGTCCAACTGCAAGGTGCTACTCTCTGAGCATTACTTGGAATGATTACTCACAATGGACGGTTTTGTATAAAGATAACAGATCAGCAGCACCATAATTATATTTGCAGCAACTGTGTCGTGTGATCTAAAAATCAGAACAGAACCAGAGAGAATTGTTGGAAATTTTTCTCATCTAGTAAAGCAGAGATTTGGTTGAACAGTGATATGCTGAGATGCAGCTGCCGTTATATTAATGAAGCAAAGAGCACATCAGGTTTTTTACCATGTTTCTAACATCCCTTATGAGGTTGAACGAAGGCATTTATTTGGTATTGTTAATATAATGATTCATGTTAAAAGATATTGTTTTTCTAATACCAGGAAAAAAGGTATTACAGTTAGTGTTTGTCATCCACAGTATTTGTCAACCAGATGGCAATTGACAGGGCACAGAAATCATTAAGGTGGCCGTAACAATAGTTTAATTTGTGTGTCTAGGTAGAATAACTAATAAAAGAGAATAGTTATCAATATTAACATTGGAATTTTCTTCCACCTCCCAAGGTGAAGCCCAAGCTGCCCATGATTTTCTCTGTAATGGTGTCAAATACAAGATGATTCTGAGGAAGGATGCCAAAGGCAGAGAGAGAACAATAACTGTTCTCATTACTTGTGTGACTAGAAGTGTGAGTACCTCTTGCTAATACATTCCTGATTCAAACTTTACCTTTTTTGGCAGTGAGTTCCACAAACTACTATGGGTTATCTGAAAACTTTTTTTCTAAATTTTTTAAAGATGTATTGCCTTTATTTTCCATCAGAATATCTCTTTTTCTCATGTTACAAGGAAGTAGATAGAAGTAAGAATTTAGCAGCTTTATAATGCACATTATTTTAACTTTTATTTCATTATACTTACAGTGAGCTTTACTCACCGTATTTCCACTGAAAACTTATTGGAACTGGAAAAAAGAATTCTGCTGCCAATTTACAGGACACTTCAGGATGGTAAGAGAAATCTCACTGATTACAGTCTACCTGTGGCATGGGGTTTTCCAGTATTGCTCTGCTTTGTGGGAAAAAGTAACATCATGCTTTGTTCTCACAGGGATTCAATGAATCTCAGCCAAGATTCAATGCTATCTGTCTGGGGGGAGTTACACTTGACATTGATTTAGGTGATTTCCCTCCTACTCTTCTCTATTCTGATGCCTACTGATTTTCTCTATAGGTTGCAGACTTGGTTGCACACTTAGAGTAACCAGCACAGTGTATGGTTGAATGATGTCGTGAGCAGCCCTCTCCCCTCCAGTTTTGTTCACAGTGGCCTTTCCTAGGATATCTTCTCCTTTCCCGTGTCCCAGCAGTGCTTCCACACCATTGCAGAATTCTTTTATTTCACATTTTAAAATATTTTACTATTTCACTTATCTGCCAGGATTTCGCTCTGTTTGCCAAACTTTTCCTGTTATATTCTCCACTCTCTTGTATTTATTCGCAGAGAAAAAAAAAATTAGCACCAAGCACATGTAAAATGTTACCTGGTCTGAACAAGAGCCCTGCATGCCACTAGCATCTCCCTTTTAGACAGAATAATAATGAATATGTAACAGATTGAGAAAACATAGTGTTGTGATTTTTCCCACTGATTATTTAGATGTAATAGCCACAGTTTTAGGTCTTTGTGGCTGGGATAGAATACAAATGCTTGAGAAGACTTTCCAAAGCACTGTTTGTGTTTTTTAACACATGGAGTAGAACAGCTTTCCACATTTTCTTTTCTTCCATGTACTTTTGCATGCTATGCTATCATGTGCTATTATGTTAGATAGTAACCAGTTGGAACAAAACAGTATATTGTGCACTAGTTACTTGAAATACAATTATCCTGGTCACAAATAATACCAAAACAAAGACTCACAGCAGCAGTGGCTGAGGAAAAAGTAAATCCAGTTGTAAAACAAGTGAATACTTTGCTCGTGTGGTGACTTATTTATACTTATATCCTCACCATGCTTGTATTTAACAACTCACTCCTTGTTGTAAGAGCTTTCAATGCTTCACACATCAGAATGAAATTTAAAATATCACATCCCACTTCACTAGATTCTGATTTTGGCTAAGATCGTTCATATCAAGATGAATTTTGGGCCAACCAGCCAATAAAATGAAGCTTTACTCTGCTGAAGGAAAAAGTATATGTTATTCATATGAAACTATAAAAGCCTAACTAGGAAAATAAACCCTGATGCAATATTCATGGATATGCTTAGGGAAGAGAAAAAGATCATTTACATCCTAAATTCAGGTGTTGGCGCTATGATATTGTGACAGTTCATCACCGAAGACACCCACAGGAGAACAAGATTAGCTCTCCCGCTCCTCCGGTCAGTAACAGCACTACGTGGGTTGCCGATGGAGAATATCTCTGCTGCAAAGGAGCAGCAGTTGTAAAAACACCAGAAGAAAGCAACTTGGAAGCATTCTGGACTGAACAATCCGGAGGATGCCAGGAGGCTCTGAAGACAGCCCTTCGCTTGCCTGCCCCAGCATCTGTCATTAATTGTCATAGCAAGGGGTCAGTGCCTCTTTGTTCTAACAACCCTTTTACCTCCACACCTGCCGGTCCATCCTCCACTCTTGGCCACCACCCCTCCTTCCCTTCTCCAACCGCACGGTGCAAATGGACAGACATCCCTGATCAGCATCCAGGGCAGTAACCCGCCTCCTGAGGCCGCTGGGCCAGCTACCACCCTGACTACGTGACCACCTTCCCTCTTCTACAGCCAAAGAAGAGAAGATGCTGGCCACCCCGATGCCAGCTCTGGGGAGACTGCGGGCGCGGGGCGGGGACGGACACGCGACATAGTGCCGCCCACCGGCTCTAGGTGTCACCTCTAGCTGTCACCTCTAGGTGTCAGCCTCCCCGCGCCCGGAATCGCTGCATTCAGCATCGGGGTGGGGGTGTGTGTGTCACGCACAAGTCATCTAGGGCGTTCTACGCGTTAAATATGGTAAATGTTGCACAACCTGCTGGGGAAGCTGTGTCTTATAGCAATCGCTGAGTAAGAGCCTTTCCAGGTAGGCAGCAAAAAACATACATGGACTCGGCTCTTCTCTTCAGAAGCACGATACATTTTAAGAAGCTGGACAAACTCCCAGAAACATTTTGATCTATGGACAGCTGTTCATTAACAATTGTCTGCCTCTGTCCCAGCCAATGCTATTCCTATTAAAAATGGAAATGTTGAGAGGGCCAGATCCTGATCTGGTGCTTTGTGAAAACTCAGTTCCACCATATTTTTGCATTTAGGTGTGCTCCTCAAAGCAACACCTTGTGTGCAGAGCGGGGAGAGCTTGAAAGGCAGGCATCATCCGGCTTTTCTGTCCCATCCTTCAGTGACACTGCCACAAACTTCCTGTCTAGACTGCTAGGCACAGCAGCTGGCACACTCTCTGGTTTGGCCCATGGTCCACCGATTCCTCTTTGAAGAGATCTGGATCATACCAGGCATTTCATGACCATGGATCAAAGTTAAGGAATCAAACCAAGGAGTTTGGATAGTTAGAAAATACTGCTCAGGAACCATTGTCAAGCCATCTGGCCAAAGGAATTTCAATACTAAGTTTGACAAGGAGCCCCCGTATCCATAATAGCCTGTCAAGAGCTTCTTCCCCTGGCAGAAAGCAAAATCAGGGTAGCAAACATTATTGAATGGGTGCCCCCAGGCTGTAGCTGTGAGCAGAAGGGGACCTCCAGGCTTGATCCCACTACATACTGACAGCAAAAGGGCTGCAGGCAGACTGTTTTGTGCATAGTGTGCTGCTTGCAGTGGGCAGACCCATGCCCATGTGTAATGAGGATGGCCCAAGGTTGCCTAGTGCAATGTTGTTGTGGGCAGAAAGGTGGAGAGTGGTTTTAAACTGTCTGCATACCCGGTCATTAGATGATGGCTGAGGCAAAATGTGCTGCTGCATTTTTGCTTTTTGCCTCCAATGCTTCTCTGTGTCAAAATGTGTGTAAATTTTTTATAGTATAGGATATAGTCATTAAATAAGAAATATATATAATAATGGCTGCTTATTTCAAAGGAAGAGAAGACAACCTGTTGCCTAAAGTTCTCTACCTCACATCCCCAGACCTTTGTATCACTGAGCTTGAAATAAACTTAAACCACCATTTCTTAGAAGTGGACTTGGGCTGATAAAGTGTAACTCTTAAACATGACAAAAAAAAAAAGTGCAGAATGGGAAGTTACCACAATTGCTTTCACTTTTTCACAATGGCCTATTAGTGTTCTTTTACAGTAGAAACAGAATTGCTCAGTTCCTTCAACTTCTTTTTCCTTAGTAATAAGCTGAAACACCTGCTTTATTTGATCAGACATCAGGCTTCGTTTCCTTTTTGTATCTCAGCTCTCCATTTTGACACATCATCCAGAGGATGAAATTTGGTTTTGGAATATTAAATGCTGAGTTCCTATCTGTGATGGCGGAAATTAAGATCCTAGATCAATAGTTTTTATTTTCTTTGTCTGAGCAATGGAAAAATTTCTTTCCCAATCCTTAAGTACAAACTCACTCTACAAATTTCTTCACCCCAATCCCTCTCAACTATTACATATGCTATGTTAGGTGCTAGGTATTATAAACTAGCTATGTGAACTCCATGCTCATGTGCTTTTTTTTTTAGGGTCTTGTGAAATGAGAGCAATTACCAAAACATATTTATTTGCTTCCTCCATTCCTTATTTTTTTAGCTGCAATGATATCACTACATGTTTTTTGACAGCTCTGCCTTTCAGCAGCTTTTACTCATGGAAGAATCAATCCCCCTCCCTTAGCTCTGTCTGTGCCTCATAAAGCCATTGATAAAATCTCTGTCATTGAAATCCCATGGTTCAAGCTGAATCAGGGTTACTGCTCCACTCTGAGAGCCCTCACAGACGAAGCTCCGCTTGGTCTCCATTTCATTCCAATTTCCCCATCATATCTGCGTGGCATCTGTTCTTTCATTTATCATCTATGCCAGGGTAGGAGAGTTCAGTCGCATGGCTGCATGCTACGTTAGTTATTCAGAGCACTGATGCTTTATGAAAGCGGCCTGCAGCCATCAGGCAAGAAATTATATAGGTTTCTAAGAGAGGAGAGACAGATGTCAGCGTGCATTCTCCTGTGGGAAGAATAGCTAGTTTTATAAAGAGACCACTGGCCCAGTTTTTGAAAGGTAGAATGAGCGGCAAGGTGTGGTGCCCAAGTATTTCTAAGGAGCTGCACACAAGGGTCAGTTTCATTACTAATCACTTCTTTCTCTTTTTTGTAAAGCCTGTAGACCTTGGACTGTATCCCGACCATCACGGAAAGCTGGATTTAAGAAGAAAAATTATCTAAAGGTGATAATGGAAACACTGTATGAGATTGGGAAATGCACTCAGTTTGTGTAAATATTCCTTCATTCTAAGTTTCCCACATGCTAGGGACTTCATGACAATGAGAACATCCTTTGCTGACAAAACATAACCAGCCCTTGTGCCCTCTTGCCAGGATCTCCAGGATCAAAATAGGAAAAAATTAGGAAAAATGAAAAATTACTTCTTTGGAGTGATTGTTGGAAAGGGGAAAAAACAAATTACCAAAAAGAATTCTAGTACTGCAGTTAATCTCAGCCCAAACTTCTGGACCTTTGCTCATATGAAAAGAAAAGGAAAGGAGAGAATACCCACGAGACAGATATTAACACACCAAAATCCCACTTCTCAGATGTCTGTATGACAAAGTCTCCCACTTATTGACAGAAGAGACACATACAAAATCATGCAGCATGAGTATAACAAAGCAGACTAAATCCTGAACATGCCCAGCACCATCCTACCTTTCCTGGAGCCCCACAGGTTTCATTCTGAAAGGAGACGGACTGGCACACCCGGGAGGTTTGAGCTCAGGAACACATTGGCCTTGAGGGTCCACTACAACATTAACAACCTTTGGAGCCTGTTCAGGCTGGACCATGCTGTTGGTGGTCTTATATTCAGACTGAGCTGTTGGCAGGGGAAGGGGGGAGAGGTGGATCTCCTGCTTCTTTTCCTTCTCTTGTCTCAATGACAACTGGATCTTCTCCTTTAATCTGTACAGAACCTACAGAAATAAAAAGTAAAGCCCGATCTCAACTCCCTGGTAAAAAAGGCAAGGAAAGTTCACAAATGCTGGATAAGATTGATATACGTGGCTTTCATTCCTAGAAGGTAAGCCACAAGTTGTGTTACACGGCGTTTCACACAACAGGATAAATATTTTCATTACATAAACCACAGTGTGTACACGTGGGTGGTAGAGATTTTAGCAGTTGTCATTGTGAGCCAGTAATTATTTGTAATACTAGCAGTTGTATTACTAAAGGGGCAAATAACATAGAATGGAAAATAGTTAACTGTGAAGAAGGAAGTACTGATAAATTGAATAATTGTAGAAAAATTTGTAAGAATTTTAACACGAGAGAGAGAAACACAAGGCACAAAACATGATAGATTCTTATATGTCCAGATACATGTCTCTAATTATAGCAACCTCAATTTGTTTTAGAGCAGATGTTCTTAATAGCTCTTACTCATTTTGCGTGGAGCTGATGGTTGAACAGAGTAACTTTACTAGGCCACTTTTGTAATGGTAGGCTGTGGCTACTCTGAAATACTCCTCAGGATAAGGATATCCCTCAATATCCTCAGAGAAACATAACCTGTTCTGGAACAAAGCTGAAGCAATGTGTGGCCCATGAAGCTATTCAAGCATCTGTTCAGAAAAGTGTGTTTTTACAATTACCAAGGCATTGACGTCTAAACATACTGTAATACCAGGATTCTCGGTCCACCTATTGCTTATGAACTTGGATGTCAGATGATTACAGAAAAGGCATTTCAGCAGTTGTACTGATCCTCTTCCACTGAAATCCACGCTAATGTTGCTGTACACAGGCTTGGTGAGGACAGGCAGGTAGTGTGTACTTGGTAACGTCACTCCAGAGGAACCTGCATTACACCTGTTTAACACATTTTATCTCTCTTGAGGGGAATGCAAAAAATGATTTCTGACCTGTAGCTGTGCCATTTTCAAAATGTGCCTTACAACCTATGAAACTTAAGAGAATTACTATAAGCATTGTGTGTGGAGATGGGTGAAAGGCACTCACACAGCTTTTTAAAGGTGTCTGCTGATACTCTTATACCTTCTGCCCTGCTTATATGTGTCCATAAAACATTCAAATTGAATCGTGGTTTGCAAAGCCATGAAGACAAAGCCTAGACCAAAGCATTTTTCTGCTGCAAGTCAGAGACTCTTTGACAGCTGTTGCCCTGCTAGCACCACATAAATATCTATTGCTCCATGGCTTTCCAGTGAAGACTGGATATATCTGATGGGTTTGTTTTATCAAGGATTAGCATTAGAGGTTTAGCTGGGAACTGACCTAATGTCATTAGCAATACACCCATTAAACAAGACTTAGCTACATAAACCATCTGTTCATTCAGAATAGTTTAGAATTAGATTGCATAGATAAGATAATCTACTCTTTGACATTATTTTTCAGAATAAACTGCCCTGCTGTGAAGCAAGGACAGAGCTATCAGTAAAGATAAACCAGGGGCTTGAAATATTTTAACCTTCTTTTCTTCCAGTGATTGCTTTGGTCTCATTTGTTTCTGGTAACCCACAGATATACAGCTCGGACATTCACAATCATGACAACGTTAACCATACCTTCTTGTCACTGATATATTTTGACATAGTTTTGTTCCTTGGAGACCCAGGAAATTATGGTTTTGGGTTAAAAAAAATGGATGAATATTATTTCATATCCTTTTTACTACTCTATTATTAGAGCCTAGCAAAAAAGATAGCCTGTCACCAGCAGAAGTTGAAAAAAAACCTAAAGAACCACATTTGATCTAAGAGCTAACATGCTTTCCTTAGAAAGTATAATTGGGCCCATCTATTTTTTAACAAATTCCAGGTGAAAGTCAAGCAAACAGAAATAGCCAAAAGGACAGAGGTCAACCCAATCAGCAAGCTCTGAAAAGGGAACAACTTAGTTATATTTCAAATCAGTTTAAACACATCATGGATGGGAACAGATATGAAGCCCCTAAATTAGGCAAACTGGCATTTTACTGATACCTCAGAAGATTCATTGTGCCTCAATAAAGAGGCATGGAACAATGGAACAACATGAAGTAGTATTTTCCAGGAGACACAGGGTGGGTCATCTGTATTTTTTTTTCATATATTAAGCCTAGGGTTCAAAGCCACAATTCAAAAGGAAAATAACTCTTCTTTCTGCTTCCTCTTTGACTCAGCCTTGATTATTTTTTTTTAGTAGGAAAAAGAAAAACATTTCGAAAACCCTCTTATCACAACTAGCTACAAACATTTCATAATCTGAAGGTGATACTTCCAGACTACTCAACAGATACTTAGAGGTACATATATTAAAAAAAAAAAAAAAAAGGATATGCAAATATACAGGTTTATTAATATTATTAATATGGGCAAAATTAGTAAGAAATATAGTAACAATTTAACCTACTGTCAAATATTGTGTTATTAAATTTGGTGATGGCTCAATTTTCTCTCTATGTACAACAAAAAATATAGAGACCTGTTTTACACATAGAAGCTCTAAAAATATTTATTCTTACTTAGTACTCTGCTTAGCATACTTTATAACTGATGTACGATGTTCCCAGTGGAAGTGGGCCCATGGTTATGCCCACTGATGGGGACAGCAATGAGCTGTGTGTTGGCTTCCACATATGATGAATCCCTCCTGGGATCCAAGAGGCTCTCATACCATGACAATGAGGACTTGCTAAGTAAATATATAGAACAACCGCAGAGGTATAATTTACAAGTCTGAATTTAGCTCTTGTCCTGCTGATCTCACTGTTTAGCAATACTCTACACTGTAGATTTTTATGTAGAGAGGCCAGATATTTGTTAAATTCCAGCCAAGCAGTAAGAAGCCTCAAAGCCGCTAATGCACACTGTGCTCTCAGCCCAGGGAAGCATAATGATTTACAAAACCCAGTTAAAAGACAAAGCTGCATGTTTTACAATTTCTGTAGAAATTACACAGAACGAAGCGCTGACACTGACAATTCAGCTGCTTTATACTGAGCACTGTTGAACATCACAATCACCACTTAAACTACTTCCTACTCCTACAGATGCAGGCTAAGCTTTCTGCTTTTGGACCCTCTAAACTACAAATAACCACTTATGGACAAACAGGTTTCTACCCTGTAACTTTACAAAAAAGGAGGCATTTTGGTTGTCTGATATAGTCGCTACAGCCAAAGGCACTTAGGATTGGCCCCAACACCTTACGCTAAACCTGAATGGTCTGATAGACTGCAATGGCTGAATTTGAAATACTGAATTCCTACTTTTCATAAATCTGCCACTCTGACACATGTAAGGTGGGATGAAAAACAATGTGTGCTGCTTGTTACCCTTATAGATTGCACATACTCCATGTATTATCAGGTCAAGGGAAAATTTGAGACAATGTCCTTTTCCATGGTCTAAACAGCAGCACACGTAAAGATGGAGGTTGGACCTGGCAGGGGACAGAAAGGCGAATGCCTGCAGAAAAGACCAGGGAGTTCAAGGGGTCTGCTAGTCTTTACCTCTGCCCTAACTCCAGATCAGCTATATCCAAACTATTCCTGACAGACACTTGCCTAAAACCTTAATGGGTGAAAACTCCCAGGCTTCCCCAAGCAATGTACTCCGGGGTGCAGTGACCTCTGTGATAACAAAGTTCTATCTAATGAGTCAGCCAAATCACCCTTTCAAAAAACCTGCTTCTTTTCCCATCCACAGTGGAGAAAGTATTATCTTCTTTGTTACCACTGCCTTCAAAAACTTTCCATGTTTGAGAACTATCACATTTCTTCTTTTTTTCTCTTATTTTTTTTCTCATAAGTAAATCAAATTCATGCCTTCTGTATCTCAGATTACTCTTGTGTCTCCTCCCTACTGTAACTCGCTTACAGTTTTCACAAGTATGGTACTCTCATGAGACCACATAGCATGAGTGAGATGCAATACTAACCAAATAATTACCAAAGCCAAGTCAAATGCAGATCTTAGAGATCATAGCCTCATTTATACATCCCAGGGCAAGAACTGTAATTTTTGCAACAACATGATGTTACTCATTTACTTCAGTGTGTGGTCTGCAGTACTGCTGGAACCTTTCCTGAAGAACCGTTGCTTTGCCATGTATTTCCTACATTGTATTGATGCACATGATTAGAGTTCTTGTCCCTTCTGAGCAGCATTTTTGTTCCTTCCCATCTTTTCTCCAGCACCTTAAGAATATTTCAAGTTCTGATACTGTCCTCCACAGTGTTGACAATTCCCAATGCCGTCTACACATTCTGAATAATTAAAATATTGTGCAGTACTGGGCCAAGAACAGACAGCATTTTCTATACCCTTCCAGTTAAACAGTCAGTAATGACTAAAATACATGCTTTTCCAAAGTAAAAAGTTTGAGTAGAAGTTATCACTTCTAGAGTTACCTTCCCATTTTTGAATGATATGACATGGAGAAATGTAGATGACTAGGAAGTAAAAGTTATATAAAACACCAATTTTTGCGAGAAAAAAAAGTGCTTTTCAAATCTTAGGGACACTTCAAAAGCTTAAATAAGATTTTGTTATAAATCTGATAATTTATGAATATCTTCAGCTCAGACATTCTTTCCATCTAAGGCTGCAGGTGGGAAATCCATCTAGGTTAAAGAAAATTAAATGTATTTGAAAGCAAAATATCTTAAAAAAACTCCAAGATACTACGTGTTCATAAATTCTGAGAATTGCCATAGAAATCAGTAATCCCTTATATTTATGCACCACAGGAGAAATATACAATTCAGAGAAGGAAAACATGTGAGATACAACATTGGAAAAAAATGCAAAAATTATCGTATGAAAGTCAGTGGTGGTGTAGTGTTGTTCATCTTCTATGTGACCCTTGCACGTGTCATATTCAGCATATTAGAATTATGTTGAATGCCCTTAAACCTGGTCAGTGAACTCATACAATGTGAATGGCAAAACTATTAAAAATATGATCACTCTTTCATGTACTTACTAGTCATTTCAGTTTAAAAATCGTATATTTGATACATCAATACTGACACACACTCTAACAACTGTGCATTGACAATATTGTATCAATGTGGTGTTGTTTTTACTGTCCAATAAAACTGAAATACAGGCAGCTAACGCAACTTCAGGGATTCTGGGACCTTAGGAAGAAGGTTGAGAAGTCATCACTCATGTCACTAAACAGTTACTCTGCAGATTTAAGAGTCCATTATTTATTTCTTCAGCTTCCTTCTAGTTACATTCATCAATTGGACTCAAAATATATCAAGAAATGGGGTTCTCAAAACTTTGGCTTCACAGCATTATGAGAGTGACCAACTCTTACCTTGTAGCTAAGTTTTTAATAGCTTTGAGAAAACACTTCTCATGTAAAGAATGTGTGACTCTATCCTTCAGACAGAGAAAAGCATGAAGTAAAGAAGAGCAAAACAAGGTAAAAAGGAAACTTACCATTAAACAAGTTACTAGAATGACAAAGATGCTGAGAAATATGACAACCGCATAAAATCCTTCTTTGCTCCAGATTTTGTCTGCTTCACGCTGGCCTTGCAAAACATTTTTCTTTTTTTAAGCAATAAAACAGAAAGAGGAAGAGAAAAAAAGTTACACAGCAGCGTGCGCAGATTAAATAGCTCTCGTCAGACATTAATCACCCTTCTCAGCTTTGTCACAGTTCACATTCCACAGTCTATGGCACTCACTTTGAACGCTGCTATTTGCATACCCACCTGGGCTACGCACCCCGCCTGCACTCTGTGTGCCCGTAAAGTGCGACCCCGGGGTCTGAATGCTACCTGAGATGATCTGAGACCTTCTCCGTGGCCGCAGAGATAACCCTCCACCAGAAGCCAGGGGCTGGCTGAAGGTAAGCAAACAAGACCCGCGGTCTCTCTTGGAAACTACCTGGCTCAGCAGGTAAAAGGGCAGCGTGGGCTGCGGGAACCGCTCGCCCTGCCTCTTTCTCCCCAGGGCTTATCTCCCGCCCCAGCACCCACGCACCAGCCTCGGGACTATTTACACTTGACACAGGAGCGAAGAGCAGGTGACGCGCTGGTTTGCCTTCGTGAGCCGGGAAGCCCTGACACCGTCACCTTTTGAGCACATGCACACTTACATGTGCATACATAAAAAATTCTGATCCCCCTGAAAGTAATGTCATTATCCATCTATCTATAATTCTGATTATGCTTAAAGTAATCTCATTATCCTGGGGTTCCTGCTGATAGTACAGTTCTAAAACAGCTGTGCATTGAAATTTCCAGAACTCCTGGGGAACTCCTGGAGATTAAGAAATAATAATAATTGTAAAAGCATTGATTTTTGACTTTATTGCAGTGTGGGGACTTGGTTGGGATATTAAGTTACCAGAATTTCACTATGTTTCCACACAGAGATCTGGCAGTAGAAACAGGGTACATGTACCCTCAGTCTAACTGCAATGTATCATTTAGAGTCGAATATGTCATCTTGTGTTTCCACGACCACAGTTCAGTAGACATTGCTCTCCCAATTTTCAGCCACTTGCTTTTCTTAATTCTGTATTTTCAGTAAAATTCTCAGACTGAGTAAAAATTACTTTCTTAAATTCTGGTTTCCACTGTAAATGTTCAAAGAGGCCTTGGTGTTTCCCTTTCGCTGAAATTCCCTAATGGCTTTACTTAATCTTCTCATTTAACTAGTGAGTTGTCTTCCCATCTCAAGGTGGTCTTTTTTCCTCCTTGGGGATATTGTGTAAGAGAACTGGGAGTTTTCCAAAGAGGAAAGATTTACTCTGTTTAAAGATGAACGGCTGCTCACTGGAGTTGTGTAACTGCAGGGACCCTCTAGCACTTCACATGCTCCAAAGTCTGCTTCGCCACTGATTAGTCTGCTCTTTTGAACAGTTAATGTATCAAGCCAACTCCTTGTGTCTGTCAGCCTCCCAAACACAGAAAGTTCTGATGACATTGAATTAATGTCAAAAGGCTTGTTAAGGAGGAGGAGATCATGGCCTGAGGAAGAGAGGACAAGTTGACAAAAACCTGCTGCATGCTGGATCCTGATATAGTTTTTATGGTCCTCCTTTCAGCGCAAGTTTGTGCCTTGCTTGTTTTGAAAAGCAAGGGCAACGCAGATTAAAGTCAATGCAGATGCAAGACAATTCACAGATTATACTGCCACAAAATGCAAACATTTAGAGAAGAATTTGATGGCATGGTTAATTTACAGAAACTGGCTTGCTGAAAAAGACACGTGTATAACTAGGAGTTGACTGCTTTAGAACTGAAAGCATAATAAAGAAGAGTTTTCTTTGGAAGTCACAGCCCTAGGGACCAGAATTGAAATCCCTTACCCCCTTCTGCTAAACTACAGAAACAGAACTTGTAAAATTAGTGTATTTGTGCGTGTTTGTGTAATCACGCAGCATTTCACGATCTGGACTTAAAAGGATTGCAGGTAGTGACAGTCTAACAAGGTTTCTAAGTGTCAGTCTTGTGTTTAGTCAGCAACTTAAAAACCAGGGTTTTCAAAGATAAACTGGAAATCTTGCCAAATACTTCTGCAAAATTTGTTCCTAGACGTATTCAAACAGCGTTGCTACTCTGATGGGGTGGCAGCGCCCGGTGCAATCTGCTGCCTCAGCACAGCAAGGCTATTCTGCTGTGCGCACAGCACAGGACTCAGGTCCCAATAATGGCTCCGAGCCCGAATCTGCAGCTGCTCTGCACTCAGGGCTGCTCCTTTGAGCTCCATGGGAATCCCACGGCCACAGCAGCAGCTGCAGCTCTGGCCCATTAGCTATAAACTGGTTGACCCTGGGTGGGTTACCTGATGGCTTTCTGTGCTTCAGGTCTCTCAGGAGGAAATCTAGATAAAAAGCAGGAGTTGAAGGAGAATTGGCCATGTTGACCTTTGGTAAGTGAGTAAATGCGGTTTTTTTGTACCTCTTCACTGAAAGGGCAAATACACTAAAAAAAAAGATGAAGAGCTAATAGGATTTTTTGACTTAATGGGTGAGAGACTTAAATTAACTGTAATCAATTTGTGTCACAAAACTTTTAAAATATTTTTTAATAGACTTCATATACATAACTGAGTCTAAGAGAATTAATCTCTATGATGTTTGTCTAATGGTACATATGTTCAGGATATATCTTCCCCTGATTTTTCTTTCTAAAAATAAAGTTCAAAGAATATTAAGAAATGCTGTAAAAAGGGTAAAAAAAAGTATGTCACAAGTTAAACATCTCTCACACACCGTTTTGAAACACTTTAGTAGTACCTTCACCTAACCAAGGAAATCTTTGCCCTGGATCTAACTGCAAGGCAACAGAATCATTGCTTAAGCTGCTGCCTAATGACAGAAGAGGCTGTGACCTACAGTAACTGAGTCATCTCACACCCATGACGATAAGGAATTGCTTTCTGAAACGTCAGTGCTGCTCATTCAGAACTTTGTTCCTTGGTTTGGGGGAACTGATAAGAGGGACAGCCATGCTCACTACAAATTGTTGACGCCCAGGAAACAACCTCGCAGGATGGCCAAATACTAGGGAAAAAGCAAAAAGGAGGGAACTTCAGCCCAGGACCATAGGCAATGAGCCTCCTGAACGGAAATATACTGTGTCTCAATTGTTTGATGTTCCTCCACATTTCTCTCACTCATTTGGGAACCTTTTCCTGCCTGAGAATCCACTAAGACTTTTGGAGAGTGGGAATGTACCACTGCCATCAGAGGGCAGGAAGATAAACTAAGCTGCAAAAATCCACAGGTGGAATACTAGAGCTGGTGGGAGGGCAGAGGAGTTCCAGCAGTTCAGGCACCATCAGGTCCCAGAGCAAACCTGGCTACAGGAAGGAAGGCTCATCATCATGTACATCATCAACATCATCAGCCCCCAGTGTTTGACTCCATTCCCTAAGGAGTCTCCACAAACAGGTGAGTCATTCAGACAGAATTAGCCAGGTTAATTTAAACAGTTTAAATTCATCATAATTCAAGGTGGGGAAGAACCAATGCATTCTTAATCCCATACTGTCACTAACCTTACTGAAGAGTGCCTGGACAGATATCTGCTTTGCTCTGAACTGGAACAAATGTGTTTTGAAAAATGATATATTTTTTTCTTTTTTTTTTTTTAATAAAGACATTAAAAATTCACTCCGGCTTTTCTGTTCTTA
Source organism: Limosa lapponica baueri (assembly GCA_002844005.1). Taxonomy (NCBI): domain Eukaryota; kingdom Metazoa; phylum Chordata; class Aves; order Charadriiformes; family Scolopacidae; genus Limosa; species Limosa lapponica. The sequence continues at coordinate 1,404,239 of KZ505669.1, read as the reverse complement.
TTATGGAAACATAGTGGATTATTTCTACAAACAAGTAAAATGAGCAGCCAGCTTTTGTTAATAACAAGAGACATTGACCTGAAATAGTCACTGTAAAATCTGTGACTGAAAGATCCTGCCAAGGTATCAGGAGCTGCCAGGAAAGGTAAGTCTTCACTGGAAAATAGCTGAATTTGCAGATTGGATCAGTTAACCCCAATTAGTTCCTTGGGCTGAAACACTAATGAAAGCACAGCACGCTGTAGTTCTGAGCTCAGAGGAAAGCTTACAGGGAGCTGGGAATCAAACTTAAGATGAAAAAGGGTTCATCGAAGTTCACACTGAGTTGCTTTGTTTTTTCTACTATTTTAACTACGTTAGCTAAGAAATCGCTTCCACCCTCACCGAAAACATGCAGGAATGTGGGTGACCTCTCATATTCCCAGGACACTGGATAACGGCCACTTAGTGTCTCCCATGACAAAGCCTCCCCGGAGGCTCTACCTTACACACAGGTGCGATAAAGCGTTGTGATTTCATGCCAAAGCTGGCAGGCCTGCAGGTCTCCCGTCCCTGGTGCATTGCTCTGGGTGCACCCATGCAGCTGTAATGCTACATCTGCCTCACCTGATCACAGGAGCATGTCCTTGTCCTCTGCTTTGTTCCTGGGTGCCTCTGTCGGTCTAGGTATTTGTAATTTCTAAGCTATCGTTTTTGATCACTTGTCCTTACAATGACTTATGGTTTCTGTATGCTTTAAGTGCATGATTGCTTCCTTTGATTTCTTCTCTAAGAAGTTAATATCACACACTTCAAAGGCAACCAAGAGAAGCCTTGTGCAAGGAGGCTGTAATGGTACATTTTGGGATTGCATAATTTTGGCATGAACTCTGGAAATCTCTCCTTTAGTGCCACATCTCCCAGCTGGCAGTTAGCTTATCTCTCAAACGACAGTAACCCTTATTTTACTTACTGTAACTTCAGTTATTTTTGTCATTCAAAATTACTTCAAGTTCTCTTCTACTCTACTAAGCTCTGAAATCCAGTAGTATTTTCTTTTTTTCTCTGAGCACAATTTAAAGACATTAGGAAGTCAGGATTCCCACACCATAATAACATGGACTGCCTGAGTCATTGAATTTAGTCCCACCGACAAGCACCAATTCAGTAGTTTGTTCTGGGGAAGTCTGCTCCTGGCTCTGATATACACCATGAAGCAGAAAACAATCCTAAATCCCACTTAAGACACAAACTTTAGACCATAATAAAAGAGCAAATGCTACAACTACAATAGGCCATTGGAACAGGAAGGACATATGGAAGGTATTGCCATTGCCCTGGACTACTGAAATGGTAACGACTCCATTAAATTAAACCTTTACATTCCCACAGGTACATATCCTGTTCTGCACCAGGCAGCAAAGGACTCCAGTGGTTCCTACAGCAAAGACATATAGGGAATTTGCTCTTTCGGTTGCTGTAGAGTAAGAAACTAGGATATGAATTTTGAGACAGGCAATTTAATTGAAAATAGACCAATCAGTGGTTAATGCATCAGCAGATGTGAACTGGCAAATTATTACTGGAATGAATAGAAATGTAGTTCCAGTCACCTAAATCCACTGAGACTTTTGCTGTTTATGGTATAACATGGGCTGAGACTTTAAGCTGAGACCTTCAGTTTTCCACTAGGTTGTGTAGAGTTTTCCTACCACGATCTTGGTAAAGTTTCTTAGGACAGGGTAATCTCCCCCATCATTAACCCTCTACAGCTGGGGGTCTAGTTTAAGCTAAGCCTTGTTAGAAAGAGTCAACCAAGCAACCTCAAAAGAGGCATCTCAGAAGTAGGATGAACTGCCTGCTGAACTTACCTCTATTTACTGTAGAGAGAGCCAGTAGACTTTCAAGCTTTAGGCAGCTCATACTGAAACAATAAGCTAAAAAAGGAGACAAATTCCAGCCCTAACACCTCTGTCTCAGCCACCTGCCTAGAAAGATGCAGAAAATGCTTCCTTTCTGCACAGATGCACTGATAGTGTGCATGCAATACTGGTTGTGAAGCATTCAGACTTTTTGGTGGGAGTGTACGATTTATTAGCTCATGATTTAATTAGGATTGATAGCTCAGGAATGCATACACAAAATGGGTAAAATAGTGTGTCAAAATTATGTAAAGCTTTGTATAACTATATCTTCCTTGGAAGGTTTGCCTGTTTTGATTTTCTTTGCTGTTGCTTTGGCACAATTTGGTCTTAGAAGAGTAAATAACTGGTTAGTAGCTGCGCAAGTAAAGATTATATGTTGCTTTTAGCTGCTGTTTTCTGTGAAGTCTTACACATGTCAACAATGTATTGAGATCCAAAAGGAATACCTATTAGTGCATGATTTTTTCAGGATCAGAGCTTAATAATCTGCTAGCAACTGAAATATTAAAATATTCTCTTGTTTCTCCCACAGTATTTGAAGGAGTTAGAGCCTGCACAACTTTCATTCTAATAATCCTTATCTAAATGATTCTGGTTGTTTACTTTTTTTTTCCAGAGAGAAAACTCAAATATCTGAGCACTCCAGATTATTGAAATGTGTCTAATCAAGATGAGTTCTTGAGTTCAGTGCTGTGGGGTTTTTTTCCAGCTTTTTATAGCTTGGTGACATTTCTGCATTCATCTATTATTCATGTATGTTCTTGTCCAATGTCTACCTGAAGCGTTATTTGCAACTGACATACTGGAACAGAGAATTTCATCTATCACAACCATCAGACTCATGTATCAGTAACAAAGGAAATTCCAACCTCATGAAAGCTTAGCTCAGGTCGCTGATGGGTGATACAAAGACCTGATCTGATGTTTGGGCAACACTGCTTGGCTTCGTCTTGTATTAGAACAGCTAAAACCTGAGAATCCGCTCATAGTGGCAGGCTGCTGTAGTAAAGCATGTAAAATTGCATTAAACTGGCCTTGTTTTTATATTTCATTTTTTGTATCAAAGATGTCTTCCAGATTCCTAAACAAAGTTAGAATACTTAAAATGAGCAAAAGCATTTCCAATCAGTAGAAATACAGATAAACATAACAGTCAGTACTGATTCAGCAATGGCTCAAACATAGGTTTGGATGTAAAAAAACCAGAAACTCTTTACCCATAGGGGGAAACAGCTCATTAGGACCTCTTCTTCTTTTCCACTTTTTTGGACATAGACATCTCCTCTGTCAAAATGGGAGCTTCCATGGAAAATGTCGATTTTTGATAACATGTTTGGAGTTATTCAGGCCTCACACTGAATTCTGAGGGTCTTTATATGTAGGGTAGGGCTTCTAAGACACCACATGAAATGCAATGTGATATGACCATGTCTATGAGCTCAGTGATTTCCTTTTTTTCTTCCCTAAAAGCCTTCACTTTTTTTTCATTTGCTGTGTATAGCTCAAGTGCTCAGCCCAGAATTAGCTGTCCATCTCACCGGTAATGTCTGGGAGACTGTGGAAATGGCAGTGCAGTCTCTGCTTTGAAATAGATTTTTTTTTTTCCCCAAAAATGGATGTAGTCATACAAATGACAGCTACAAATTTTATTTTTGCCCTCTTTTTGGAGCAGGTAAACAAAATAAATTTCTCACTTCTCCTGAGAATAGAAAGAAGCATGGGTAGAACACACAAATTCGGTTTTTCAAAATCTTATCTTACACAAGTTACACAGGTATTAATGATCACACCTGACATCTGCATTCCATTTATCTCTGAAAATTGTTATACCTGCTGACCCGCATTAATAGAGCAAAAGTCCTTGGGCCCACTTCTTTTAAGGCGATTGATGCATGCTTAGGAGCTAAACTCTGATTTCAATGGTAGCCCAGCTGTGTGAGGAGAACCTGGATATTAATGCTTAAATAGCCTAATGAAGCACTATTAAATTATTTAACAGGGCTAGCTGTATAATTGCCTTATAGCAATAACGCCGACTTAGATTACACATTTCCCTGTCTCATGCTTGAGAACCTCAGCCTGGAAAATACCTGGGATACAATAACTACCTAATCTGTAACAAACTACAAGTCAGAAAATTGATAACCAACCTCAGGAGAGACCTCTGTTATTCCAAACTGTGATAAACTCTGATGCAAGATGTTGATATTAAGGGAACGCAGCACTTCTTCAGATGGGAGCGCCTCAGAAATTCCTGGCTTTCTGTTCAGTGGGGACACAAACAGTTCCACACAGTTCTTCTTCCCCTAGGAAAATAAAAAAAATGCAGAATCATAGGAAGGGTCTGAGATTAGATAATCTCTGCTGTCTATAGATTGTAACTATAAATCCAAAACCGAGAGTATGGAATATAAAGGCTGCAACCTGCTTTGTAAGGAGTACACCTATTCCTTGACTCCTTAAATCCCAGGTGACTGTACATGAAAATGCAAATACCATACGTGGTCATGTGTGCTTTGTCTCGTTAACTATCGACAAGGTACCCTCTTCCTGAGTCTAGTACGATTAAACAAGACAGGTCAATGTAACATTGTGAGGGGAGGAGCCACGGGATGGGGTCAAGGGCTAAGTGCCAGCAGGAAATTTAGCAGCTGAAATGCGGCCCTGGTTTAGAATGTGGTCCTCAAACAGGAATGCTTAGTATAATGCTGTGGTATTTTGAAACTGCTTTCTTATCCCATGTCAACACACAGCAGACACATACCACAACAAAGTATAAAGTCCTTTTAGTCAACTGCAGTGCAACTGCTTAAAATGGCATAACAAAATGAAACGACCAGAAAAGTTTTGTTTATATTTAGTGAGTAAGTTGAGAATGCCTACTCTCCCCTCTGTTAATTCCTGCCCTGATGTCTTTATTGTAGTCCTGGTAGCCCAGGGGGTGCTGTATTAGAGATGTCCATGATGCTCACTCTGTCTCAAGGGAGAAAAGGAGAGACTGCCAGAGAGTTCCTCTGGTTGTGATAGACTAGAACAGCACCTGAGACCAGTGCTCCAGACAGTGCTGATGGTGTGGGAACCCAGGTTCCCCAGGGCCATGGCCAGCTTAGCTGAGGCTGTGATGTAGAGTCCAGACCTGAGGGGTTACACACACACAAGGTAAGCATGGATTAACTACCCGCATTGCTGCCTGCGCAGGCAAAATTCTCACTGGTCTGTTTATTTGGTATTCATCATTATGGGACGGGAGAGAGCAGTTCAAATTGGGATAATCCTGGTTTCCCCTGCCTCCTTCCCCTCACCTTGAATGTGAATCATAATCTTTACTGAAGTGAAGAAAGAGACATCTTCTGCTATTCTTAAAATATCTAGTTTTGCATTCAGAAGTAGAGCTGCACAGAAAGGGATGCTTTCAAATGTGTTTACCCTAAATCTGCCCTCTGTGGTCTCATATGTGCTGCCGGTCCATCTGCTTGATAAGACGGGAAAGGACATTGGCTGCTGGTGGGACTGGGCATTTTTCAGTGGGACTATTCAGATAAGCAGGGTAGTAAGGAGTGAAAACAGACTTAGAGGTCTGGAGCATCCGTTCATGGCAGAGACTTTTGTCAAGCTCAGGAAGCTGATTTGAGGCTGCGGTCCTACTTGGTCTCTGATGTGGGTAGGTGGCTGGTTCTGGGAGTAGGTGGCAGGCACAAGGCAAGGCTTGGTGGGGACACAGTATTCCCAGTGTTTTGTGCCTCCCCTGTTTAGGAGTTCCTCCGCCCATTAAAAGACCTTTATGGGAGGAGGATTTACTGGAAATGTTAAGGAGACACTGGAAATGCCCAGTTAATATTTCCTGTCACACTAGGCGTTGTTACATGTAAGAGTCTAGCAGGCCCTCTGCTCTCCCTGTGCCTAAGTGCATCCTGGCTGGTAGGCTCCTGATCACTTCTGAGAGCAGCTCACTTGGGAGGAAGTCAGCTTAACTCACTTCAGTCATCCAAACTACCTCCAAAGTCAACGTTGAGAGACTGGCATCTCTAGAGAATGATTTAATCCAACCTAAAATAATCAGGATCTCAATGTCTCTCCTCCTCCAGTTACCCTTCTCTATATTGCTTTTCCAGGAAGCCTAGATGAGTAGCTTAGACTAGCCTGGTGAGGTGAGATGAATTTTGATGTGTCCTGCTTGCTTGCCAATGCTCTGCATGAGAGGAACTGTCTGATGTTAGAAGGAGGCAAAGTGGGAATAATGTCTCCTAAGAAATACTTTTCTTCCTTGTGAATTCTGACTGTGTGGAACTTTTAGAGCAAATGGGGAAAAAGTTTGCTTTCTTATATAACAAATATTAACTCACAGCAGACTTTTACAGATGTTGAGAAGACTAATTCATTAAAAGTACTTACTGTATTCTGAGCTATAGTCAGGTGCAAAATGATGCTACCTCTTCCCTGAGATCACAAATGACAGGAGAAAGGGAAAAGCTATGGAGCCAGTGGGAAAATAAATGGCATATTACTTATGCTTAGTTACATAATTTCTACAGAGCATAGTAAGAAAGCTACTAAGTGACTTAGTATGTTGAAATACACAACCCAAACTCTGGAACATTTCTTATTGTGCTTTTCTCTGAATATGTCTTTCAACCTTTCATTCTGGTTAATGCAGGGGACAAAGGAGATTTAGCATCACTTGTCACGAATGATGACATCCCTGGCAAACATGAAAAGGGCTGCACTGCATTCCTGTTGATCTTTTCCGCTGTACTTCTTGTGTGATCCTTTCTCACAGAGACATTATTTGAAGGAGTTTTATAATCCTTTTTGATGTATTCAATCCTATCAAGGTATCAAGGCAGGAAATACTTTTATGCTGAACCTGTCAGTTTTCTTCCCTATTATTCAACCTGCATGTAGAATAAAATAAAATAACTCTTCCTCCCTCTGCAATGGGTTTTTCTGCTTCATGGAAAAATTGTCATAAAAAGACAGCAGTGTTAAGACTGTATGCTCTTAACCATACACAGAAAACCATACAATGATAACTGCTTTTAAAGTCTTTGTTGCTAGAAGCAAATTTGTCGTCATCTTTTGCAAATATGATACCATAGCCTACAAGTTCATTTCTGAGGACAGATTGTTATAGCTGAATAGCAAAACATGAATATTAATATTGTGAGAAGACATTTAATTTACTAATGGAAAGTCTGAGGGTAAATTGTGAAGATGCCTTTGGAAGGCAGAATCACATGTATTTTTCGAGCAATATTCAATCTTTGAGAAACAAAACATGGATAAGTGTTTCTTAATGAATGTCATGTAGAACTGCATTGGAATGAAAACTAAGGGATAAGCAATCTGCGTATGAATAGGACACAAAAGAGACTTATCTGACATTTTTTCTCTAGACTGTTACTGAGAATGGTTTCCTTTCAAAAGAAAATTTAAACCATTTTGTAATAGAGATCTATTTTTCTGTAGTGCAGTTAAAAAAATATTGGAAAAAAGTATTTTTCTGTCCTATTTTATTGCACTTTTCCATAATGACAGGAAAATAAATTTAAGAGAATTCAAAATAACCAGGTACATTTTATTATACACAGCCCTTTGGTACTTACAATGAGTCTGTTGATATGAACTTGCTGAGGTAACAGTCCCAGTGCTGCTGCTACTCCTTGGCGAAATATCCGAAGCAATGTGATATTCAGCTTGTTTACATCCATTTGCAGTGTCTGAAAAACAAAACCAGTACAAATGAACTCCTTGCTCAACACATTCAGTTCTCAAGATGACTGATCTCTGGGACTCTTCCCTAATTGTTTTTTTCCCAGAACGATAATCTGTGCAATCTAATTGCATCGCAATAAAGAATAAGTTGAAAGGAAAATTTATGCATCTTAAATGCTGCTCGTTAGCAAAGTACCACCTTTCCTCAACTACATTCAGAATAGGTTCCAGCAGTTTTTGGCTAAATTCCTTGGACAAGTCACAGTGTTCAAGAGAACACAATTACTACATTAAAAATGAAAGTCAAGAATTAAACATCAATTCACCTTTAAAGAACGAGATGTTGGATTTACACAATGACGATTTACTTCGAATATTATCTTAGCACTTATCACTGCAGGTGAAAAATGAGTCAGACATAGTGAAATTATACAATTTTAATTTTGATTAGCGGTTTCTGAGATCAAAAAAGAAAAACTCTGGATACAATTCCACATGCTTAAATTTCCTAAAACTTCCTCACGTCAGTCAGCGAACACTATAATTCTCAGTAGAGACCAACTGTATCACTGAAGCGTTTTCTTTCTCTGTGTTAGAATCATAGTGAAATTTAAATGTTTCCTCAAGTTCAAATCCTTCCTGTGAAGTCAGTGGAATTTTGTGCAGGAAATAATTTAGTTTCAAATCTTCAGTGATGCCTGGTGGCCCACACTTCCATGTAGTACTTTGGGGTCTCTTTCTTTCCTGCCATATCCCCCTTGCAGACAATATGTAGTGGAGAAAAGAAGGAAGAGGAGTATGTCAGATGGTCCCAGAAGGCTTCCAATGTTTCTGGCAACTTCTGACTTAGGAAGTTAATAAGTTCTGACTGACCCAGTTGACTTGAGCTGAAAGAGATTTTTTATTTTATACTTCCTGTTTAGAGCTATAGGGTAGCTTGTTGCTCTGAAGATCCCAGCAAAATATTCTACTTTCCTAAACTGAGCTGCATAAAGAGAATTAAATAGCCACAGGTCTGACATCACACTAGGAATATGGTTATGGTCTAGAAAGAAATGTGACTTTTTTCTCAAAGAAAACCGGCATCACGTTTTGACTGTTGGTCTTTATTTATCAGTATTTATAAGTTACAGTGTAAAACCATAAAGTATTTGCTTTCCTTTTCCACTGTCAATTTGATTTTTCCATCAGTACTGAGTGTTTGGGTTTTTTTTTTCTCCTTTTTCTCATTTTTTTACATTAATGGGATTGTCAGGTCTTGATGATCTCTCAACTCAGATCTGCTCTTATCACACAGTTCAGCTTTAATTCAGCTGAAAGTATTATAGAATTCTTCAATTTAAATTACCCTTGCTACCCTGGCATTTTCAAAATGCAAAATATTCTCTTTGCTTTTTCTTGAATTAGACAGACAACCTGAGTGGTTACAAAACTGCTCCAGCTTTGTCACTGAAACAGAGAGGTGTCTTGAGAGGGGCCACATGGAGACCTAACAGATCTGAGCACCATATCTTCTTTTCCCCAGATCGGCTTGCTCCGTCCATGACACACCTGAGCAATATGTATGATATGAGAATTGGTTTGGAGCTGTGAAGCCATCACTACACTAAAAGTCAACAGCCTGGTCTGAGGATCCTGGGTAAATGAGAAAGGGAGTTGCTGCTGAAATAGGAAGGCTGTCATGAGGCTCCCTAGAGATCCATCAGGATGGTATAAAGAGTGTGAAAGTGCTTGTCTAAGTCATCGACCCTGAGTTATGGGGATAATGCTAACCATTGTTACTGAGCAAAATTAGCAGGCATAGAATCAAAATACATTCACTTAAACGTACTTGAGCCAGGGATGAGATCACATTAATAGAGATGTTGTTAAATAGTGTGTTAAAAGCTCACTGATAACGACACAGAAATGAAACATCAGAAAAATACCTGGCTTCAGACAAAATAGAAGATCTTAAAGAGCCTACAAAGAAGTAATAATTTTTTTACAGATTTAGTATGCTGGGATTGTGATTCATCATATCGAGGGACAATAAAATGTGGTAAAACTCCATTATCTTCAGGAGAGTCACATTTTCTTCTACCAGGTCTGAATTTGGTCCACCATGTCCTATAACAAATAATCATAAAAGGCTGCACAGTGTGTCCGTGTCTTTGTAACAGCTATATTGTCCTTGGTGGTTCTGGAGGAAGCCTGAAGACCACAGCACTTGCTCTGTTGGTCTGGCATCAGCCTGCTAAGAAGGCTCACCTGACCGTGCAGCTGGAGATTTCAGGACCCTTTTAGGAAACCTTCTAAATTGGTGGGAAGAAATTTGTCCTTAAGCCTCATCTCAAGGTGTAATAAGGATTTTTTTTGTGGCTATTAATCCAAAAAAAACCCCAAGAAGTATCTGAGGAAGAAAAAGCTATATTTTTTCTAAGAACCATGCCTTGCTGTCTGTCAAAGGGATCTGCTTCTCAATTGCTGGTGTTAGTGTGAAGCTTAGTTCATTGGCAATTATAGCAAAAAATAAGTCAAAGTAACACAGGCCGCCTTCTTCTACACCAGGCAGCACAATAGGGTGCATTTGCCTCTTCCTATCAAGAGGAAAGTTAGCAATCCAGAATCTGCCACTTTAGGAATGGGATTTCTAACTCAATCACTGAAAGAAATACTTAATGGGACCCCGAGAGCACCTGCTTTAGAGTGAGCAGCACATCACAAACGTGCTCTGTGCCCTCTATTACCTCCTTGTTTGTACTGGATTCATAAAAGCATAAAGCAGGAGTGGACCAGACTGGAGACACTTCAAGTTCGGTATCCTGTGGCCAACTCTGGATGCTTATGGAAAATCATAGAAATAGGGCAAGATTATACTCTCTTCCCAAATTTCTTCTTAAAGGATCCAGGTTGATTTATGCCCACTCAGCACTAAAAGGCAATGGGCCTCCTTAATTATACAAATGTCATCATGCAATAACCGATACTGACCCTATCAAGGTCTGGGATGAAGGCAACACTTGAGGGTATTATATTCTCAACTCTGGCATGTGCCCTCCTGAAGGTGACTGAAATTTAAGTCCGACCTGAGGGTCTGGTACAAAACCGGCTTTTTGCAAATTCCTAACTATGGTAATTTTTGTTGAGAAAAGTTAGTCAGAGAAATAAAAAAAAAAAAAAGAAAAAGAAAGAAGAAAGAGAGAGAAGAGAAAGAAAAAATAAAGTCCTGACTACTCCTAACAGTAGAAAATTTCTAAAACATTATTAAAATTTTAACATTTTAATATTCATGTGCCATTCTGATGGCATGCCTAGATAGTGTTGCCTATAGTCCATAAAGGTAAGAGATTAGGATATAAAACTGACAATGGATGAACTAAAAATGCAACAATACCTGTACATTAGACAAACAATATAAACTGTCATTAAGACAATCTCTCCTAGAATGTAAACCTGTCCAGCCATTTACAGGTTATAATTACACAGACAAAATCATTATGTATTCTAACACCTCCTGCAATAAAATGTGAAATTAACCCCTGTAAAGCAAATCCATATAAATAAATAAATCAAAGCATTAGCATAGATAAACAAGTTATGTCTTACTCTGTTCCTCTAGTTGCTCCTTTTGCTTTGGAAAAGAAAGGGCTGAAGCATCCCAGTTAGACAGCACTAATCATTTACCCTTTGCTCATCTGCAGTGTTTATCATGGATTGCAACCTGCTCCCCAAGGAGTTTACAATTTTGAATCCACTACCACTGTTGGCAATAGTGACTTGTTGAGCCTGGAGGAGAACACCCTGGACGACTCATTTCCCTGAGCAATTACCGACCTGGATATTGCAACTGTAGCGACAGTTTCTAGGTTTATCTGATCCAAGCAAAAGAGGTAGTTTGAAGGGAAGGAGTTTTCTGCTTGTAGCAGAAAATTTGGAAAGACAGAGTTTCAGAAAAGGAAACTCAGCACAGAAGAACACCAAAGACCATTCATAACTGAGATCCTACAGGGGCTTTTTGATAAAGATTTTCATGTCAAAGAAACAAGAATTCCCAAAATGAAAGGATGAATGTATAATACAGTTTCTGAAATAATATTTATAGGAGATTACAATAAATTATAATTTGTCAAGTTCTGCTTCTTAAGAAAACTTCAGAGATGCCTCCCTTTCTTATCTTTTCCTTATCATCAGTGATATCCTTTTTGCAATGAGCCTCAAATATACCATTACTTTTCTATACACTGGTTACTTCTCTCTAAACTCTACCTGACCCCACCACCACAGGTGTTTTCTCAAACCTTCAGCTAATGTGAATATTCAGGAAGAAAAATAATCAAGAATGAAGAAGGTTAAAGGTTAAAGTGTAAGTTTTCACAATACTTTTGTGAACAAAGACTAAAAGTAAATCAGCAAATTATACATTCTAGGAATTTTACATACTTAAGGGCCATTGGGTAGTAAGTTCTATTTTGTGCTAAGTAAAACCAAAGAAAGGCAACTCTAAAAATGAAAATGAAAATAAAAATAATCACCCTTATTTTCTCAGGCCAAATGAGAGAAAGCTCAGAAATTGTCTTACCTGCCTGTGCTCCAATTATTTATTTAACTTTTATGAAAGTCACCAGAAATGCTATAAAATGATTTTTGTGCAAGAGGGACTTTGGCGCTGGACTGTGGTCAGGCTGCAGGTCCCTCCATCTGAGCACCCTGCTCTGCTGCCTGCACAGTGACAGTCCACAGTTAATTAGTATCACTGTCTTTCATCGTGCCACCCTCATCAGACAGCCTCAGCTGTACAATAAAAGAAGGATGTACTTGTCAGGAAGTAAGGTAAAAGTGTTGGAGTTGTATTTGTACAGCTTGGGTACAAGACTACAAAAAATCTGGAAACAAATTGGCAAAAAAATACCTGCATTTTCCATTTTCTTCCCCTAAAACACATTAGATTTGCCTGCCTGTTGCCATTCAATGATTTGAAATCACAGCTGCACTGGACATCAGGTTAGCTCCTTTGGCTGGCTCAGGTGGCCTAATACACATCCACAGAAGATTTGGGGTTTTATAATATTCTGTGTGTCATGGCTTGCAGCAGGTTTAGCATCTCATGTAGTCCATGAATCGCATGGGAGCCAGCGTGTCCTCAGTTTCTGATGCATGTCAGCGTTACGCAACTAGAACAAAGCATTTTGCCAAGATGAGCCTCCAAAGGCACTTTGCCCTAAACCAAACCGGTGGCATTCCCTCCTCTCCCATTTACCTCTCCATCTGCAAAGCTATTTTATTCAAAAGGAGAAACCTGCCCTTCTATGAAGTCCACATTAAACTTTGAATTATGTCTGGAAACTAAGATAGAATTCTCCTGAGTACAAAATCAATTATTCTTGGTGATTAATTAAAGGAGTTTCACGTTTCTGTGTATTACTAGTTGCCTGCAGTGACCTACTCAAACTTTTGTATGTAATGTCTTTCAGCTAAAACACATGTGACTAGAAATATAAATATTGGGACATTTAAATACTTCTAAGGTCAGAGAGCAATTACTGAAAAATTGTAAGGGGAAGTCTTGGCTATTCTACAGAAGTGTAGTGAAAATCACCCAAAATAGTAGAAAAATTACAGGCATATGTTTCAATTTACAAGAACCAGTGAAAAGCATTGAGAAATACTCTGGACCTGGAGCATGCCTCTTTTTAAGTCACCCATTTTCTAATGAGGAGACACCAAGTCTGCCAAACAGTTCCAAATTTCACATGTAGCCTGTGAAAATTTAAGTGTGCAGAGTATTTGGGTGATGAGAAAAAGAACTCTAAATTTGCGCCGTATAAACATTAAGAAAAAGTGATAGGAAGGGATACTTTGACTGCTTCAGTCTTGATAAGTTCAGGGAAATTTTTGATATTTGGATGCTGCTTTTCAAGATGTGACATTGTACAACTTCACTCACATTTTTTGCTAGAGAAAAAACCCCCACATCATTTATGAAAATTCTTTGTTTAAAGTAAGCATAATATTTCCTGGATTTATACATTTCTCATATAGCATTAAAGAACAATTTCGACTCTTGATCAATTTTTCATGAAAGCATATACATTTAAATATTTATGCATCTTGGGAGCTCTCTGAAAGAAATCAAAGACAGAAGTAACACTAATGGGAAATGTAGGGTTAATCTAATTAGTTAAGACTGCTGTATGGTCTCCCCCCATACTGATTTTCAAGTGAATGTTCATTAAAATATGAGAAAATCAGAATTTATAAAAGGAAGCAGTATTTCACACACTGCAATTAATCCACAGCCCTTTTTACCACAGGAAGTTGCTGAGGCCAAAACAGAAAAAGGGGCAGAAAAAGGGCTGGATGGTTAGATGGATGTTGAAAGTCACTAATGTACCTGAAAACCGTACAGAAGAGATACTACAAACCTTATCACACAGTTGAAGCCAACCCTCGAATTATCAGAAACCAAAATGAACCCTAGTGCAATAAAAGGATAAGTTTCTCAGTCTGCTATCAACAGGTTTGAGTGATGGCCATCATCCTGGACTAGATACTGGGTTTCATACAAGTACTGTTTGCATGTGTAGGTACCAACTAAGGATGTTCCTAGAGACTGCTGCATCGCAGAGGACGAAGATGCCGTACCAGGCGTTGAGGTGAGGCCAGGGCACTCTGCTGGCATCCACAGTTCAGACTGGCAAAGCTATTCCAGAGGTGGGTGGGTGATATGACTAAACATATTTGTCTCAGCTATGTGACAGATTTGCACTTCTTTTTTCAGGGAGAAGAACTAATTTCTCAAATGAGATCAGCTGATTTGGGGGTGATTTGACCACTTCTGTAGGAAGCACCAACACAAGAGTGAGAAACGCTCCATCTGTGAGGTCTGGCTTTTGTCCAAGATTCCCTCACTGAGCTTTAACATGCACTTGGGCAGTGAGTCAGTCAGCTATAGAAAGATTCTATGACCTTCATGGATGATTAAAGTGTATGAGAATGCATTCAACCTATTAACGATAAGGTTTGTTAATGCCTGTCTTCAAGAGGCACACTTTGATTTCTATCAGTCCTATGTTTTGCATTAATCTCTGGGCTTGCAGTCTTCTAGCAAAGAAAAGGGTCAGCTCTTTCAGTGTCATTTGACACCATTGTGTCACAAGATAATGTGGATTTACTGATCACATCTAATGAGAAAACACAGAATAGTCTTCTGTCTTCTGAAGGAAATCTCAGAAGGCAGTTTATTTCATTCTATTGGCTTATGGGTCATTCCTGTACGACAAGGTGATGTAGTTAGTGGGGTGACAGTCTGAGAGTGTGGGTTAAACTATCCTCTCAATGCTTATTGTACGTATTTCTCCTTTTCCTTTACCTCTTTCCTATGGTATCATTAATACATTAATCATGTATTACATATTTTGGAAGTCAGAAAGTATGTGTAGATTCCAAAAACACCTAATGTACTATACATTGTGTGAGATTACCATCCCACAGCCCCACCTCAGTAGGGGAAGAACCTTATCCAGAGCCCAGTAAAGTTAATAGGACTTTTTCTGTGTCATGGGGTTGTGGAATCCCATATCCTAAATGCCCATGGGATGCATGCTTGCCATTGCTGAGGGGGTGTAAGAGAGAGGAAGGAGAGGTTATCTATTGTCCATGGTACACAAGTTCAATGCAGCCTTGTCATTTAATAATACCAGTACCAGGAGGTCTTTGTACTGTGGGACCCCTTTGGAAGGTGGAAGAAGAGGGTCAGGAGGCTGCAGTAGTTCCGTTGGACTTCGTGGCTGATTTTCAAGAACTTCTTTGGGACAGAGGGAACTTTCTGCTTCACCACCTTGTGGAACTTAAGCACCTAGTAACGGAAGGAGAGAGTTTTCTCCTGCATGTGGAAGTATACTATTATTTTTTAAAAAATTGGTCACAATGATACTATACCTATTGTAAAGAGTCCTAAGCTAGGAGCATTGGAATTACTGCACACTGATTACTAGCAGGGACGAGAGACCGAAACTTTGCTATGCCTCTGGCCTCAGCAAGTCTGCCTCATTTAATCTGCCTCAGTTCTATGTCTACAAAATGGGGACAATAGTACTTGACTGTTTCACAAGATCTTACATATTTTAGTAAGAAGATGGGGGACAGATACATAGGATGGAACTTTTCAACTTCTTTCACAGATAATTTTAACGTTCCCCAAAAGTTAATTCCTGTCTTTTTTTTTAAATTGGTGCTGCATGTCTTCAAGGACTGGGTTTTACTTCATCACAAAGTATTTTAGTTTTCTTAAAATAACAGCTAAAGTTCATTTCAAAGCTCTGATAGTTTTCCAGACTTTTTCCTTCCTCCATTCACATCTCCCTGCCCTCCTCCCTTATGGTACACAGTTGAAAAGGACAAGATGATGGAAAAGCACAAGACAATACAGAGAGGTGGAAACACAAGGAGAGCTGGAAGAGCTCAGCTGAACACGATTTCAACCTTTTTGTTCTTTGAAAGGCATGTATAATGAGTTCCATAAAATTTTCCTATCTGTCCTTATTCAATATTAGCAAAAAAATTATTCCTTCCATTACAAAAGAAATGCATGCTGCTATTGCGTTCAGTACAACTTTTATGCACAGCATGATTGTACCAGTCACATCCTATTTCATCATCCCGAAGCCAGTTGTAATCCTCAGAGCAAACAGACACTTTTGAGCCTGTTCAGCACAGCACTTTATAATTCATTTGTTTCTTCTGCCCAATTATTAGATTTCTAGGTAGAGCCAGCACGAAGCTCTAAATGCCAGAGAACCAGGATTGTTTCTCCCTGCTCCTTTTGTAAAACCTTCATTTCAGCTAGTTTTATGTTTCAAAGAATTCGTATTTCCTGAAGTTTAAATTCCTATTACAACTTTGTAAAATGGTCCTCAATACATCAAAATGACTTCCAGAAAAATGACAGACATAAAACCACCCCAAAATCATCCTTTTCATCTTCAGAATTTTAAATTTAGTTTGTAGCAGACATATATATATGTGCATATATATGTAACCTTACAAATTAATGAAGAACAAAACTAGAAACCTAAGATAATACAGCAACTTCCACATCTTTCAGGAACTGATGTGGCCAAAAGACTCCCACTGACTTACTCTCCTTAGTAACCTTTCTCTTTGCTTTGAAAATTAAAGTAAGATTTCAGTACTGCTGACATCCTAGCTTTCACATGCATTTATTTTCAAAGACAATTTCTATTGGTAGTTTCAGATGAGCAAAATCTGCCTGAACACGCACAATGGGAATGCCGTAGAAAGAGGCAAACGCAATACATTTAGCTCAACCAGAATCAAGACATTTACACAAAAGACTGTTCTTGTGTGATTCCTGATTGCAGCCTGTGTCCCAGGACAGTCTGGATTATTTTTCCACCACAGTTAAGATTTTCAAAGTAAGAAGCGATTCTTACAGCTCAACTCTTGAGGGATCAGGATCCTGTTTTCAGGACAAAAATGTCCAACAACATTTAGCGTCCAACTCTTTAGTGTGATGCAATTCACCAGTATGTTTTGGGTCTTTATCTGCTTTCAACCTTTTGGCCTACTGAAGGTTGTTTATAGCTATTATCATCACCATAATCACACATTATTGGAATGAAACTTGTATTACTGACTTCCCCCTACCTAATTAGGCACTTCAAACACATATAAAACAAGTGCAGACAATATAAGGCACCTTTGTAATTTCTGCTTTAACATTCCTTTAACTATTATGAACTTGAAACAAAGTTAAGCAAAATCAAGCAAAATCCTCAGGGACCTGCGCTTTTTCTTAGACAAAACTTGCATTCCTTTGGGTTTTATCCTGTCATTGATTCATGAGATTAGATATGTGCTTTTGTCTCAAAGTTTTATCAAAACCATTAATAATTGGTTTGATTTGACAATGATTGGTAATGATTTGACAGGCTGAGAGAGTTGTTCAGAAGAGAAGAGAAGGCTCCCGGGAGACCTTATAGCGGCCCTTCCAGTACTTAAAGGGGGCCTACAGGAGAGATGGGGAGGGACTCTATCAGGGAGTGTAGTGACAGGACAAGGGATAACAGTTTTAAACTAAAAGAGGGTAGATGTAGATTAGATATTAGAAAGAAATTCTTTACTCTGAGGGCGATGAGACACTGGAACAGGTTGCTGAAGAGTCGTGGATGTCCCATCCCTCAAACTGTTCAAGGCCAGGTTGGATGGGGCTTTGAGCAACCTGGTCTAGCGCAAGGTGTCCAGTTTCATGGCACGGGTGTTGGAACAAGATGATGTTTAAGGTTCCTTCCAACTCCAACCATCTATGCTTCTATGATTGTGTGTGAATGCTGTAAGCTCACTGGAAACTGGAAAGCAGATGAAAAGACAATCTCATGACACTGACAACTCTCTCAGGATCTTTGGCCTCCTGAAGCTGCTAATACTGACTGTATTTTGGAGGCTATGAGGTACAAGTTCCCCTTCTCCTGAGCAGCTGGGAGGACAAAGAATTTTCTTCTTCTATCTAATACTGAACAGAGAAGGCACAGCTTAAGAGAAAACACTAACACCAAATCTCACTGAAGATTTAAGGAGTGTTTTACCTCGATGATTCTTGTTAATGTTAATAACAGTATTGTAATTTTGACCAGTGGCTCAAGATTTGGGTTTCTGTCTTTGGAAATGTAACACATATACTGTGTCCTGAATGTCCTAATATAGGGCAATTTTTCTGATTCAACCATTAGAGAAGAAGTTTTAGAAAATGGCTTTCAGTCGAATTTGGGGGACTTTTCTTTAGAGACAATTCCACTTGTGAGGTCAAAGATGAAGAAGCTGTGCTGCCTTGTAATATGGGATAATACTGCTCTAAAATGACTGGGAGGCAAGGCAATGGATCTTCAATTTCTTTCTTTTATGTTTAGGATCAGAAGTGCATTCTGTGTTCAGCTTTTTCAAACAGGTAACACAGCTGTCAAAACCAGCCTCAGATGTTTTGAATGAGAAAAATGCATTTTTTTTCCCTTTTGTACTCAGAATTGATCACCCTTAAAAAAGAATATTAAAAACTGTTTGCATGCGGTTCTCTCATTCTCACACATACAAAAAATCAAAATAATTTATAATCCTTTCAGTGAGAAATAGCAATTGCAAATTTGGTGGGTGAGGTTTCCTTTTCCTTTTTTTTTTTTCTTATTTTTTAACAATATTCTTTAAACATACAAGAAGTTATCTTCCAGATTCCCCCAAGTGACCACAGACAGTGCCATTTGTGTTTGGGAGGTACTGCTCCTCTATATGAATGCAGCAAGTGCACCATTATGCATATCTCCTGCCTCTTTCCTGCACTCTGGCAACCCAGGAGATTTCGTGGCTGTTCTGTGGCTGCTGCCCTGTGCAGGCAGGAAGGGACGTCTAGGAAGAAAAACCCAACTTCTAAGAAACCGAGTGTATGGCTCTGATCCAGAGCAATATCTGAGTTATAGCTGTCATATCAAAACACAAGGTCTGCAAATGATGTCAAGAGGGCTCACAGACTTCATAAAAAAAACAAGACATCTACCTTATTGCCCAGAAAAGAGGTACAGCGATAGCATCTATGCCTGTTAATAAAAGGCTGTATATGCCTTCTATATGTCAGTTGGTATACAGCTAAAACTGAGAGCCTAATTTTATCAGTGGAGGTGTGTCTACTTAAACAAGTTCAGAAGTGTAAAAGCAAAACAAAACAAAAAGTTATAAAGCCTCAGAAAAAGGTGAAGAGCATGACTTAAATTTGTATATTTATATATTATACTTGTTTTGACAGTATTGTGCAGAGAAAGACAAGAATTTCATTGGAGACTGCGGCTATTTTCTGTTTTTTATACACAAAGTCTCATGGGAGCAACTGATTTTTAGATTATTTTGAGAAAATATCTCAATGGTCTATCATGTACAAGATCTTGTTCTATTTATCTGTGGCGACATGAATCCATTTTGCAAAGGGTCCTAACCAGCAAACACTTCTGCGAAGAAAATCCACTGACGTTATCCCACTGAAATTCATACAACTGCTTGGGAGACACAGGCTGTTCCCGCAGCAGCTCTGCACTCAGCTAAACACAGACATGCCAGGTCTGCACAACTACTGGTCAGCATGTAGGAGCAAACTCAATGAATCCCATCAGTGCTGGACAAAACATGTGCTATAGTCTCTAAGATGCAGATAGGAATTTACTGGAGAGGTTGAAAGAGGTATATTTACTACACTATCCTCACTTCCCAATTCCTTGCTGCGTTTTCCCTTCTCTTTAAACAGTGCTAGCAAATCACATATTTTGGACTGCTCTCATGTCCCATCTCTCACTCTTCCAAAGACAGAGGAGTCCACAGTGTTGTGCAGCAGTCGAATGCATATATTATATCCATTCATCCCCTCTCTTGTCAGCCCTGCACAGCAGCGTCCCTGTCATACAACTCAACCTAAGGGTGCAGTCCCACTACATGACCCAACGTGATGGCCAGAGGTGTAGAGCAAAGGGGCTCAGCCCCATTTCTACCAACACTGCTATCGTGGCTTTGCATACAGCAGCAGCAAGTTCAGCTTCACCAGAACAAGCTGTATCAGTTGTGCAAGAGCAATACAATTGCTCTATATATGTGCTTATAGGATTTCTGGACATCCAGAAACCATCATTACCACTTGACCAAGGCAGTAGGTAAAGCATGTTACCTCAATTTAAAATGTGGTAGGTTACTCCTAATGTGGTAGTTGATTGCCAAGGTCGTTATGGTTGCAGGGCGCATCCTTAGTCTGTCAACTAATCCCTCCTCTGCCTTTTTTCTGAGTTAAAACTAAACCAAACAAACTTGCCTTGTCAGATTCATCATTAGCTTTTGTCTACAGTACCGGTGGAATGCTTGTTTCACTAGCTGAAACAAAGCTGAACAAAAATAATGGATGATAAAACGGAACAACCCCATGCTGGGATGAACAAAGAAACATAAGATTAACTAAACTGCTTTTACAGCTTCTTATTTCTGTGATCTTTTTTCCCATTAAACATATCTTTCCCAGAAAACCTTCCAGAAATTGCACAATTAAACGACTGGAGGGAAAAGAAGAAAATAAAATTTTAAAAAATACTCCAAACTATCATTTCCTAAAGAAATCTGAGTGTTTTAAGCAAACGAAAGAGCAAAAGGAAGGTAAACATTCTTAAATTTTCTCTGTCATAGTAGCAAAAAGGTTTTCAAAATGTGATTTTTTTTCAGCTGTGATTTTTCCACAAATTGTTACTGCAAGTAAAGACAGAAATAAAATCAGTGAAGCTGAATGTCGTAACTGAGACCTCTTAGCCCCCAATTCTTTATCTACCTCTTGTCACAGGACATGAGAATATATGATGGAGAATTCTTTGTTCAACTCCATAAACATTTGCTTCATATTTTGTTAGGCAAAATCTACTTAATAAAATTCATCTGCCATTCACCCAAGCCATTTTATCCTCCCATCAACACAGCCTGCTGTTTTAAACAGACCTATGTCTGTCTCTCAAGAACTTTCTGGTATCTCTTATTTTTCTGAGAGCTCATCAGCTTCTGCTGCCAGGATAACATTCACGTGCACAACTTCAGGCATCTCATTTTGACCTGCCTTACTTCGGGATGTTTTTAAACCAGCTGAAAGGAAAGCAAATCCTATCCATTCACTGCCAGATATTCCTGCGGGTACATAACCAGTCCCAGACCTCCTGAGGTGCATTCCCCTGGGAGAACATTGCTGGTGGGCAGCAGCTCTTCCTGTGTCCTACTATAAAAGGCGTGTACAAAAGGGATGCTTTCATCGTCACTACAGATCTGTGCAAAGAGGTACATAAAGTTACGTTACGCAAGTGAGGCAAAGAGCAGGATCTGCGTTCAACTTTGTGGTCAACAAGAGCTCACTGGAGCAGCTCCTGCTGAATTATTGGTGTGCATTTACTAAGAGGTATTTTAGACAGCTGCAACACTGATCTAACCAACAGCATGAGTTTGTAGTAGACAGTATTGTTGTTATTTGTATTAACATCTTTCCATATGGTAATTTTATTTCTTCCCTTACTATTGCACACATCATGTTTCCTGGGTCAGGTCTTTTATGTCAGGCAGGTATAACACAGTGTTATATGGTGTCTCCTCTGCTACATACAGAATTGCTTGTATTCTTCCTAAACAATTTCAAACACACAGTGAGGGTTTATATCATGCTGGGTGACAGGGAGAACAAGGATGTAAGGAGAAAGAACACTAGTTATAAATAATAATTCTCAGCTTACATTTGTAGTTCTTTTTATGTGGGCACACCAAAGGATCTAACAATGAGGATTAAGAATATTCATTAGGTCTGAAGAATCAGAACTGCATCACAGCAAAGTCCTTATCTTACAAGCATGAAAAAGTTATATAATGTCAATGCTTTAAGGAAAACAAAGATTTGGACATCCAACATAGAATTCTGGTAAACATCCCTCGCTATCTCATTTTGCAGGGTTTGGGGTTATTCTTTATACTTTAAGTCAGAAAATCTTAGTGTTCTAACCCTAACAAAGATCCAAAATTGTAAGATTTGCATAGATTTTAAAGTGCAGAAACAGAGGACTTCCCATATATATTTACAAAGATCACTGAATCTGAGTTATTTTTATGTACTTCATCATGAATGTTCTTTTCTGTTTGAAGTTTGTATTATATACCATTAAATATTCTTCTGTTTCATTAAGAGCAATTTTTGCAGTTAATTGACATCATAATATATTACATAACTAATATGCAAAACACAAGACAAGCATTTAAATTATTTGCATAACCTGAATAAGATGGGAACTTTGTCATGTCAGCTGAATGGTGCCTTTTTTTATCTAATATAATTCGAAAACATATTTATGAATCATCAGTCTTTTAAAGTTAGACTGTGATTAGAGATTCCAAGCTATAATCTTGCAACTAACTGTGAAGTTCTTAAATTTTGTTGTGTTTCTGTATCCTGTGTCTTCTCCTCTTTCTTTTGCACTTACAGTTCATATACAGATTAGACAGATCATAGAGCAGTGCACAGATGAGAAAAATGCATTGGCAAAAATATTTTGCAAAATGCAATGAATAAATAAAAATTTAATTCTATTTTGTAATAGTCTAAATAGACTTAATCTTCTGCTTGAACAACCATTCTGCAATTTATGTAAGTCAAAAATCCAAATCTTCATTCAGTGACTCAAACCTTTTTAATATTTTGGGGATGATTTAGTAAAAGAAAGTGGATTATACACCTACATAAGAAAGCTGACAATTTTTGTCATTTAAAGATGTTTTTCACAAAACTTTTGTGCAGGAAACAAGCTGCTAGTTAACAGTCTCTATATCCTTATGGAAGATGGCTATTTAGATATATTAGACTTTTTAAGGCCATATCCTCAAGATATTTACGCATATCTGTGTATTCAAACTTCAAGCACAATAGAACACATATACAGCTTTAATTATTAGTAGAGCATGTGGTTGTTTACTTTAGACTGAACAAGTACTACATCTGGGTGTAAAGAGAAGAAGCAGTGCCATTCTCGGTTCAGAGCTGAAATAATGGAAGGGTAGATGGTGAGAGCTGGTACTAAGCAGTAACAAAGTGGCTTAGAAATTTGGAAAAGCAGAAAGAGAAATGGGAATTCAGATTTAATGTTATGAATCCAGTTTGCTTCCCCAGTGGGTATTCTACATTCATCTTTTCTTCCAACATTCCAATTTCATTAAATAAACTTGATTAAGAGGATAATTTCACACCATTAGTGAAATTTGCACTTCTGTAGTGCTGTTAATTTTGCCTTTCAGGATATGAGTTCTCTCTCTATAAAAAGGTTGTAAATTAGGGTTTCCT
Source organism: Limosa lapponica baueri (assembly GCA_002844005.1). Taxonomy (NCBI): domain Eukaryota; kingdom Metazoa; phylum Chordata; class Aves; order Charadriiformes; family Scolopacidae; genus Limosa; species Limosa lapponica. The sequence goes on along the minus strand of KZ505669.1, from coordinate 1,380,749 downwards.
AAAGACCCTCATAATGAATATGACCTCAGGCTGGGCCTGCCATCTAGCCACAGAGCAAAACCAGTGGTGGGCTGCTCTGAATTCTGAAGAGAGTGACCGTGGCAGTGCTATCCCAGCTCTTGTCTCACATATACCACAGATCTGGAAAAGCTGGTCTGCCCATGACACCTCCAACTTGTAAATGGCTCTTATGAGTATGGCCACAATTAAAAAGCCCCTTTAAGAGAGAGAAATACTTTTTTGAGCTACAAATATGCTCTGGATTTCTAGGAATGCCTGCTGCACTGCTTTCAAATCCAGAGAGTGCTGACATCTAGACAGTCCCCATTTATGAAAACCCAAAGTGCTTCCTCATGAAGAAAATTGCAAAGCCTATGAAAAGACTAGAAATAGAATAATAGAAATTATGTTTCTGTGAAGGAGGCTAATTTTATCCCTTTAGATAACCATATAAATACTGTAACGAGAAAAATAAAAAGTCTACATGAACTGCTGGCAATTGCAAAATGAAGAAAAACTATCAGCGGGTATCTAGGGCCAGTAGACTTAAGTCTAAGCTTTTTTGTTTAAATATCAACAGGGATACTCATTGAGTTGGCAAAATTTTCATTATGACAGAGAAAAGAAAGAAGGAACCACTTCTAGAGATTTTTTTGAGGAATAAGAAATTAAGGGGTGATAGTAATGTGATGTATATTGTATATATTCCATTCCAAAAGTAATCACATTGGATGCTGAAAGAGCAAGTGGAAAGGTAAACCTGTAAATATGCTGGAACAGATGACCTCTTTCAGAAAGCTGCATCCTTATTTGAGGTCTGTTGTGCCACACAGTCATGCAGAAGCTTGAAGATAACACAGAAGACTGAAGCTAGATAAAAATCAGGGAACATGGGATAAATAATAAGGTAGGTCAGATGCACCAGCTGATTCAGGTGAAGTTCACCTGAACATCATGTACTTAATATTGCTAAACTCAAGACAATACAAATCTTGGAAAAGCATATGTAGTTCACCTGCGAAGAAATTATTTTTAGGAGTGACTCAGAAAGTGAGTCAAGGTTCATATCTGATAACCAATTGAACAGATACTCCTAGGACAACATGCAGGCTAAGGTTATGTGAATACAATCGCTATTCAACCTCTGAACCGACTGGAAGCTGTATAGCCACGTCAGAGAGGTGGTAAAATTCAGTTATTATATCTTGTATCTTGGTAATCAACAGAGAGAACTACACGTGGGCTGTCATTTTCTACCACTTTGCAGTTCATTAATGTCTCGTTCATGCTGGGGAGCCGGAGCAGGAGCATGACCACACACATTCACATGCACACAGCTTCTATGGGAAATGGTGATTTTGTAACTCTACAGCTGCTTCCAGTTCTGTAAACACTTATTGACTTTGTTTCTGCTAATGAGCTGAGACTTACCAGGTGACACAAAACACCTGAGGGGCAACCTGCACAGACTGCAATTAACTCTTCATTCCTGTTTCTGTTATTTAATTAGCAACATCAATTTTGAACACTACACATGGATGACAGAAAATACAGGCAATTACCAACAGTCATCAACCCTATTTTCTAAATTACATGCCAAAGATAAATGATTACAAAGTACAAAAATAATGTAAGCAAAACATTTTTTTATGCTGTGTCTCTGCTGGATAAGCTGAGCAGTGCCCCACATTAAATGATAATTCCTACTTCTGTCTAGGGTCAGCAGACACAAATAAAAATCTAATAAAAACTGTTCTCCTCTGTGGAAATCTCAGAATGTGTTTTCCTACAGAACAATGTAAAGATGCAGAGTGTGGATAGAGAAATGAACTAGAAGTGAGTTACGCCTCGGGAGCACCATTTATGGTTTTTGCTCCTCTGAGTAGATGTACACTGAAGAGGGTATGGTGCACAATGGCTGCTCATGGATTTAATGTCCCTATTTTACCTTGGATCCTGTTCCACCTGCTTGCAACTAATGGGTGCTTCATATTCCCTGGTCCAGAGCTTTTAGGAATAGTCCATAAATGCATAACCCTGAACACTGAAGTGAATATCTATGCCAGAAAAAGCTCTCCTTTCAATCCTATGGTCGTGTAACACAGAAAGCCTAGGAGCCAGGTCTATGCTTACAGGACTATACTGCCTTCTATGTCATCAAAATGAGGAAAACTGAGTTTCTCAGGTTAGCTCCTGGCCTTACACCTCACAGAGGCTAGACACTGTAAATCAGCAAGCGCTCCAGGTTTCTCTTGAGCCTGAAATAAGCCAAAGCTGGGGGAGAAGTGCAGGTGCCTTTGGCAGTGGCAGAGGTTTGATTCAGACAATAGCTCTAGGCTTCTGTTGAATTGGAAAGACTATGGGTGCGAATGAAAGGGATCCTTATTCCTGCTGAACTCCAAAACACACAGACAGCTGTGATCTGGGATCCACTTCTGTTGACACAACCACCAAAGACAACAGTAGTTCACCCCTGTGAAGACAATGTTGCAGTTCCTGGAACTTGATGGGAGCTCCTGACAAGGGATTGCTTAGCCTGGAGAAGAAAAGGTACAGGAGGGAGCTTGGCAATGTGCACAAATATCGCAAGGCAGAGGGTAAAGAATACCATGCTAGGCTCTTCTCGGTGGTGCCCAGTGACAGGACAGGAGGCAAGAGGCACAGAAATGAAACACAGGAGGTTGCATTTACATCTACATCCAAGGAAAGACTTTTTTACTGTGAAAGTGGTCAAACACTGGCACAGGTTGCCCGGAGGAGTCTCCAACCTAGAAGTTATTCAAAACATAAATGGAGAAGGTTCTAGCAACCTGCAAGTCTGAGGGACTTTGCTTTGGGCAAGGGGATGAACTACACAGTCAGCAGAGGCCCCTTCCAGTCTCAACCATTCTATGATGAGAAATCAAACATGACATTAAAAATTAACCAGAATCAGTGGGTTTGTTCTGTGCATTGTACCTGTACTGAATACTTAGAGCTATGTCTCTCCTAGAATAAAAATTTGGAAGAAATTCTGTAAGGGGAAATGACACAGACTTTTTCCAAAGGGAAAAAGTAAAATCAGTAAAGTAAGAAAGTTAAAAAAAAAGTTTGTTTCTTTCAGTAAGAAACTCTCTGGCTTGCTGTTTAAGTGTTTGATCCAGATCACTTTCTCAAAGTTACAGGGTCGATGACAATAAAACAATGAGAAACTTACTTTTGTATCTAATATTAAACAGCTGTGTTTTTGAATAAGCACAGGGCACAGACCTGCCAAGAACAAGAGTGGCATTTTGCAATAATTTTCCAGAGTGGCTGTTATGATTGTTCAAGGAATTTGAGTGCTCCTATTAACTTCCACAGAATTATTCACACATTCAGCATTATGCTTCAGCATTTTGCTGCCTTGCTGCTTATTAGCAGCATTTTATAGAACACTTGTAATAGGATCATGGATGGTGCATGGTATATAACGATGGTCCGCATCACTATTCACAAATCTGTTATGCATGTAACACTTTAAGGAGGAAGGCACCTCCTTCATATCACTTCACAGCATGAAATTTTCTGAAATATGTATTCTATTTCATGCTTAGTTGTGCATAAATTGGCATAAAATCTTAAAATAGCTCTCATGAAATAAAATTAAAACATTACTTATACTGTGCCAGCGCTTACATTTTACAACAACTGAAGCACACAGCCCTACTGGTTCTGACGATGTGTCCAGCTCTCCCAATACTGTGTCTCATGCACAGCCATAAGTAGACATAAAGGCAAGAGTAAGAACAGGGCAAGCATATGAAATCTTTCCCCTGCTACTAATCCTGTGTCAAACCACTTTTGGTTTGGGGGATTTTCTGAGCCTACTGTAGTTTTCCATAACAATAACCTTCAAGGGATCTCTCTTCAAAGTTCCTTCTGTAAACCTAAGTAGAGTTCTTGCACCCACAGTAACACTGGATATGGTCTACCGCTCACTGTCTGGAGAACCACCTTCTTCATCTGATCTGAACCTAGCTCCTTCTGAGATGGATGAAGCTGTGACGCGAATTGCAGGCAACATCACAGTGCAGCCATGATGTGAGCTGGGGCACTGAGTGCACAGGTTAGGTTAGGCTACAGAGCTGCTCCGAGCTGTGCTAGTGCTACAAAATTCTGATCCCCCCCAAAAAACCTCAGAACATGCTCTGACATTATATGCTCCACACGCTTTATTGTGCTTCAAGTAAGTTTTCTTCATCTGGTTTCAAATAAACAGTATTACAATTAACTAGTATTGCAATATTTCATATTTTCTTTTCTATGTGCTTTCTTTTAGGATTATTTCTGAACAATAAAAGCATTTTTCGATGAATTAATTATTGTCATAAACAGTTGCAAAATTCTGACATTTATTTCAAAAGAGAAATTTTGTCACGTGTAAGAGGTTCTAAACAGCTTGAAGAAAGCCACAAAACTCTCTTTCTCTTTAGAAAGTGGTGATAATTAAATAAATTATGTAAGCAGGAGTTTGCAGTTACTGAACTCAATAGCTTCTGCAATACAGGTATCAGCCCTAGATTTTGCTTCATTCATTAGGAGCATGGCAGGAGAGCGTATGGAAGCTGCAGGAAGGCTATCTCCTTAAGTATTGATATTAAAAACTCCTCTTTTTCCCCTGTAGAACTTGCTAGAGAGCAAAGCACTCTGCAGAACCTGTCAGACTGGGATAAGCTTCTGAGCCTAAATATGATTTGAAGTTTACTTAGTTTCCTGCCTTCTACCTGCCCAGTGTTTCAGATGCAGGCTCATAAAGGTGCCAGGTAAGCACATGTTTTCAGACAGATTTTCTGCTTAAACATTTCAGACCACAATCCTTTCCCTTGATAGTTTATGGAATATGAGGCCCAGGTTGCCAAAGACAGTTGTTTAAGCTGGTGCTTGTTCTAATTCAATCATTACACTCTCTTTCAGCAGAATTACTATCATTGCAAGGCTGGACATGAACAGATTTATTATTTTTTTTTCCTTCTGGAAAGGACATATTTCGGCATGCAGATCTTTTAGACAAAGGACGAAGAGACACATGGGATGTGCGTTGAAGACAAGAACTCTCTACATAATGGCATATGATAAAAGCTATCCCCTTTTTTGGGAGTTACAGTTTACTCTTCCTCGCCCCCTCACCAGCTGTTATTCCTCTGTATGTGAAATGCATCCAAATCACTTGAGTTATAAAAAAAAACCAAAACCAACAAATCAAGTTAAGAATAGAGCAACTCCAACACATGACAACCTGATATCCAGAAAAACAGTCACTTTAGTAATTCAACTGATCAAGTCAAACACCACATTGTTAGAATTTGATTAGCAGCCATTGCAGAGATTGAGAAATGGCACAATGGAGTGGAAAATCTCAGCTAGCAGACGAAGACAGAGCTGTAGCTTGTGATGCTGCCTATCCTGCCCCTCCACGGCTGTTATAGCCTCTAATGGCATAAGAAAAAGATATCTTTCAAAAGTGCATTTCTGTATATTTAGAATGATTTGAAAATGACCCATGCACTGACTTTGAATGCACGAAGTCCTTAAAAAAGCATACAAAGTTCTCATGTACAATTTAGTTATCCACATTTTCACATAACTGCAAACTATTTCAGAGAGATAAAGATGACAACAACCCCATGTCTACAATGACATGGTGTCTTTGCAGTATCAGGGATTGATAAACGTCTTGTCAGTCAATTGATCCTGAATAAATAAACTTTAAATGATGTAAAATGAAATATAAAGCCATTAAATTACTTCCATTCACCAGGGCTGAGGCCTATGGAGTACTTTGTCTAGCATGAAACATGAGGAGTTTGCACCAGGAATTTATCAGTGTAACATTGTTTTGATTACTGTGGGATATCACTCTTGTGCTTTAAGCTCATAGAAGATTATTCATAACTATATCAACATCTTTGCAAAAATAGCACAAAAAGAGCTGGCTAAAATGTATATTACCTTGTTCCACATAAATAAAAATAAGGATAAAAATCTTTGTTTTGATTGTGTACGGTAACAGCTCTCTACTGTTAGCATGTATCTTTGCTACCGACTTATTATCACTTAACTCCTACTGCTCAGCTGTCTCTGTGTGTATTGTACACAGAACATATACTAACAAATTAATCTCCATAACAAATGTGTTTATCCCATCTGTCAATATCTTGGTGGGAGAAAATCAAAGTTTCAGAGAGACAAGCTTCAGAAAATTATGTCCCGGAACACTTAATCAATAACTTGTCTCCAATCTGTGGCAATAATTATGCAATATTCATTATTCAAAAGTCTTCATCCAGGCAGTAAACACTAAATAGCAATTTAAGTTCTAAAAATGTAACCACCTTTCTAACCTGGATGAGCACCAGCTGAACAGTACGCTTGTTTCCACTGCAAGACTCTGGCAATAACAGACACATTGCGGCTCTGGAAAAAAAGATTCAAAATATGGGATATGACACTGAAGGGCTCTGGCAAATGAGCTCTGGAGAACTTGAGGGCTGGGGTGGTAGGGTGGTACGCTTGTGATGTTACTACTCCACACAGTCTACTCTGCCCTTCTTCTGCAGATCTGATCTCCTGCCTGGGCTGGTGGAACAGGACTTACAGCCCAGGCTGTAAGCCCTGGGCTTACAGCCCAGCGCGCTATGTGACTACACATAGTGCAAAGATGGACTTCTAGGCCATCAAGAAAAAACCATGTAGGAAGGCAGGTTTGCAGTAAAATGCTGGACAATGAATTCAGTAGCCGAAACACAGGAGTTTGTCCTATTCACTACTTTCCATCAGGAGGGTTAAATACAGGCAGCCATGATAACATATTAATTTCAGCATTTAAATCTAGCAAAGCCTGAAAAAAACAGCGATCAATATCTCCTGGACCAAAATCACCGTTCAAAAATCTTTAATATTAGCAAATAAATCAAACATAGGCATATAACCAAAGTGTGTTCAAATAGCACATCAGGAGAGCATATTCAAGAACTGACTATGCCTGATGGATTTGGATGCCCCTAAGCATGTCTGCAGCGGGGTCTGCAGCTTGTTGCAAAACCCCTATGTAATAGGGAGGCAGCTGGCAGATCTAGAAGCATGTCATGCTTCCTGACCATTCCTGAGACTGACACACAAATGCAGTCCAAAACTACTATGTCAAAAACCATCGTAAACCGCACATAGTGATTAACCACATGAATCTAAATAAAATCTATGTGTTACAATATTTCTCCCACCCTAAGCAGGCTTTAAAATATTCAAGTCATTTACTGGTGTAACATCACTTTTTTGAGTAGCTTTCTATATGTAATGAATATCTGAACTACTAGTGAGCTTTTAAAAAGATCCAGGTATGATGTTCTTGGGTGCCATTATTTTATTTTAACAATTAATACCTTGAGGAGTCAATTGAATCATAAAATATGAACTGGACAGGGAGAGGAGTTGAGATGTTCTTTTCTTAGCAGTTGTACAGACCTTCTACTATTTAAATTAACATGATTTAAATAGTGAGGAGTCAAAAGACAAGGGAAATTATTAAAAGAGTGAGAGGTAAAGATTTGGTTTAATGATATAAAGATGAAACATGGAACTCCTGAGATGCCTTGTTTTTGTAAAATTGCAAGGCATGGGAGGAAAGTAATTTGTGGCAAAAAGTTTATGCCTTACTGTATCTCCTGACAAGACAGAGATTCAGAGAGATAACAGTGAGTATCTTTCATCTAAAAGGATGTCTAAGTACATTACAAACGGATTTACAAACTATACACAGTATTAATTATACACAATGCTGCTATTTATCACAGAAATTCAGCTATCAGTGGGAGAAACAGAACAAGTAATGAAGGCAGGAAATACAGAGTACATGCTCTATCACCCCCACAGACCCATGCTGTGTGTTTTCCAGTGAATCTTCAGCTTTTTCTACTGGTCATGGTGAATAATGACCTGCAATAAAGGCAGGCAGTTTAAGTTCTGCAAGACGGAGCTCAGCAGGCCTGAGGGCTGCCCTCTTCTCTGACATGTTACATGTAATAAAAGACAAAATGTTTTGCCACATCCCCCGACTTTGCTTGTCAGCCACTGAATCATGGATGCCTGTTGCTACTGATACCATGAGAGCAGTTATCCTTCCTGCTCAGGTGGAAGAGGTGAGCATTTTGGACCTCAATATTTCTGTTACAGCCTTTGCTGACTGTAGGGTTACAGAAATACTCAATTCTTTCATTTATCTGACAAACTGCATAAATGAAGCAAAACTGCAGATTTTACTTCCCACTGAAATGAGGAACCAAAAAAAAGCATTTCCTACTAATGGACATTTTCCATTTGGCATGTCACTTTTGGGCACTTACAGAAAAAATAAAGACAATGAAAAGTTAGATGTGGTCAATGTTTCCACCTATGCTGAAAGAGCAAAGCAGCCAGAAGTGTCCTGTGGGAAATGCAAGATGTAAGGTCCACCACTCTGCCGCGCTTGTGGATGGGGGAGCTAACTGTCATCTCCAGGCTCCCAGGAGCAAGTGACATCCACAGGTGTGAAGTTAGCCCCCTTGGTGAAGGAAATCCTGATTTCTCTTTCAGAAACACCTCCATTTTATATAAAGCACATTCAGTCAGTAAACAGTAGGGAAAGATAGTCTAGCCTGGTGGTTAGGACACCAACAGTGCTTGAACACTACAGCTGCTGCTCTAGTAAATCTCTGATTGGCTCACATTGGTTAAAAAAATTGTCAAGGGAAGACAATGAAAGAAAGCTTCTAATGCATAAAAACAGGTAAGTCCAGAAACTAAGTTCAAAATCCCTTGAAGATGAGGAAGGGTCTCCATACCCTGGGAAGTATTCTAGAGACTCAGCTGCTGCACAGAGGGGATTTTCTGTGTTCTCTTCTTTGCCTTTCCCACCAGTATTTTTTTTTTTTTCAGTCAAAGCTACTTACTGAATTAGACCTGAATGTGAACTCTCTTTGGGATGACGTTTTTGTGACAAATTTATTGCTCAGCAGAAATATTTGAGTCAGCTTTACTGATTCTGGTTCACTCTGATGTGGGTTAAAAACAAATCTGTCCAAAAGAAAATTGATTTCCGGACATCCATATTAGCCTTAACAATGCTGATATAGCTAAGAATTTATCCTCTTACTACCATTTTGTCCTGTGAAATATGAATTGGTCAGGAGAAACTGGGAATAAACAGATTTTTTTTTCTCCACTAATCACTTCCTCAGACAGAGGAGTCTTTCTGAAACCTGCCGGTAGAAGAATGCGTTTCCTTAAATAAACCAGAATAACAGGCATTAACTTAAATACACTACTCTAGAACACAAAGCAATTTTATGTTAATAGGACTCAACTTTTACAAAAAAAGGAAAGATCTGCATTTTAAAACTAACTTTCGCTATGAACTTTTTACTTCAGTTTAAGATAGTGCTGCTAACTTGTATAATCCCTGCAAGTGAAACCAGAGGGTGAAAGTAAAATGTGTCTGAATAAAACCTGGAGCTGCAATATATTGAGTTCTGCCGTGTTACTTGACTTTCACAGTTATTATTCCTGCTATTATCTCAGCAAGAAATGTTCCTTTATATTTGCATGCTACTTTTATCTATTATCTTTAATTGCCTGTCTCACTTTAATTAGTAGCCTGGGAACTCTGGGGATGTCAAAGAAGAGTCTCTTAAAACAGTGACTGTGCTAAAAAAACAAGATTTCCTTAGCTGTCAGTGCATTAAAACCACTTCCAGCAATTATTCCATCAGTTTTGACTTTGTTTTTGAAAACATGCTTTCTGGACTTACAAGGTCAAGAATAATCCTCCTCAAACATGAATGAACTTCGAATCATCCAAAGTTGTCTTCCTGAGCTTTGAAACAGCCTCTACTATTTCTTGTAGCATGAACTGCTACATGTGTCTTCCTAGGATACTGGCTGAAAATGTCACTGTTGATATCATTAAGCACCACTAAAATTTTTACTTTCTTGCTAATCTACTTAAGCCAACAAGTCCACATTCCTGCATGCATTTTAGATGCCAAAACCCATTCTGCTCCCTAGCTGACCCATAACCTCCCAGAAAAGTCTATACAAGTGTCTTGAATTTCTCCATATAAAAATGAGAATGACTTAAGCAGAAAGAAATGTTAAACAAAAACAACAGAGATGGCACTGTGATGATCATTTCATCCTCATTCAAGAAAAACGAACCCTAAAATATCCAGAGGAACAGCTATAGGGTTGTCTGCTTGCTGTTGTAATGAAGTGATGCAGAACCCGGCCTTGCCACTGGCTTGCAGCACAGTATCTGCCACTTTGGCTATATTGAGTTTGAAAGATGAAAAAAAAAAAAAAAAAGAAAAAGGATCACCCTTTCCTCCAAGATTTGTTTAATCTGCTCGTACCATTTGGCCAGATCTTTGGGTGGTGAAAGTGGGCACGGAGCCATTGATCAGGGTTTGCTGATTTACACTGCTGGGGGATTTATCGTTCTCCAGTCATGCCAAAGCACAGATCATCTCAGTGCCCCACACTACTTCTCTCCCTCATCTAGCCTTTAAAAACTATCTTTAGGTCAGTGGGTGAAGGCACTTGCTTTTCTTTGTTTTGAACATCTTCATAATCAAATCTATTAGTGCTGATTTAATAAAAGGCATAAAAAAGATCAGGCAGAGCTCCAAAGGAACAGGTGAAAGATTTGACAAGTATGTTAAGTTCAAACATGGGTCCTTGAATAACTGATTTTCATGCTAATCTTTCTGACAACCAGACACAAGCTATAGATTTCCTTTTTCTAACTAGACTCTGCTAAGGTCAAGCATTCACCTTATGAGAGGACAAAGGAGCTGTGGTGTTCCCCCAGCAGCACTAAAGAGAAGAGAATTGGGCAAACAAAGCAGAAAGTACAGATCTGATAAAAATCTGGAACCAAAGCTGCCTGAATTCAGTCAGAATCTTTCCCTGTACGCTGATGGATTTGGGGTAGGCTTGTACTAAGTAAGCAAACGTGACAGTAGGAAAACTGCTATTTCTCCGTCAGAGAAAAAGCTAAAAAGCAATTCACAAGGTAGTTCTGTCAAAGCTGTTCACTGTGCGTCTCCTCTCTGGGCTGTTCCAAATAACTTTAGACATCCCTCCTTTTTCAGATGCAAGCCCCTGTTGCAACCTGCCACTTCTGTGGGATCCTTCTTGGGGGTGGGGAGATTGTTTATAGACAGCTGTAATGTTAGGATTTATATCGGTTTTGCATAAGCCTCCTAAAGTCTATTAGTTTATGAATTATGGACTAAGTAACAGCCTGCTGGTGGATGATATTACGCTACATGTCCTCACACAGCCTAATAGGGTGAAATGTGTGCATTTCATATGTGATTTCATATATAACATATAAATTGGATATGTAACTTTTTAACTATTTTATTTTAGACTATTTCTAGAGTCTTTTCTTTAATACCATTGTGATCTAATAAAAACAGTGTCCCTGAGAACAAAAGGACACTTTTACTTATAAGAGAGCAAGCAGAAACTCAGAACATCTTGCTAGAATGCAGATTTGATTAAAACCCCACAGAGGATGCTGTTTATGAAAGGGACATATGCCAGACGGGCTCAATTTCTTAATAAACTGAGAGGAAAAAACAGAGGAGTGATTTTTCAATTAGTTTCAGAATCAGTTTGGAACCTCTCAGTTACACTGATGTGATGCTGAACTACACTGAAATGATAAACAGCTACAAGTAGCTGCCTGGAAATAGATGTACCTGTTAGGTCAGTGGGGTAGATTTGTAGCTAGTGTAATTTCTCTGAAGTCAGTAGTGCTATACCAGCCATATATTTCATTCATCATGTTTTACCATCTACACTTCAATTTTTGGAATAATCAGACATATTGTGCGTGGTGGGCATATGGTGCAGTTGCAATCCAGAAGATCTGCCCTGAAACTATTTTTGGTTATTTCCCTCTCTCCTGTCACAAAACAAGAAATCTGTAACACCAAATACTGCAACTGAATGGCTGTGTCTTCTGTTATGCTATGCTGAAGTACTCAGGGATATTAATCCAGTACACGCAATAAAAATCCTGTTTAGCATTTTTCGTGACACTAGATGGTAGCGTCAGTGCATGAAAAAATAGTTCTCTCTATAGTCCTGAATAGGAAGATACAAGACTGGAAAATGAGCATAGGCACTAGCATAGGCATCTAGCATTTACTTTCCATTGGCAAAAAAGTAGTAGAAAAGTGGACTTTTTTAGACCCTTTCTAACATAAACCAGTAAATTATTCCTACTAATTAATTATTCACAAGCATCAGAAGTGAAAGCTTCCCATGAATCCTCCTTATATCTTTCAAAATGTTTGTATTTTAGAAGAAGGATAATGTATCAATTCTTCTAAACATGAAATCTAAATAAGTATATTATTGCCAGCTTCTCACTAGCAATAACAGTTTCCAAAATACTCGAGTGTATCATAGCACTGCTCTTCTGCTTAAGACAGGGTATTTTTAATTTTTGAGTTTGTCTTATGAAACATAAAACCCTGTCCCTGTACAGGAGAAATTTAACTGCTCCCTCTCCTTATCTCTGGCTACAATGATCCCTACTCTTCCAGATTTATCTAATATTTTAATGGTAGTAGAAAACATCATTGCCCTGTGTATTCCCTCTCCCTGTCTGCTGCATAATTGTATCTTTCCCTGCAACTGGGAGACAAATACCTCTGTGCCAATTAGCTTTTCAGACCTTTTGAGGTAAGGGAATCAAGCCTAATTGAAACACACTGTGACAGCTGGGTTGCTTGCAAGTCATGTCAACACTAAAGAGGATGTGAGGTAACTGATCAGTTATCCAGTGGGCATGGCCCATTATTGAACATGCAGAGAGACACTCTAATAGTAAATGTGTCTCTATGCAGCATCTCATCAGAGCTTTTGAGAGCTTGGTGAAGTAACTGTTCTTTGCTGGCAATAGAAATGTGTGTTAGATCGTTTATCCATATTATTTATTTTAGTAAAGAGCCCTAGGAAATAAACTTTTCACATAGAAATAATCCAGTCACTGCCAGGAAGGGTTCACTGTTAAAAGTTCCTTGCCTTAAAAATGTTTTCTCACAACTCTTGACTCATGCAAATTTAGAGAGTCCTTGGAAAGGCTTAAATCCTTCCTTTATATTCTCAGTAGGAATTAGGTTTAGAAACTACTGTTAAAATAAAAATCAAATCACTTTTTGAAGGAGAGGCAGTTTAAGGCCACTCTTTCAGAGATGGAAGATGTTGTGAAGGGTAACCACAACCTCTGTTTCTCATCGACATATCATTTTTTGCTCACCATCATCTCAAACAATATAATTACAGTTGAGTGCCAGATGTTTCCTTCTGCATGAGCCCACCTTCCCCATTACTGAGAGCAGTTTAACCAACAACTTATGGACACTAGATCATTTGTATTCTCTTCTGCTTTTTGAAGTTCTGGGAGAACCACAATGCCACAAGCAAGTCAGGAAACAGGCATCCTCACTTAAAGGAAGGTTTATTTCTGCCTAACACCTTCAGGCATAGGATGAATTATGTGCCAAAGCAGAAAAACTGATGACTTTTTTGCTTCTCCACTTTCCATTTTATCCTGTATCATCAAGATGTTCCTATTATTCATTTAAACATTAGGTCCACGAGACTAGAATATCTGATACTTTTGCTGACAAGCAGAGATCATTTCATTTGTTTTAATCTCTGCTAATACCTGTGCCCTTCTCATTACCACCCGCATTTTCTCCAGGCTGGTGGGAGGATCGCCCTAGTCAGATGTGAGATATTGACCTATATCTTGTCATGAATTCAGTTTCTCACCAGAGACTTGCTCTGCCATAAGAGAAAAGCGAATTCATTCACTAATGCAGGAAGCATTAGCATGTGCAGTTATATCATCTACAAAGAATGAACTTCATTAACACAACCAATAGAGAACCACAAAACCTTTAAAGAGCATCTGAGCTCCTTTTTCTTTTTTTTTTTTTTTATGAAACATTACCATTGATCTACTTTCCCAGATGTGCTCCTTGTTAGAGTCTGATGGGCAGCTTAAGTGTTTTATAAGAGGAAGAAAAATCTCAGAAGGTTTTATCTCTCTGAGGACCACATTTATTTGCAGATTTTTTTCCATGATTTTTTCCTGTCTCTAATAATATCACAGCACTTGTAATAAAGGATGTCTGTCCTATATCATCTCATGAGTAAGACACTATGCAGTTGACAATTAACTATTAATGGAAGTGAAGATACAAGCTTTATTTGCTTTTTTTCCTTTCTGTTTCTGTGTAGTCATGCTAAATTTAGTAACAAGTGAGAACAACTCAGCTTGCACTGAGAGGCCGAGACAACTTTTTAAATGTATGCAATACATGTTTTCCTGCTAAAGCAGACAGGTTCAAATAATAACGTTATGTCTCACTTGGACTTCTTTTTCTTAGCAGGTAATATATCTCTTGCACCTTTTAATAGCTTCATAAAAAAGTAAACCATTTTGCAGAAATATATTCCCCAGCTCACTGCAGAACTGAGTGGGAAGAACAATAAAGAAAAACACAGACATTGTTTCAAGGTGATTCTTCATGTGGCCCTCCTTGACTGTCTGTTTTCACATAGCTTTAGGATATATGCATACTTACATGGGAGCACTGAAGTAATTCATCTGACAGATGCTTACCAAATTGCTACAGAAAAGGCATACAGATGACACACTGTAGGAAAACACTTTTGAATAGGATGATACACAACATTTGATGGAAAGGACAAGCAGTCCAATCATGGCATGATTTGGGAGGATACTGGAAGATTTCCTAGTGATCTTCTATGGAATATACGGCAAAAATGGAAAGGCAGTACAGAGTTGTATAACACAGCAGTGTAAGATCCAAAATGAAGAATGTTTTTGAACAGAAATATAGATTAAAACCTTTATAGATAAGCAGCTTTTTCACAGGGGTAAATGGGGAAGACTGAATTTCTTTAATATGCCTCCTGTGGTGGCAGAAGAGGAAGCAGCACATTTCCTCATAAAAGGTCTTTGGAGAGAAGACAGGAAGGACCCAATGAATGACCTTTGGAAAAGGATGGTGTGGATGGACTGCCAACCTCCACTCATCTACTGGGCTCTGTCAGCTCTCAGTTTGTGTGGTGAAGTAAAAGGTCAAGAAATCTAGTGTTAATCATAGGGAAGCTGTATAGTTGAGTCACATGAATAAATCTGAAAGGAGTAGAAAAGAGAAAGGAAATGAGGCAGTATAAAAGCCGTAAGATAAAATGTAACATGGGAAGGAAATGATAGAAAAGGACTAAAAAGAAGTGACCTCTAGTCAACAATGAGTAATGCAAAAACAACTAATCTCATACCATCTGATCTTCAGTAAAGAAGCCAAACAAGAAATCTCATGTTCCTGAAGTGATAATTTTGGTGCTTTGGTTTTTTTTTTTTTCCTTCTGTTACTTCCTACCCAGCACTACCCCGTATCTTTCCTGCAGTATCTGCCCCAACATCAGTTCTCACCTTACACGTAACCTCTCGTGCCAGCCTTGTATCCCAGTACTGAGACAACCCAATGAGAAATTGACCTCCTCAAACATCAGTAGAGGGATTAATTGCTGAATAAAATCCTGAAGGTGCAAGAGCCTGAGCTCGCCTTGCAGGAAAGTAGCTGTACACCATGAATACCATCAGAATATTTGCCACTGAATTCACAGAGTAATGAAACAAGTCCTATAAAAATGAGATTTGAGAATGCACTTCTTTTACAGAACAGTTTGTCCCATATCAGGGGAAAGTTTCATCTCTGGCAGATTTACAGTAATGAAATTTTTCTGTGACCTTTTACTCTGTCTCTTTACATTACAAATAAATGCTAACATCCTACTAATTTGGATCAGTCTGGCCTTCCTAGCCAATATTCTCCTAATATATTTAAAAGTTTCTAGGATGACACAAGGTGGGTGGCTTTCTTTGCTCTGAAACAGTGTGTTTTTCAAATAACTATTCACTCTGATTCATCATTTTCAGCCTACCAATGAGATAAGCATATGTTGCCTGTAACTGTTTACTTAGCTTTATTACAGGTAAGAAGGACAACAACCAGCAATAAGTGAACAAATATTTGCAAGCTATGGTTACTGCATAGGAGTTCATGACCACAGCCAGGAAGATATATGAACTTTAAACAGATAAAGGCATGGTAATGGAGATTATATATTAATGGAACTAATTTACTGACCAGGCTGTTCATTTCATTCAAAATATGCTTAGAATTTCCCAGTGTATCTTCCATAAAGATATCTGAAATATACTGGAAATATTTAAAAAAATAAAAAATCCAAAGAAATTAATTGTTTTCCAAGAAACATTTTCATTAGAATTTTTAGTTTTTGCTAAACTTTCTGCAAAGAACAACTGATATTTATGAGTGAGGTCATATTTAAAAGAATAGTTTGTCATATCCTGGAGGATGGAAACTTCCCACCTATGTTATATTACATATTTATGTCGATTTATACACATATATATACACATATATATTTATATATATGTAATTGTATGTATATATATGTGTGTGTGTATATATATACACCTATATTATTATATATATTTAGAGCTAGTTTAGCTACTGGCAAAAAGATTTTGCTATGGTTTTGTCCTAGTTTTGCTCAAAAAGCAACCTAAAAACTTGGTCAAACTCCCTGACAGAATAAATTATTATTAGGAAAGGCTGTTTCAATACAACATATTGCTTTAGTAGATTTCCCCCCTCAAATTATCTAAACTCTGTAACATTATAAAGACATAATGCTTTATTCAGAATGAAAAGTTTATATTTCCACCAACTCTAAGGCTGAAGAACACTAATTAATTTCTCTTTAATGACCTATTGAGAGATCTTAGTCATGAATACCTGTATACTACGTATACAAAGATTTAAAAAAAAAAAAAAAGAAAATCTACAAGAATTCTTTCTTATGCCCAATAATTCACAGTTTTTCTGCAACTTACCAATGGTATCTACAAGAGCAGAGCAACCTTTTGTCCCTCACTGCCTTCCAAAAGGCTAGAAAAATATCTGTATGCTTTTGGGGCAATTCTGTGGAATTAGTGCAGCAAGGATACTCCAGTTCAATAGCCCTAGTTCAAAAGCCTTCACATTTTCAGATTATTCTGTTCCGATTCACATGATTTAATGCATGGAGGATAACATAAAGGCCTTGGGGAACTATTCTATCTCCTCAGTGCTTGTGTGATACTGTTATGCTAATGGGAGTTACATGTGTGCATCCAGGGAAGAATACACCATGGTTTTTAATATGATAAACAAAGAGCAACCTAGAAACAACTTAGTTTTTACTTCAGTGAAAATTTGCTGTGTACATTTGAAGCACAGAAACAGGAATGGATTTTTTAAAAATCACTACTCTTTGAGGATTGTACCTGAAAAATTCTCTACCCCAAAATAATTAGGGTGTGTGAAATCTGATTTGGCAGACTTTTTTTAGGAAAATTAAGTTTATTAAACATTTTAGAGACTTGTACCATAACAACTATACCTAACTATAATATGTATCATTGACTGTATAAAAACATCTACCTATAAAATATGTATATATAATGTGTATAGCTACACATATATGTTATATGGGAAGTTACATAGGACAGGACAATTAGGTGCTATTTCGTGCAAGGAGACTTTGTGCTACTTTGAGGAAAATGTGCTGGCAAACCATGTAAATGGGAAACTGCTTTGGGGAACAGTTTCAAAATGGATGATGCCACTGAATGATGCTATGCACATACACATGTGCACATATGCATGCATACAAGACACAGAACATACTAAATATTGGCTGTATTGCTTTGAATGATTACCTCTTTTCCCTACAATGCTGAAAATTTTACTTTCATAATTCCAGCATGCATGTAGATACAAGGGGGTTTTTTTGTACAAACTGACCTTTTCTAATTATTCTATTCCATCCAAGAGTGACTATGCTGCAAATCGGATCCAAAACCACACGCATAGTTAGAAATAGAAAGAAACTTCCTGCTTTGAAAGCCTTAAATACATTTTGTATAATTTGCAAGCTAGAGAAACTCTAAAGTAGAAAACATATTGTATGAAGACTAGCTTTGATTCAAATTCTTTTATCCAGTTACCAAGGCAAGGCCAGGAGTTAAACAAGATAACGTGACTTCCTCTGTTTCTGAGGGAATTCTCTTCTGTGAAAGATACAATTATTTTTAATTGAATCCATTTTTAAGTTCTTACCATGCTGTTAGAAAATTTGAAACAGGATCACAAGGCCATTAACAAAAATTTCAAAAATAATAATTAGAAGGTCTGCCAATCTGAAAAATGTGAGTATGTTTTTTTTGTTAAATCACAAATATCTTTCCACTGCAAACTTTTTGCTCAAGAGAGATTGACCTGAATCATTCATGTGAAGCCGCCCTGCAGAGCATTTCCCTGAGTACACGATCTGCCAGTGCACATTTCTCAGACGCCATACACTAGTCTTTGACTGTAACTGCAGAACATTGCCTTGTTGTCTATAAAACCTCACGCTTACGCTGACCCTCTTCACATCAGTATTGGCACTGCAATGTGGTAGAGCTGACAATATGGCAGATACAACTAACAGTTCTTGGGAAAGGCAGAAACTTCCAAGAGCAGTTGGGAGAACCTAGAACTTCACTAATTTCTCCACAACAGACTCTGCAAGATGAGCTATAATTTAAAGTGGTTTTTCTTGTAGCTTGCTTGCTTTCTTACATTTGAGAAAGCATAAAAAATCTAATATTTGAAAGTTTGATACAGAATCACAGAATTGTCAGAGTTGGAAGGGACCTCTAGAGATCATCTAGTCCAACTCCCCTGCTGAAGCAGGATTGCCTAGAGCACATTACTCAGGACTGCATCCAGGCGGGTCTTGAAAATCTCCAAAGAAGGGGACTCCACAACCTCCCTGGGCAGCCTGTTCCA